>JANEYF010003343.1:0-122711 GCA_029963845.1 Rhamnusium bicolor | reverse complement strand
CTCTTCGTGTGTTCGTTGCGTTTTCGCTTTTTTCATGTTTCCTTGCTGTCTCATGCGGACAGCAGCATGCACACCAGAGCAGGCTCTATGGTAGGTAGTCTTGGGTGTCATCTCGTATTTAGATTTTCGTGTGGTCTCTTCTCTATCTCTATGGCCTCCCTATTTCATAGTCTACTGTGAAGATTCACAAAGAAGGAGTTCTCCACCAATTGTTAGCTCATTAGGACAAATTTACACAGCAGTTAGCAAGACACTTAGCCAGACAACTACAACCGTCGCTTATGGTAGTTAAATCCCACAGCTTAAAGTGAAAAATGCAGAGACCTTTCATACCATTTCATTGAAAGCATACATAAGAACCAGACTGTCCAAGCGGCACATCACTCCTAGTGAGCTTCGATGTCATATCCTTTTGTTCACCACAACGTACCCGTAGAGGAGTCACTCCGACATTTATCAAGCGAAAATATCATCCATAGATCATATTTTGTCATCCTTAAACCTTGGGCTTCCGGCATGGCGTTATGGTAATGTCGACGACATTTGCAGATTTTGGACTCATGGAAGAGAGAGAATCACTTCAACTTCTTAGAACATCTGAATAGTATACACGACAAAATTAAGTTCACCATGGAGGTAGAGAGACTGACAGTCAGCTACCATTTCTCGACATACTGGTCAAGAAGAAGCAGGACGGAAGTCTAGGCCACACAGTTTATAGAAAAGCTACTCACACTGACAGATACCTAAATGCACAGTCACACCACCATCCAGCACAACTAAACTAAGTAGTAAAGACATCGAGGAGCACGCTCGCAGAGACTAGCAGATGCAGACAACCTCAAAGAAGAAATGTCAACTCTTCACAAAGCGCTGCGAAAGAATGGGTTCACACAACAAAGAAACAGTAGTTGTCAAAACCATCTCGGCCGAGAAATCTAAGAGGACTTCGAACAACCCATAGCAAAAGCCTATCTGCCATACATAAAAGGAAATAACGGATAAAATAAGAAACTTCTACGTAAACATAAAATAGAAACAACTTTTAAGACCGACAAGAAAATCAGTACCATTCCTGAAAACGAATTTAACATATATATATATATATATATATATATATATATATATATATATATATATATATATATATATATTCTTATATATATATATATATATATATATATATATATATATATATATATATATATATATATATATATATATATATCTTTATATATATATATATATATATATATATATATATATATATATATATATATATATATATATATATATATATATATATATATATATATATATATATATATATATATATATATATATATATATATATATATATATATATATATATATATATATATATATATATATATATATATATATATATATATATATATATATATATATATATATATATATATATATATATATATATATATATATATATATATATATATATATATATATATATATATATATATATATATATATATATATATATTTATATATATATATATATTTTATATATATATATATATATATGTTAATTCGTTTTCCGGGTATACTCCCGCGTAGGTGATAGGCCCCGAGAGGGACCGTGGCTTGTCTGAACGACGTTTCGGCAGAATCTCATCTGCCATCTTCAGGTTCTAACAGATAACTGCTTACTGCGGCTTCTGGTTACTCGAAATGACGTTTTCTGGATCTGGCAGTTCTTTATATACTCTACCTATGTTACGCTCTGTTGCTCTCGACACACTCCGGGCGTCATGGTCTGCTGCACCCATCTTCTGATTTCGAGCGCGGCTTCGTGTAATCGGTCCTGTTCGGGCGCGCATGCGTGTGTCTGTGCTTATGTCACGGTCTGTTGCACCCATCTCCTGATTTCGAGGGCGACTCCGTGTACTTGGTCCTATTAGATTAGCTCTGGTTGGTTCCTCTTCGTGTGTTCGTTGCGTTATGTATCTTGCTTCCTCATGGACAGCAGCATGCAATACCAGAGCAGGCTTCCATGTGGTAGGTAGTCTTTGGGTGTCATCTCGTGTATTTAGATTGTGTGGTCTTTTCTCTATTTCTATGGCAGTAAGCAGTTATCTGTTAGAACCTGAAGATGGCAGATGAGATTCTGCCGAAACGTCGTTCAGACAACCACGGTCCCCTCTCGGGGCCTATCACCTACGCGGGAGTATACCCGGAAAACGAATTTAATATATATATATATATATATATATATATATATATATATATATATATATATATATATATATATATATATAGTATATATATATATATATATATATATATATATATATATATATACATACATATGTATATATATATATATACATTGGGGTTCAAAATAAAACAAAGAAGGTTTAGTACCATATCCTCAAAAAAAACACAATTATGCAGCTACGGACACGTATTTCGGAGTTATTGCCCCTCATCAGCGTAGCGTAGCTAAGGAATTGGATCTAGGATTGGATAGATCAGGAAAAAGGATGCCTAGGAATTCCTGAACCTCCACAGCTGATATTAGTACAATGAAACCTTGGCTGGAGGCCACTTTTTATTAAAATAAACATTTCCAAGCAGTTAAATCTGTAATTTTTAAATTCGATACAAAGGAGTCCGAAGCTATCAACGAAAGTCAACACCAGTTTGAAAATCCACAAGCCGAAGCAGATTTACGCACTATAGAAGAGAATTACAGTATATATTAGCAAATGCTATTAACCAATTGCAAGATAGTTCTGCGTTTTTAGCTGAATCAGTTGAAATAGTTGATAACGTAAATATGGCACTACGAAATTGAACGGATGAAATTTAGTTTTATTAAATAAAAATCCGATTTTGCACAACTACGCCACATTATACATTGCCTAAGTGATGGAAGTCCAGCAGTTTTATGCGTATGTGAATATTATATATCTGTATGTAGAACGTTTATTTTCAAAATACGGTGCGGTATTCACAGAGAAGAGTACATGTTTAAAGAAGACTACTGTAGAAGGCATTTTAATGATGGCATTTGGGAGGACTCTCTACCTTTACTTTGGACGAAACAAGACATGTTCAGTTCATGTGTATGGTTAAGTCGCCTTGACGAACCACTGGGCGTGAAACGTATCCATCCTTGGTATTTTCCTGTCTTACTGTATCTGTGAAGCTGGCTGATGGTGATTATCCAAAGCCGAGAAACGGGGAAAAGTAAGACATGAGTAAATCTGTTTAATTATCTTTAAACAAGTTAGTTATTTTATACCACTACGGTAAGGTCACTGAAATTAATACCAAAGTTCCAGTTTTATTGATTATGATTACATTAACATAATTTTAATATCTGGTAGCTGACAACAATTTTTTTTATGTATTATATTCCTGTCCCACTTTTCTAATGTCAATGCGATTAAAATGTGTAAAACTTTACATATTATTTATATCCTAAATATCAGTACAATAATATTCACCCTTCTGTTTTAATTTGTGAACGTACTAATCACTCCAATGATCCTAATGTCAAAAATCTAGTAATTTTAACGTTAATAAATTGGTGGTGACATCAGTCATGTGTCATTTTGTTAGCTTTAAATAGCCAGTGAATTTCGAAAAACCTTCCTTCTTTTTCTGTCAAGAAATTAATTAAGAGCTTATATTTTGAGGTTATAAACCATTTCTTTAAGAAACCATTTGCTATTTTGTATTCTATTTATAATTTAATAGATGTTACCTTTCAGCTACCCTAGTGGTGTTCTATTTTTTCTACTATCTCTTTTTTACAGATTCTAGTACATCTTCTAAAATTTGTTAATAATTAAATAATTATAGTAAAACAACAGACAATATTATATGTATTTACTGTACTGTAAAAATTTTTGTGGTTTTTTCTTATTAATATCTCTTTTTTAATAAATTGTATAAATTTTAATTTTCATAGCTATTTATTTATTTTCATACATCAAGATGGATCTGTAAAGCCTTTGGGATCGTTTTAGTATTTTAAATTTTATACTGGGATTTAAAATGGTAGTAGTGATTTAAGGTCATTCACGTATTCACTTCAAGTACTTCTCTAATTAGTATACATCAATATGTTTATTCTGATTCTGGAATACTAGATTTATAACCAACTTTACATTCTGAATATCATTAAATAAAATTTCCTTTGTTAATTCTTCGTCTGTGTTATTTTTATTTCTTCTTCTTTCCTCTTATTCCTTCTTATTCAATAATATTCGGTAATATTATTGAATAATTATTGTTTCAATCCCTAGAGAGCGGAGGCATGCAAGCAAGCATTTTGAAAAAATGATTCGCGATTGACACCAAAATTAATTTTTTCCCATTCTCTATTAAAAGCTATTTACAAAAGGACAGCATTTCAATTAAAGCAATTAGCAGTCGTTTTTCATACAGTCGCATTTTTATTCGCATACGTTCTGCATTTGACACTGACAGTTTATTTTATTTGATATAATGAATGAATTAATGTAAGTAATAATGATCCGTAATTTGAAAAATGCCGGCCGTTCCCTTAAAACTATATCTCAGTTTGTTCACAGTACTTAAATACTCTATGCCATGCTCTATATCATGTTGTAGACACAATTTGAATATGTTATGCAACTGTAGATCGTGTCATTGTAAATACAAAAATCGTTTTTCATACATCACCCAAATGTACAAGAAAATTTTTTTAAAATTATCGCAGTATTCCTGAACCTATAGAGCCTCTTTCTACATGCTGGGAAACTTGATTAAATGCAGCATTTTATTATGCAACATATTTTGACCAAGTGAAGTAAGTTGACTTAAAATTTAATGGTAAAGAATTATCAGCCATTAGGGAGAAACAACAATTGCACAAAAACGCCCAAGTTTAGCATTAGCTGAATCTCTTTAGTAAATGAATAATATTAACTAATGGTGTTGGTACCAATGAGAAACTTAATAAACGTTTTAAGCAAAAAATTTTGACAATATAACGTTACAGAATAGTTATAATAAGTGTGCACTAGACGATATTTAAATGAATTTAAATAGTATTTTCCTTTTGCACTTATAACATTTGTAGATACAGAACGAACGTTCTGTATCTATTTGTTTACTTTTAATTTTAAAGTTAACTAGGTACTTATGTTTATAAAAGTGTATATAATGTATTTAATAATTTTGGGTCTCACCTGGCAAGTTGTAACTAAGTCTTTCTCATTTTAATATCATCTTGCAGTTTTATAAACAACGTTTGTGGTGTCTTTACACTTGTACTCTTGCAGTTCGGCACCAAACACCACGTATAACGATGGGAACTCTATATTTTATATGATAAATAAAAAAAACAATACTGAGCATTATTCACGCTTATTTGTTTACTACAAGAATGACGTTACAATAGATAATAACATGGCGGCTCGTGTTTTCGCGCCAATTTGTATATTTGAAATTTTGAATGCAATTTTATCCTATAAAACGATTTCATATAAACAAAATAAAAATTCCTGTGGACTACGATATGATCATTTTAGGACAATTTAAAAATAAGATTCAAATAGCCTATTGTATCATGTATCCTCTACGCGCAGGTTCGCTGCTCTCGTAACTGATCAGCATATCATTCCGTAGTTTTCTGGTCCTTCTAAAACGTTCTTGTTCAATGCCTGGGTCGTCAACGTTGAGATTATCCGATGAGGCCCCTCCCGCCTATCGCTGACCCTCATCTGCCTATTTTATCGTAAGGGTCTCTTCCTTTTAGGTTGCATGAAACCGAGGTTAAGGGAACCAGGATGTTTAGTTCAGGGACCCAAGACAGACTTCCGTCATGCAGAGTTACCCCTGTCTGTCCTGGGTGCCAGCGAGGAGGTTGGCGGTCCAAATTTTGTACTATTATTATTGTTATCATTATTATATTTCAAATGGTAGATTGCCATTTAAGATTTTGAGGTTGTGGCGACTGAGAGGTGAGGGTGAAACCGCGAACAGAAACTTGACTATCAAAACTCGCAAAGCAGACGTCCATGTGCGTTGTTTTGATTATTTTTTAATTTTCGAGATTGTTCAATTACAACAGTAGATTACTACTAATTATATGACTAAATTGAAATATAAAAAAAACGGTACAACCTGTATTCTTTTGTAGATTTCTAAATAACTCATTATGCTTTTATAAGGTTCGACATATTCTTAAGTATAATATATTGAAATGTTAATTTTAATTACTACTTGTTATCCAACCGTGTTACAAATATTCTACAAAAAACTTTTAGTTTCAATGTATTTCTTAGAACAATTCACACGTGACAATCATTTTTATGGTCAAGTATTTTGATTGGTGTACATTTTAAACCTGATTGTGTCCATTTTCGCGAATCAATTAATTAAAGCGTCTGCATTGACTTACACTGGTTTTGGTATATACGGCATTTCTACAATTATAGTTTTGCAATTGTTTGTTTTTATGATCTTTGCGACGAAAAAGATACTACTTTATTAGGATTCAAGTACATATATACATACAAGCAAAGCTAATTAGTTATGCAAAAAGTAGGTAAAGGCTATTATTGACTTTAGGTATTTTATTACTACAAATAACTCGGTCGTAAATGTTTATTGTGAGATGGTATATTTTAAATTTTTACAAACGTATTGGATTGACAAAGAATTGTATTTTCTTGGTTGGTTGCCTTGTGCGCATTTCATTCTAGCTTACAAAGGACACTTAATGCTTCTTATTGTTCTATTATTATATTTATATATTTTATTGAATAACAAGTTGTGATGAGATGTTCAATATAAGGAAATGAGCATTCACCCTGACCTTAAAGAACTAAGGATCTTAGAATTAGGAAAAAAAGTATCTTTGATTTAATTCTATAACTTTACTCTTAATGGGATTTAACAGTTTCGTCCAACTATCATAGAACATAAAGGCAAAAAGTGGTTATTTTCAATGAAAAAAATGTTAAAAGAGATAGAGGTTCACAACAACAGGTCAATATTCAGAAGAGGGAAATTAATTTGGAATACCATTGTCACCAGCCTTTTGTCTGGCTCAGTTATCGACAGAATATAAAATGTTCAGTGAACCTTTCCCTATTTCGTTTATTTTATTTTTTTATTTGATACTTATTTCTTTATCATACATCTTTCCACACTATAAAACCGGTATGCCAAAACTATGTAATATCAAATCCATAATAATTTAGTACGTTGTACATTTATATAAGCGTAGCATATTAAATACAACTTAAAGTTTTGACAGAAAATATAGTTTGCAGAAAAATATTACTTATGCACAGTTGATAAATTGATAAAGAGGTATCAATCAGATTGCAGAAGCAGCTTGCGCCATGCGGCTCTATCCGCATTTTACAGTTAGTTATGCGACAGTGACTGATGATTACAAATCATATCAACTGCTTCAGACCAGTGTAGTTGAGTATTTGCTACCCTTGATCTTGATGATAGTTTAATAATGTTGAAGAAGAGGAGGAAGAGCAACTAGTTATATTGTTATTAATTAGATAAAAATAAACTATAGTAGTATGTTTACTACTAGAAAAACGAGCTAGATTGTGCACATAATCAACATAGTGGATATATACCTGAGCATAAACCTAGAGATCTAAAGCAGTTCGCCGTAATACAAATCTTTCTTAAGGCTGCCAAAGCTGTGTTGCAGCCAGACTCAAAAGGCGAGTTATATCCTAAAGATTGTTTGAGTAATTCCTGCGGCTGCGAGTACATCTATAGAAAAAATGTGTTTTTTTTGTTTCAAGTCAAAACAAATTTGCCTGTCTTTTGTAGAAAAGTGATTAGAAAACAATTAGGTCCGTTTCTGACCATGAACAGAACCATGCTTTGCTTTTTCAAAAAGCTGAAATTATAACATACATGTCATCATCAGTTTCTTTTTTTTTCCTGTGAGTAATCACTCGGTAACAGAGCTACAGAAGAAAAGAAATATAGTAGGCTGGAGTTAGATGCACTCCAAACCTACTAGGAATTTTTGATTTTATGTACCGATTCTCTATTATATTATTTTTCTTTAGACTCTACTATCATAAGTTTAAGGAAAATAAATAAGTAAATGGATATTATATAATTTTTACATAGTTTTAAAAACGTATTTAAAATTAACAAAATGTATGCCAATTTAGCATACACAAAAGTGGACATCTGTACAACGTTTTGAGGCCCGAAAATTGCGAATCAGCAAACCATCTGTATATTTGTGTCTATGGTCTTTGAGTAACACGTTTCTCTTGACCACAACTCAACGTGGAAATCTGAATTTTATATGTAATATATGGGAAGTCACCCTGTGGAATATTGAAATCTGGATAAGCAAAGCCACTTCTCATGAAGGCCCAAAAATTTTTCAAATAACAATTTTTTCAAAATATGGAACTGTGCAAAGAAGATCTCTTTTAAAGTTTGTCAGGTTTTTACTCTTACCGAGGAAAATGGTGCTAAAATAAATTTTACATCCAATCAATAAATTGAAAGTAAATATAAATGAAATAAATATTTTTAATATGCAATTTCAAAATGTATATGGTGCTGAGAAAGTACTATCGCGATGAACCTAACCAGAAATATATTTACCCTCCGTTATTATGCACAGGATCGGACTGGCATCATTTGGCTCCATAGGCAATAGTTGTAACGTGGCCCCTACGGACTACCCCCTCTCCTCAAAAAGATCAATCGTTTTCAGGATATAAAGAAATCATATATTTAAAATAAACACGATAAAAATTAATGTTTTTTATTATTGTTTATCACTAGATAAATAATAAATTCGAACATAAAAGTAAATATCGAAAGGAACAATAACTCAAAAATAAAAAATAGTTGAATTTGCACATTGTAAGTACAGGGTACAAAAAAATATAACACAAATAATGTATTTTAGAGCTAAAACAATACGCTATTTTCTTAACCTATAACCTCATCTTATTCCTTACTTGGGATTTTTCAAATTTTAATGATGCACAATAACATAATTGTAGACTTACTTTGTCATTAATTATTAATTAATTATCCATAAGTACTTATATAGTATTTTTGCATGAACGGGAATAAAACAGCATTTTACTGCCTCAAAACAGGGACTAAAACAAGCGTTTATTCTTTTGGGATTTAAAATCGCCATGGAAACCAATGAACAGTACAAACATAATATAACGTCAACATTTTTATTATGTCAAACTTTTAATGGTAGAAATAACAAAAAATAAGAATCAAACGTAAACCATAAAATATAATTTATTTCAAATTAAAATTAATATTATTAGGATAATTCTCACAGTTCGTAATAATTAGTAATTAGTAACATTTAGTAATATTTAGCAATCTAAATGTCAAACAGAAATAAATAAAAAATAATGTCAAACAGACAATTAAGGATACCTAACACTGATGTAGTTTTCCACGAAACACTAAAACACCATATACTGCACTCATCTGAAGATGATTAAAACTGTTTTAATCATCTTCAGATGATGCCAACTTGAATGGTGAAACGAGTGTCGAGTGCAATATATGGTTTTTCTTTTTTCTTTTTTTGGGTCTTACTACCACATGAATAATTCTTCGTTATCTAAAAAATTTAGTTAGTTACCCAGTATGTTACTGGAAAAATAAACCTCTGCGCTTGTGACTTTACGTCAAAAGATTAGTCAGAGGGTGTTTTGTGACACCTAGTATAAGACATAGTGAGTGATAAGTGTATCCCTCTGTTGGTCAGTGCTACTACCCGTCAGACATCACTGATGTCATAGTGACTAATAACGACCTGCAGAGCAGGTACCAAAAGATGTGACCATTAACCTTAGTGAGCTAAACTATAGACTGAATAAGATTTACAGAAAACAACTACTCACCGAATAGAAGCCCCGACCTGCATTGAATTAAACCTGCAGATCTTGTTCGGTAGCTAAGATCATTTGTCAATTCCTCACCAGACATAGACCGGTTTCGAACTTGCTATATTCTCGTCAGTATGCCATAAGTAATGGAAAAGACAAATAATAATAACAAACTAGGCTAGCCTAAAGCAAGACAGACATAGTGAGTGATAAGTGTATCCCTCTGCTGGTGAGTGCTGACAAATGAACTTAGCTACTAAACAAGACTTGCAGGTTTAATTCAATAGAGGTGGAGGCTTTTGCCCGCTGAGTAATTGTTTCCTGTAAATCTTATTCAGAACTAATATGAGACACAAAATAATAATATAATTTCCTAACGTTTCGGAAAACGAATCTGAATTATTAATGTAGTAGTAAGTCCCAAAAAGAAAAAGAATATAACATTCAAACAGTATATGGTGTGAAAATTTTAATCCTCTCCATTAAAACAGTTTTAATCATCTTCAGGTGATGCCAACTTGGTTCGTCGAACGTGCTTCGAGTACAGTATATGGTGTTTTAGTGTTTCGTGGAAAACTACGTCAGTGTTATCTTCACATCAAAGGTTCCAACCCACTTCAGGACAAGGATACCTAAAAAGCTTTGTAGCCAATTACTTACTATTCTTTAGTTTTTACATTTCATTTTGTTGCAATAATATTGTTCCTGCTCGTCGAAAAAATGTTGTATGTACCTCGGGAGTAAAGTGTGTTTTAGTCCCTAGCATGAATGCCGGGACTAAAATACTCACTTTACTCCCTTTGGTACATAAATAACTGTTAATACACACAATCATCTAACACACCACTCACTAACAGGACTGAGAGAGATGAGTTAAATTCGCATGGCACCATACACATCAGCTGGTCAAAAGTGACCAATAGTTATTGCATCGATAAAAAATTGCCTAAAGCATAGTGTAACGCCTGGCGAGGCGGGGTCTAATTTACAACACCCCCCCCTCAAAACATTGTTTCAGTTTGCAGTTTGGCCCCCAGAAGTGTTTGGCTGCGTCGGCAATTGCCGACCGGGCAAATCCGACCCTGCAAATATAATTGTAATTTTTGTGACCTAACCGATACAATTATTTTTACTATGTTGTACTTGTTTTAAAAATGTATTTCCTTTTTATTTGTAGCAAACAGCTAACAATTAAATTTCAAAAAGAAATCAAAAGAAAAAAATGTATTACTCTAAAATCGTGCATTTCTACTTTATAAATAAATGATTTATTATAACAGTAATGAAAACTCGTATATATCACCGTTACCATAAAGCAAAAATAAGATGATTATTTTGAAGCCATCCAAACAAATCTTTGTTACGTTCTATAATTAAAGCACTAGATCTGTCGATTATATCGTCACTTGCAATGACACTTTCTTTCAGCTGTAACTAAGTGCTAGTTTCAACACCCCAGATGCCATAATTAGTTCTTTTGAGAGGTGAATAAGTAGCAATATCTTTTGCAAACAATAGTGGACTACAATGGGGGCAATTGGGGTATCTAATCATACAATTAGTGTCTCTCATCCAAAGCATTATTAAATTATCGCCAAACAAGTTGTTCTAACTAAAACAAAACAGACGGAATTTCAGTGTACCACTTTTCTCGATTCTCGAGATTTAAACTATTGAAATTGAAATTGCTATCTCTAGATTAATAAATTTTAGTACTTGTTTACAGCATTGATGAAATTTCATCTAGCGAATATCTTGTATGTTACATAATTAATTATTGATGGAACATATATATTATATATATATATATATATATATATATATATATATATATATATATATATATATATATATATATATATATATATATATATATATATATATATATATATATATATATATATATACATACATATATATACGATTCATTTTTTTGGTTATAACTTTATATTTACAAATAGAAAATTACTTTAAAATAAATTTTTCAAGGAAGATATTTTACCCGATCTCCCCCTAACAGTCCAGGTGTTTTTGTCAAGCTGATTGTAGGTAACAACTACATCTTTATTCACTACCTACCGTGTTTTTATTCATTACCCACTGTGATCCTGTCACTAAGTATCCATAACCAATAGGGTTCATGTCACCCCTACAGTTTGCACAGGCTACTAGCTAGGGGATGACAATGAGGCATTGACATACATTAGGGTAGTTCTTGTCAGGAAGCGGGCGACACACTAGATTATCATGTCTTCAATCTATTGTAAAAGGAATCTCTTGATTTGTGACTTATTTTCTAGAGGCATGTCGTAATAAATAAAGCTCCTTCAACAGGTAACGGAGTATTTTGGAAAATTGATTAAACTGTTACTTTTTAGAAATACCTGAAATATTTTACCGTGATATTAAAATTATCCTTTAAACCAGTACAAATATTTGTTCATAATAAATCACAATAAAAGCTAATCACAAATAAATATACATCATGTACAACTTTAATGAAGAGCCTAATTTGAAAATCTCGTATTTTAGAACAGTTTTTATAACTTGCAGTAACTTTGTATCACCACCATGCTACTAATAATGTGTTATTGATAACCAAGCTACTAATAATGGATTATTAATAATAATATTAGGTTTATAATTACTTATCTCAGCCACTAATATATTATAGAAATAATAGTAATCTTTTAGACAGAGAAATAGATTTGGCAAAGGGACAAAATAAAGTAGGAAAAAATGACTAAAGACAAAAATATTATTTTTTTTAATTTTTCTCGACAAATGAGTAAATCTACTTGTATACAAAAGTGACTGGTGATACGAAATATTTGCTCATAAGACCTGGGGAGTTCCTATACAGATTGTAAATCTTCAACTGTCACATTATCTCAACATTGCATGCATGATGTTTATCGGTGAACGTCGTAGTCATGGCCGTACTACCAATAGCTATGTTTAAACGTGGCACAAGCAAATATGATCCTAAAAAACCAGTATACATAGATATGTAAGCCAATCTCTTTATTAAACTATATAAATGTTGCACTTGTAGCTTTACAGTCTGTATACACGAAAACGTACAATTCTTCCTCAAATTGGTAAGCTCGATATGTTCCTTCGGAAATGTAGTGTACTTTCCTGAAACGAAATAATAAATACGTATTTGTTTATAATTGGAATTTCACAATATTGGCACTTTTAAGTCAATTTGGAAAAACCCGTAATTTAACAGGCAGCAATAGAGAACTGCACTAGAGTAGGGAATTTCTGTCCATCACTTCCCTCCCTTTTACACAAGTAATTAGCTAACACAAAAAAATTAATCCAGTCACAAATCTCGAATGGTATACATACAACACGTCTTCGCTTTCTATGACATTTTCAATTTCCTGATTATTAATTTTGATAGTACATCAGAGTTTTGTTAAGTTATATCTAGTACCTCACAACACAAATTTTGTTTTTTCTACGTTTAGTATTAAGTTATTTTCACTTAATCATTTATTCAGGCTGATTGCTGGGAAATTAAAAATGACATTGAATTTCTGTAAACACCAGTGAATAGATACTTCTAAGGACTACATTTTGATATTCAAATGACGTTGTTGACGATTACAGTATCAGCGTCGCGACGCCGAGAAAAAATTATTAGATGATAGGAAGTTTGAAAATGCATTATTCTAGTAGTACATTAAATTCTAATACTCTTTTTGTGTTGCACACATTTTCGTTTAAATAATTAGTTTTTAAATTATAGCGATATTTAATATCAAATGCCTATAATTTTTACAATCACATTGAAATAAATTAGGTACGTTAGTATGCTTTTGTTATCAATTGAATGAATATCAAAAAACTGTCAATGCAATATTCAAACTGATATGAAATTTTGCATAATTCATTCTAAATAAGAAGAAAATTTAGTCTCCCGACAGACTGAAGAGGACTTGCAAATGATTGACTTACAACCCGTGTCAATGAAAGAAAATATGTATTATTTACAGGAAGGGGGTATAAAATTTCTTTTCCAAGAATTTAGAATTTATTATAATATTTTTAGCGTTACCATTAATAACGGTAATGCAACACAAAAACGATAAAGTACGTATTTTTAGAAACATTAATTTATATAAACGAAAACACAAGACCTAATAGAAAACGTATAAAATTTGATTTTAAAACAAATAAAACTAAAGCAAATTTTCAAAGTATCCTCCACCTCCGTTTTGATAAATGCACATATCGTAACGGTGTGTAAGTGCCGTATCACAGGCAGCTAATAATGAATTTTGGCTAATTGCTGCACAACTGGCATAAATTTTATTTTCTAAATCAGCCATGTCTTCTATTGGTTCCTCGTAAACAGTATTTTTAAGTGACCCCACAAGGAAAAGTCAAGTGGGGTCATGTCAGGTGACCGACCAGGCCAACTAAGTAGTCCGTTTATTCCAACCCACTTATGTCTAAAAATTGTGTCTAAATAATTTGGACCAATTCTTGCAATGTGCGGTGGTGCACCATCTTGCTGAAACCACTTATTACACCGCACATTGATGAAAACATCTTCTAATAAAGCAGGAAGCTCGTTACTCAGAAAATTTTGGTATCGTTGGCTATTTAATTTACCATTATATAAATATGGTCCTACTAAATACTCATTTAAATGCCACACCACACGTTGATACCAAAAACATTTTGATTATGGGTTATTTTGGTCCATTTTGGATTATTATCCGACCAATAATGGCAATTATGTCTATTTACCACACAATTATTATGAAAGCGACTTTCATCGCTCCATAGAATATTTCGTAGCAATGTATTATCTTCCTCATACATTATTGATAAACGGGAGAGAAAATTAACTCTTCTTTGTGAATCTCCAGGATGCAAATGATGAACAAGATGCACTTTATAAGGATGAAATTTATTCTCAGAAAGGATTCTTTGACAAGATGAGAATAAAAATGCCAATGGCCTCTTCAACACTTGTTATTGAAATACGCGGATTGTTTTCAACGCACTATAGAACTTCCACCGTATTACGGTCATTTCTAATTCCTTGCACACGTTCATGTTTGCCTTACTCGAAGCTTCCATATTGTAGCAAATTTTTCTTTAAATTTAAAAACGATTTTAGGATCTGGATGTTTTCGGTCTGGGTAACGTAGCCTGTAGAGTCCTTGCAGCCTCCCTTGAGTTCCTGCCACATTCACCGTAAATAATAATCATATCCAGTTTTTCGGCATTATTGTATTGAACCATAATATTTTCTTTTTTTTACAAAAGAATATAACAAAATATAAAAATTTTCCGTCGTTTGTACTGCGGTGACAGATTGTTGACAATTATCAAATTATAACAAAAGCCTACTATATTAATTTGTTTCAATATGATTATTAAAAGTTGTACGTATTTCTGATATTAGATATTGCTATAATTTAAAAACTACTTATTTAAACGAAAATGTGTGTAACACAAAAAAGTCTTAGAATTTAATGTACTACTAGAATAACACATTTTCAAACTTCCTGTCATCTAAAAATATTTTCTCGGCGTCGCGACGCTCATACCGTAATCCTCAACGACATCGTTTGAACATAAAAATATAGTCTTTAGAAGTATCTATTCGCTAGTGTTTATAGAAATTCAATGTCTCTTTTAGTTTCCCTGTAATCGTCCTGGGGAGTTTTAGCTGAATCACCCTGTATATATTTTTTAACTCTGAATTAAGTGTTTCACAACGCATTTCTACATTATTATCTACCACATACAATAAAAAATCATCAGCAAACATTTGTATACTACAATTTTTTACAACATTTACAATATCATTTATTTATTTATTTATTTACACAACTCAACAGGACAAGTCCCATTTACAGAGTTAGAATTACATACAGTGAGAACATATAATACATAACATATAGAGTATGAATATGACACATTATAAATTACTTAATTATTTGAACATTGATTTTATATCATTGATTTTACAGTGGAACATATCTATTTTGTCTTGTATTTTGTTATAATTATTGCATATTACATTAGGTAATAGGAGAATATTTTAATAGATTAGTACGTCAAACTTCCGTGTGTAATGTCTGATGGAATCGAGTTGATTTAAGCGGAACATGCAGTTGGAATAAACCTAGTAAATCTGGACAGTCTAGTTAATTATTTAATATTTTATATAGGAGTATAATTCCCCGCATCTCCCGTCACGTTTGTAGGGAACAGTGTGAAAATTTGTTCAGTAGTAGGTCATTATAAATACCAATAGGTGGATAGATATTATTTTCAATATAACATAGGTATTTTAAAAACTTCCTTTAAATATTTTCTAGATATCCAGTACGAGTCGCACAGTGCGGGTTCCAAATTACATATTCCAGTTTGCTTGTAACGAACGAATTGTACAACAGTGTTAGTGTATGAGCATTTTTAAAACCTTTAGAGTTGCGCATTATAAATCCTTGAGATTTAGATGCCGAGGCTACAATGCTATTTATGTGAGGCACAAACGTCATTTTCACGTCGAATATCACACCCAAGTCCTTGACATTATCAACACTTTGTACAGCGCAATTATTTATTTTGTACACATTATTGAGCACACTTTGTTTACGCGAGTAAGTTACAACATTACACTTTCCAGCATTTATAGGTAATTTATTTTTACAACACCAGTTGTGAATATTTTGCAAGTCCAGCATAAGGAGTCCTATGTCACCCACGCAACTTACTGTGTTATAAATTTTTAAATCATCAGCATATAGCTGATACTGGTGATGTAGATCTTTGACTATATCGTTTATAAAAACGTTGAATAGGAGGCGACCAAGTATTGACCCTTGGGGGACTCCTAAATCTGCTGTAAATTCGGCAGACTTGTATCCATGGTAATAAACATACTATGATCTACCATGTATATATGAGCTAAAAAAGAAACAAATTCGTGAGATAATCTAATATCTCTTTATTTAATGAGATACCATGGTCAAGCCTGCCGAAAACCTTGGAAAAATCAGTGTAAATGACATCAACTTGACCTCCCTTATCCAGTGCTTTACAAAGATACTGAGTTAAGCATAGTGGATTTGTAGTCGTAGACCTGCCTGGCATAATCCGTGTTGATTAGGACAAATTTTTTTTGAAATATTAGGAAAAATATAGTCATATAGAACTATTTCAAATAACTTTGAAAATTATTTATTATTATAATAGGACGGTAATTGTTTATATCTCCGTTGCTATTCTTTTTATAAACAGGACAGATTTTAGACATGTTCAGCAAACTGGGAAAGTTATTGCTAACCAAGGACAAATTAAAAATATGTAATAAAGGGCGAGCAAGTATTGAAATATAATCTTTTACAAAAAAAGCAGGTATTCCATCTGGACCAGCTGTAAATTTTGTCTTAAGTTTCTTACCTCCTCTTATTATTGCATGCTCTGTTATGGTCGGAATATATACATTATCCAAATTCATTGGATGCACATGACTTGTCTCATGGTTAATTGAATTTGATGTCGTAAATGCTGATTTGAAGTATTCTGCAAATTTATCTACCATACCTTGGGGATTATTATATGTGACATTTTCATACGTCATAATGTTGGGTATAGAGCTTGTTTTAGATTTAGCGTTAATATACGTCCAAAACATTTTTGGATTTTTTTGTCAGGTTTTCAATTTCAAGTAATTATTCTTTATATGACTCATCCGATCAGTTTTAATTTTTGATCTGATTTCCTTATAATTTTCATAAAGCGTTTCATTTTTTAGTTTTTTTATATTTATTTCACATTTTATTTTTACGTTTAAGGTTTCGAATTATATCGCCTGAAAACCATGGAGGATATTTATTCGTTCTTGGATAAGTTTTTGGGACATATAAAGTCATTCTCTCAAGAATAATATCATAAAATAATTGTAATGCTTGATCCGTATCCGTAATATTTAGTAAGCAGTTCCAATCGGTGCTGCCCAAACTACCATAGTGACGAAAAATCGGCTTTGTATTACCGTGTGCAAAAAAAGTCAGATCTGTAGTCACTTCACATGTAATAAGCAACGCCGGGTGGTGCAAATCCTCGCTTAGTTCATGATCATATGATTTCGATACTAAATAATTGAGATTGCTTAAGACCAAGCCTAATATTCTATTGTTATTGTTAACGATAAGATTGCATTTCTTTAAACTGAGAAAATCACAGAAAAGTTCTAATTGTTGCACCCTGGGGGGTTTTTTCAGTTAAATTTAGACTTTCGCGATAACTTGCAATGTTAAAATCACCCATTATAATGTTGTTACCATAGATTGAATATAAGTTTGAAAGTTCATCGAAAAGTGACTTATAAATTTCAATAGTTATGTTGGGGGGTATATATGCACAAAAAAACGATTAAAGGTTGTTCTTTGTTAAGTGATATTTTCAGAGCAATAATGTCTATGGTAGGTAAACCTTTGTTAATTGAGTCAAGATTTAAAACAATAACTGAGAATGATTTCTGAACTGCAAGTAGTATGCCGCTACCTCTATTTAAAGCAAATTTCCTATCAGCTCGAAAAATGTTATATTTATTGTAAAATAATTCTGAGTTAAGAACATTGGAACTCAGCTACGTCTCACTATATGCAACAATATGGTAATCAAATACAGCTGAGGCCTTGTATAGGTCTGTAGTTTTAGTGTTGAGTCCACGAACATTTTGATACAATATTTTGAGTTTATTATTAAAACAAAGGTTGGTAGCGTCAAGGACAGGAGTATGGTCATCTTTACCTATAGAAGTAATAGAGGCATTGGCATTGTTAATGGTTTTACTATCTCTAGGTACTAGTTGCTATTGCGAGCCAAATATTGCATTTTTTTAACAAATCCATTGTTTGTTTGTACACTGTACAATTTGTGTTCCACGCTGTGTGATTTACATCAATTTTAGCATTAGAATTTGACTTTACGTTTAACTTATAATTAATAAAATTAATGCATTTTACAGTTTCGGACTTACAATGTTTTACCTCATGCTCTTCGGAGCAACGGGAACAGCCAAATTTGGTTCTACAATGAATGATTATAACCGCAATATTTAAAGCAGCGTGTCAAGTCGACTCCATCAAATACCAGCTATCTAATCCGACAATTAAGAAACAATTGTCGCAACACATAATGTTCTTATACGAGTCAAAATCAAGTTCAACAGTGGCTTGGTAGACATCAGTTCTTTTCTTCGTTTTCCATAACCTAATTATCTTACATTTACCATATTTTGCACATTATAAATAATGCACATTATAAATAAAATTGGTCCCAAGACCGATCCCTGCGGAATTCTACTCTGAACCTCACGTTGGTCAGGTAAGTTTTTCCATATTTAACTATTTGATATCTTTCTGATAGATACGAACAAAACCACTCATACATTGTTCCATTCTGTCCATCTTCAACAACAACAATGATATGTCTATGGTTTCAAAGGCTCTTTAAAAATCTAAAAACAGCTGCCAATTATTTGGGGATCAGAACTTGCTTACCGTAGTAAAACTCGACGTGTGGTAGAGTTTGTAATAAAAGTAATTTTTGACGTTTCAAAAAGTCACATTGGTGGAATGTCACTAATATTTTAAAATTTGAAATGTAAAAAAAATTGTTGACATTTCAAATTGACGTTTTAAAAATGTCGCTAATATTCTTTTTTGACATATCAAATTTTAAGAACCGATTTTGCTCATCAACGACCTCAATCTCTTTCTTGACCTCTAGATGTGTGTACCAAATTTGAAAGCTTTATCTCAAAAACTGTAGCTGCTATCGCGAATCAGACAGACAGACACACAGACAGAAATTTTTTTTGTCTGAAATTTTGTGTATCGTCATAATTCGTCGATATTCGTCCAGAAATGCAATAAAAATTTTCAAAATTTTTTTCACGAATACATACCTTCCTCACTTTGAGGGGGTGAGGAAGTAAAATACTGCACCCACAAATTGTTTGTTACTTAAAGGCATTTTTCCAATTTACTAACACATGCTGCATTGCAGTCTCACACGAATTTAGTTTTCTAAAACCCGCCGTTAATTGTAATAGCTGCACTAATAATTATTACAATATAAGAAAATTTCTGTATTTCTTTTTTTTGTAAATTTCAACACCTGGTATCTTCAAAACGAAGAAATTTTTAGCACCTGTTTATATGAACTTTCTTAAAAGGAATACTATCCTGAAATATTTTAATGTACTTAAGTTACACCCTACTATTATTAAAATTAAATGAAGTCATAATTATTGTTCTGACTTGTTAATTAATAATGTTAACAAACTAATAAATAAGAAATAAATATTGAAGAACCTGTCTAATAATGCCATGATATATTTCAGCTAATCTCTCTTTAAACTTTAAAACGTAAATCAACATTTCTAAGTGAAACGGAATTGAATATGGCAAATTAAATTGCTTCAAACGACCATATTAAAGGGTAATTTATTCATATATGGAGTAAAAGTAATCAATTACAATAATTACGCTATTGGTTAATGATTCTATAATTGAATGTATCTTTGCGAATAGTAACAAATTTTAACACTATTAGCAACAATTAAGTGAAATATAGTTATTTGTGAAATTTTCCTAATGCATGATTGAGAAACGCGCTGGCATTTAATGCATTTAAAGCCGTACTATTTAATAGTTAATTAATTATTATATAGCTTTTGCCTAAAGCCACGTCTTCCGTTTCTAAGTAATTAACGAGACAATGTTAGCAATTAAATCTTTTACACTGATTACTATGCTTCTGTACAAGAATACTTTGCAAGCAGATTTGCATTTCAAATAATAGGTTGTTAAGGTCTTAGAAATGCCCCAGGACAACTTTAACATTTTATGTGGAAAACTGGAAATTTAAGGTATCATTAGTGTTACCATTGTGAAAGTATGGTGATAATATGTTGTAACATGATTTTTTGTCTTTAATACCTCGAAAAATAGATTGTATGCAATAGAATTTTAATTATTGTAATAATATGCTGAAATAAGAAAATCAGGAGAACTATATAATAATAATAATAATGCTTTGACGACATACACAATGAACCTGGACGCTTTAAGTGGACGAGGGAACAAAGAGATGACTTACTGACCTGCTACGAGAGCAGCGAATCTGAGCGCAGGGGTTACATGGCGCGGTTACATGATGTCTGGTGTATCATGCACCCTGAACACCGTGCTTTCTCTCAACAACATCTGAGAGATCAAGTATTCTTTTTGCTCAGAACAGATTACGTAAGAGCACCCCGTCAGCTGGAAGAACTGCCAGCCGCAGTTCGACCGCGGCAATTAGCAGCTGATAGGGAATATCCTACAGAGTTCACTGATGTAGACTGAAGAACCTTAACACCATGGCCAACCTAAAGCCACAAGACCTGGCTAGAATGAACGCGGTCATCGATGAGGAACTTCCAGAAGATGCAGACATCTGGCAACTCAACTGTGCCGTGTATAACACTGCGAAGCAATTCGTCCCCCGTGAGAAATCAACTGACACTTTACACGGGGTCGAGAAGGCCAAGCGGAGTGTACAAAAAATCAAAGGCAAAATACAGTCGGCCGGACAACACGCCTCTTGGATTTAGAATGTGGTGGATACACGACAAGTGGTAGAGTTTTTACTCCCAGAATCCGGCGCATAGCAGTCGGATTAGGACATCAACACCACACTCTAAATCTGGCAGTGATGCTTACCATCAAGCAGCACTGTCTAGATAGGATCCGAGCGCTCATGGCTATAAAGAAAACGTTGAAGAGGCGGGTGAGGAGTATGGAGCATAACAATTTGTTCCGTAAGAAACCTTCCCGATTCATTCAAGAGCCACAGCGTGTTGTAGATAACCCGCCGACTGTAGAAGATGTCGAAACCTTCTGGAAGGGAATCTACGAAACGATGCGTCCAGTCAATAGCCACACTCCAGCAATTGCACACATCTTGAAGAGCCAGAAGAAGTGTGCGCGGAAATCAGTACGGAGAAAGTCCAACAAGCACTTGTTGGTACCTAGAACTTCGCTACCCCAGGCCAAGAAGGCATTAACAACTGGTGGTGAAAAAAATTTCTCCTATTTACACATATAGATGCGCAGCTCGCAGACGGAAGCATCCTAATACATCTGGATGCCGGAGAGACCTATACATATCTGGGTGTGCAACAAAGGCACATCCAGGATTTAAAACAAATAAAGAATTCTCTCCGCGGTAAGTACAGACACCGTCTCCGAAAGTTTTGGTCTTCCGAATTTTCGGGGAAGAACAAGGTATCTGCTATAAACTGCAGACCGTTCCAGTCCTGCTCTACTCTTTTGGAGTAGTTAAGTGGACAGTAGAAGTCTGCGCCAATTAGACAGAGATATCCGCAAGATGATTAATATTCACAGAAGAATTCATCCTAGATCGTCCGTTCCTCATGTGTATCTCCCACGTCAACGGGGGCCCCAGGACTCTTAAGCCCAGAGTGTACGCATGGCAGTGTAGTACTGAGTATGGCATGTAATCCTCAGGAGCTCAGATAAACTCTTGCGGTTTGTAAAACATTACGAAACTGTAGAATTGGGAGGAGGATTGTTCACGCCAGCAAAAAGAGTAGCAGATGAACTCGATCTCGCATTCGACACCAGACGAGGTGGCCGGCGAGGTGTTGATGTAGAGTCAGTCACTGAACTTCAGTCAAATCGCCTGAAAGCCCGATTTAGAGTTGCCGAATAGGAAAATCTGTTTCGGCAGCACGTCGATAAACCCCAGCATGGTGCCTTCTATAAGAATATAGTAACACTGGGTTTATCGCCTTTCTAGTCAGCCGGACTTAAGTCGGAGACCGAGGGACTCATTATGGCCTACCAAGATGGTGTTTATTAACATCTTAGTCTACCGCAGCCATGTGTGACTTGTAAAGGTTCATGACATCAACTGCAGGACCTGACATCAGGCGCCGGAATCGCTCATGCACATATTGCCCCGTATACGCGTTTTTGGCCTACATCCACCGACATAACGCGGCGTTACGATTGCTATACTACTATCTAAGGCACTCGTACGGGATAGACCAGACACCAGTGCTGTGTTACGTCTCCAGAGATATTGAGTCCGTTGTCGAAAACGAGAAATGCCAGATTTACTGGAACTACTCGTTCCCGGCGATCAGACTAATCCAAGCCAACAAGCTTGACATAGGCCTCCTCGACCATCAACTCAAGGTGATGTATTCATCAATTTCTCGGCTCCTACGGAGAAAAACTCACCTTGAAGGAGAAGGAGAAACGCTGGCGCGACTCTCGTGAGGCGTCGAAGGCCACGAGAAGACTCTCCAGCGTCGGGTAATCAAAAGAAAAAGCATTTTTTTTTTTTTTGGTTATCCAAGAGATCAAAAAATGATATAGGACAAGCCAATACAAATACATGTGTATAATTTAATTATATTATAATACTAAATAATAATGATAATAATAATAATAGTAAAAAAAAAGTATAAATGTTTAAATGTATTAAAAATTCCTCAGCGGAATAAAAATGCATTTAGAAGAAATTTTTTTAAACTGACAAAAATCTGATTATACTACTAATATTTTTAATTTCGTTACTTAACTTATTATAAAGTGTATATCTGTGTTCCGGATGTCAATTCGAGGGGGACAGCACTACGGGAATTTCTTTATTCTTCAGACCTGAAGACCTTAAATAGGGCAGCGCCCCACTTTTGTGTTTCAAAGAAGACAAAAAATTATTGACCCACCACTGTGCTCTTTATCAGTGGCGAACAAGATAAGAGAATGGAGGGTTATGTTGGAACCCTCAATATCGAACCATAGATATCTAAGGTTCGTCTTGGAGGGGAATCAACCGCAACTCATTACATACAGGAATTTTAGGTCCACCAAATATCTTGCAAATCTAAGATGCGCGAGGAATATAAACTGCAGATTTAGAGCTGCAGGATGCTATTAACTTCGCGTTCAAAAGAAACTACCCCTTACGAACAACCAAAGGAGAAAATAGAGTCAATTGTGGAATAGGACCTAACATGGGTTACGCAAGGAAACATGAGAGCTGATTATGAAAGCAATGCGTTCTAAAGTACCAGTCGACTTGGAGATGTATAAACCACCCAGCGAAATTACAAAAGTTTGATAAAAATGCAAAAACGAGAGCTGGAGAGCTTTGTGTAATAATATAAATGACTTACCGGCCTCAACTAGACTGTACAAAGCTCTCCTCAAATCTCCATCATCACGGCTTGACTAGAATAGGCTCTCAGATGTGCCCTATACAAGAACCGGCCGTGAAAGAATTGAGTGTCTTCTAGATGGTTCTTTTCTGGGTCGGAGTTTTTAATAGCAACGCCTCCATCGACGGTATTCAGGTAAGAAGCAACTGCTGAGGATTGGAAAATATCGTCGAATGTGTTAACATGTAAAAAACTAAGGTGAGCCATTTCAACATTTGAACCATTTAAATCACCGGGACCTGATGGTATCTATCCGGCTCTAATAGAAATGGGTTCAGAGATACTATTAGACCACCTGTATCAGCTGTTGAGATCTTGCCTAACTCTGGGATATATTCCAACTTCCTGGAGAGCGGTGAAAGTGATTCTTTTGCCAAAGATAGATCATGACCAGACTAAGGCATTTAAGCCAATGAGCCTGATTTACTTTCTGGTAAAGATAATGGAAAAGTTAATAAAAAAGGCATATAAAAGATGAAGTAATGGTGACGTCACCAATTCATCCCAATCAAAATGCATACCAAGCGGGAATATCTGTAGAGACAGTCCTTCATCAGATTGCCGCTGAGATAAAGGCTCTAACACTACCGGTAAGAGACCAGGTCGTCAGCCAGTTGGATGATGACCGGTGCCTTGCAATGTACCAATTTACTATTCCATACGTAGTTGTGTTTCCTAGTCGACGTGACTGGGAACACAATAGAACAAATTTACTTAGTTCTGGCGATCTGGAATAGTATATAGATAGATCAAAAACTGGTGCTGGTATACATTGATGCATACCAAAGGTTCGTATTTCGGTACATCTAAGTATCGAAGTATAATCCAAGCAGAGGTTTACGCCATTTTATTATGTGCAAACGAAAATCTCACTAAAGGTTTTATTAACAAGCATATTTGAGACGAATAGTAGGCCTGATAACAGGACACTTTCCTCTAAATAAGCATTTTTATACAATAAGAGTGAAAGAGGATTCTATTTGTCGGATGTGCTGATTGGAGGAAGAAACCTCCGCTCATATTTTATGGAATTGTACAGCATTGAGGTCATTAAGACATACACATCTCGGAAGGCAATTTATAGAGCCGAATAGCTTATGGAATCTACTCTGAAATAGATCGATCCTTTTTGTAGAGAAAGCCGGTTACTTTTAGCAAAGTCGCGCAAATACAGTGGGTTCATAAGCGTAAGAGGTCTTAATTCGAAATTGGACGATGATATACTGCAGGTATTTGAAATTTTAATAGTATTTTATTTATAATATAAAAAAGCGTTTTCATTTCAGAAACCGTTCATATTACTACTGGTGGCTCAATAGAGGCCGAGTACTTAATAATAGAGGTTGAGGTTTAGTACTAATTTTTATACAGGGTGCAGTATGCAAATTTTATATTGTTTATGTTTCTCCATTTATATTTTCTTATAATGTAGCCTGATCTCTCGCAAGTTTCTTCTTCGTTCTTCTTACGAGCAGTAATTGAACTTTGTGAATATGGTGTGTATCACATATATAGCTTTTATTATTATCCTACTAAATTTTAGGACACAATGTTACTTATTTAGTATTTATTTTCGTACAGGATGCAGTATGCACATTTATTATTGTTTATGTTTACTTCATTTATATTTTCTTATAATGTAGACTGATCTCTCGTAAGTTTCTTCTTAGTTTTACTTACGAGCAGTAATCGAACCTTGTTAACCTTCTATTGCATGATTTAATTTTTCTTTTTTTTAACATTACAAAATTTTTTTTAAAAAATATGATATTTAAAGGTGCAAATAAAACATATAAAACATTTTATATAAAATTAAGAAAAAAAATTTTCCCAATTGGGCACAGCCTTATAAGCTGCACATTAATACATATTTAATTTGTATGAAACTCTACAAAGCAATTGCTTTTCGCATAAAAATATAGATGTACTTTACATTTTTGACAGGTAACTCTGCTTTTGCCCTTGCATCCCACTTTTTTACAAGCATAACATCAGCAACTTGATCAATTCGTGTGTTAGGGGACCAATATCGTCTTGCATTTGGCTGTTTTATAATTGACATCCATATGAGGACACCCAAAAATCTTTCTAACTCTTCTTTCGACAAATACAGTGGCTTGTTAGGCCATATCTGAGTACTGAATAAAACAGTTTGATAAACAATACTATCTAAAAAAATTACGCCAAAGAGAAACTTTAAAATTTTATAAGGAGTTGTCAACTGTAGGACTTCTGGAGGAAGTAGAATATTTCCTTCAAACTGCGTACATTCTGCATTGGTATTTGTAATGGAATTCTCCCATTTGACTTCAGATGCTTTATTTGTCGAGGGCACATTAGAAACTAGGTCAATTAAAGGTATTTTATCAATACTATAACAAACTAGTTCTTCATGTTGTGTATTATTTTCCACCAAAATGTTGGACTCATCAATATCATCCTCCAAAATGGAATCCTCTCTATCAGAAGGAAGATCTCTAATGTGCGTCGAGTTTTTTCCATAAAAGACTTTCGGTATCAGTGTACTAAATTTCTCTCGATCAACATCCATAATAAACACCTAAAAAAAGAAACACCGAAAATCTACCTCATATGCATACTGTTCCCCAATTGGGAACACATGTATTCGCCAAAAAATAATTACATGCCTTCACAAATACATATTACCAGGCTATTCTACATGACAAACAGATATTGAGAGGTTGAGCTAAACTTACCTATATTACCAGTTATAAAGATTATCGAAAACACGTCTAAATTACAACAGCTGATCGTTAGGTTATGTCACAGAATACTTCATTTCAATTCTATCAATGCCTCCTTCTCTTGGTCAACAATTAAACATTATAATGGATAAAAATTGCACACGAATATTCCTTGTTTAAAAACTTCATAGTTATCTTAAATCTAAAAAAAATATTTTTATTCCACAAACCTCCGTATTAAAATAAAAAGTACGTTATACAAAATACGCCGTCGTGGTGGATCTACTTTCCAATAATATTTATATTTTTAATGATGTTATATACTTATTAGTTTTTTTTTGTTACATATAATAAATAATTTTAACCTGTCACCTAACCTAACCTAATTATTTTAATTTTCCAAAAAGCAAAAAAAATATTTATAGTGTGTGAAACGGAGTTTTGCAACCGGAAATTCAATAGGCTCCTTCCCAATTCTATCTGTTCATTAAACGGAGTATAGTTGAATACCCTGGAAAAAGTATACCTACTATGTTTTTATTATCTTTACGCGCTGCGTAAAAAACATGCTATCTATCACAAACGTATTAGTTTATTTTTAACTGTACAGGATTAGTTTTATTAAATTGGAACTTCTGCTGATTTTATTTTTTTAAGTTTTTAAATAATTCAAAGTTTAGTCCCATTAAATTTTTTACGTAGATTTTAAATCCATATTCAGAGTTTTTGACAAACTACACGAGATGTTTAAGGAAGGGCGTTTTTCTTAAACGGAACATCCGATGTAATTCTATATATTTTAGTTTTCCCAGATTCCCTGATTTACTCATGTTTCACATTCTGTTTTGTTCTGGTCGGTTTTATATATTTTTTATAATTACTGTTAAATAGTCCTGTGTTGAATTATATATCCCTGTTTTAATACTAAACTTAACTTTTAATACTACACAATATAAAAGTACTTGAAGCAAAAATTAATAAATATTTGTACGAATATGACAATAAATGTACTTAATACAGTCTAAGGAATAATAACATTTCTACAAACATGTGGTAAGAACAGGAAGCTAAATCAAGATCGATCAAAAATTTAATTCAAATACAAGAATTAAAATTTTTTTATAAAAATTTCTCCACATAGCCACTATTTTCGATATACAGTGTGTTTCACTTCTCACCTTCATACTTCTGTATCTTCCTTTTTTCTCTCTGATGAATTTCAAGTTTTAGTAATTTATACTACCCTTTAAAAGGATTATTTTCACAATTTTTTAATTATTTTACTACAAACCAGTGGCCTACTGTGTTCAAAAAGAAATACGAAAAATTGAAAATCACAGTAGGCCTAGTTGTATTGAAAAAAGTTATTAAAAGAAGTTGCTCAGAATCACAAAAATAGTCGATGAAATTTAGGCTTTTCGGATAGAAGGAGTGATAAGTTGTTGTTTTTTTTTTTAATTTTTTTTGCGACTATTTAAGTCTCCTTGTCTCATTTGGCATGTCCCAAAATATTTTTTCCATATGTTAAAATTTTTTACAAAGATTTCAATGAGTCTTTTTAAAATATACATTATTTTGTTTTCACGATGTCACCTAAACTTGCATTTTTTTTATATATCCTAGTTAATCCTAGTAATAATTAATTTTTGCATAATTGGATGAACATTTTTTTCTGATTTCAAAAACATTTAATAGGTTTTAAAATAAATGTTTTCATTCTTCTTTTATTTCATTCCACAATCCACATATCTTTAGATACTCTCTATACAAAACATACAAACTAATTAAAGTAAACATACATTATACCTGAACGATAAACAAAAACTTGCAAAGGCAATTATTCACGATTCCGTACAAAGACAGACCCATTGGATTGTAAAGATCTGTACGTCTCCGCAGTGACAGCACCGGTGTAAGGGCCGTCCGTCACCGAAGGACAGCTACGGCAACAGCGAGCGTGTATCCCGTCTCCGAAGAGGTCATCAAGAAGCTGGAAGCTACAGCCCATCCACATTGTCCTTCTTTAATTTATTTGGAAATATTGTTAAAGAAAAACAGAGTGGAATATATACGAAAATTCTTATTCATTTATTGAAAGGCAAATGAAACATTTAAAACAAGACAATAACAAAAATATTGCATGTTTGAACATCAACATCAACAGTAATACTTGTAATTTTATATATTAAATCTATATGGTATTTAAGACAAACTATTTGTTTTAATTTTTTGTTCTCAACAACAGAAAATTTTTAAAAGTGAAGGAGTGCTAACGCAACTTTGATTTCCATTTTTATCGATTAATGGTAAATATATTGATAAGTACAAGGAGATACTTTTTTTATTGCTAATATTACAAAATTACTATTACAATAGTTAAACTCTGATAAATTCCGTAAAAGAACATCAGTTTTTGTTTTGTATTTTTTTTTATCATGGGAATTTATATTTCTTGATTTTATAAATTTTGGAAAATAAATATTTTTCTTTTATTTATGTTATTCCGAGTGTTATTCACTGTACAATTTTCAGGAATTTGCCTTTCCTAAAATTCACGAAATACGCTAAACTGACCATCATTTTGTTGTACTCACATCGTCGATAATCAGAACCCACTGCCCAGAGTTTTACATCCCTTTCGATTTTATCTTTCAGATTACCTAATTTGTTTGTAATTTATGTGTCATACCAATGTCTGAAAATTATACTGAGACAATAGGTAAACTGTTTCAGTGGTTCCTGGTTTCTTTGGAATATTACTTTGTTGTTAAAATTAGAATATATTATTATCTACGACAATGATATGTTATAATTTTGTTGTTATTTTTAATTAGTTTTTACGTTGTGATTTTAAAAATGTTAATTAAATTGTTTATGACGAAATTAAATAAATTGTTTTTTATTTCTGTGGCCCATAATAATTGTTATATGTATTTATCTTCCCCCACCGTAATATCAGGTAAATGATTAATATTAAAAATTTTTACTTGAACAATAATAGTAATAGTAATTAACAAATAATGATCCATAATGAGTACAGTCACTACGTGACAATATCTTTTTTTTGGAATAACTTGGTTATTTTTTAAGTTATCAAAAAAGTTTTGCAGAATCCAAATTTAAAAAAACACCAATCAGGTTTTAGAAAGGCTCATAGTACAAAAACTGCATTACTAAACCTTCATGATAATGGTAATGGTAATGGTGGGGGAGGCTGACGCCTGGCAAGTAGGCCACAGACGGGCCCTTTTTACCGACCCCCAGCTGTCCCCTCAGCCATGTGCTTCTCTTGCTCCCTCATCGAATCTTTCCGACCTTCTGATGAAGGTCAGGATGTCACTCATTGCGAGGGAGCTCATCTCCTCCCTTAGAAGCGCCTCAGAACCGAAGATACTGTGTCTCAGGCGCCCAAACGCTTCACATTGTCCCAGGAAGTGGTAAGATGTCTCTTCATCACTCCTGCATCTTGGACATGTAGGGTCTTCCTCAATACCTATCAATGATAGATGCCTCTTAAGTCTGCAGTGGCCTGTCAGAACACCAATTAAGAGATTCAGAGTTTTACGACTCCGTCCCAGCAACCAGGCCGATCTCGATTTGTTCGGCCCCGTCACAAAATCTCGGGTTTGCCTGCAGGCCCTGTTGGTCCTCCAGTGCGTCCTCAGTGTCTCGTGGGCCCACTCATCGAGGGCCGTTGTGACCTGCCTTCTTGAAATACCTAACATAGGCTCAGGCCCGTGACAGGGTTCCTCGGCTCCGAGTCTAGCCAATTCATCGGCCTTCTCGTTGCCTGGAACTCCCATATGTCCCGGGACCCATACCAGTCTCACTTGTTTATGCCTGGCCAGTTCTTCTAGGGCATCCCCACACTCCTGGACGAGAGCTGATCTCGTCCTGGGGGAGCACACCGCCTTTAGAGCAGCCTGGCTGTCGGAGCAGATATATATTATCTGTTCCGCCCCATTCCTAACCTCAGCCCTACCTGCCACCGCTAGGATGGCGTAAACCTCTGCCTGGAAGACCGTGGTGTACGAGCCTAGAGCAAAGCTCTCCTGTACTTCTTTGCCTTCCAGATATATTCCCGCCCCGGAAAACGATCTAGTGGCCAGCCGAGATCCGTCTGTATAACACACCAGAGAGTCCGGGCGGAAGTCAATTCTTCCTTCACTCCACTCCTCCCTACTAGGAAGAGTGAGAGTGTAATTCCTTTCCAACCTTAGCTGATCTTTCGCTTCTCTCACCTTCAGGACAGAGAGAGGGATTTCCCTCTCCGTCAGTCCAGCAATTGCTGCGTGACCTTCAGCTCTGCCTGAACACTGCCAGCTCCCAGAATCCCGCATTCTCAGACAGGCCGCCATAGCCTCCCTCTTTATCCACGAGGGAAGCGTTGGCAGGCCTAGCAGAACCTCCAGAGCAGCTGTCGGTGTCGTCCTCATTGCGCCAGTGATCCCTAGGCAGGCTAGTCTCTGGACTTTTGCCAGCTTTCGGGACGTCATCGCTCTGTCCACGCTCGGCCACCAGACCACTGATCCATATTGGAGCCTAGGCCTGATGACCGCCGTGTACAGCCAGTGTAGGATCCGTGGGTTGAGGCCCCAGTTCCTACCTACCGCTCGGCGCAATTGCCAGAAGGTCGCAGTCGACTCTTTGATGACGTTGTCGATATGCGGCCCCCATGACAGTTTGCTATCTAGAGTCACTCCCAGGTACCTAACCTCCTGCACAAGCGCAAGAGGTTTACCGTACATGGTTGGTGCCCTAAAATCCTCTATTTTCCTTCTCTTGGTGAATAGGATCATCTCAGTCTTAGATGGATTAACTGAGAGACCTGTTTCGCCGCACCATCTTTCTATTATTCTACAAGCTACCTGCGTTCTGTTGCAAACGACATTTAAGAAGCGGCCGGTCACTAGGACCAGCCCGTCGTCCGCATATGCCTGCGCATAAAATCCTTCCGAAGTTAGGCGCTCCAAGAGACCATCCATTATTAGACACCATAGATGGGGTGATAGGCAGCTGCCTTGTGGACAGCCGCCCCTCACCCCGACGTCCAATTGGCAGTCTCCTAAAGCAGCACTAACTCGTCTCTCTTCCAGCGCAGATTTCACCCATCTGACCAGTACTGGAACAGTACCTCTAGTCCGAAGGGCATCGCAGATAGTAGTAGTCCTTGCCTTATCAAAGGCACCCTCTATATCAAAAAATATTGCTAGGGTGACCTCCTTATGCAGGAGGGCCCTTTCTACCTTATGCACCACGGCGTGAAGGGCTGTCTCCGTGGACCTCCCTCGCCTATATGCGTGCTGATTCTTGTGGAATGGGTACCTGGCTAGGTCCCCTTCCAACAGATATCTGTCCACTATCCTTTCCAATGCTTTTAGCAGGAAGGACGTGAGACTGATCGCCCTAAACGATTTGGCAGCTGTGTAGTCCTTTTTTCCCACTTTGGGGATAAAGACCACTTTAGCTGACCTCCAGGTCAGGGGAACATATCCCAGTGCCAGACTGGCCACAAATATTCCTCTTAAACCTTCATGATACTATTATCACAAATCTAGACAAAAAACTTGCGACAGTACTCATTATGTTAGATTTTTCCAAAGCATTTGACACCATCAGTCATGAACTCATGTATGCTACACTGAAGTATTATGGTTTTGACCCCATTGCACTGTTATTTTTTGAAAACTATTTAATATCACGATCTCAGCTAGCGCGAATTGGAAGCACTGAATCCTCTGTTGAAAATGTGTCATCGGGAGTTCCACAAGGATCAATTTTAGGTCCCCTGCTTTTCATTGTATACACAGCTGACATGTATAATAAAATAAAACATACGTCTATGCAGACTTATGCGGATGATACCCAACTGTTGTTTCACTTTAATAGCGACAATTGTCACCAAGCAGCTCTTAGTATTAATCAAGACCTTAGTTACATTGAAAGGTATGCTTCTGAAAATAACTTAAAGCTCAATGCGTCGAAATCCTCCGCTATGCTCTTTACTTCTGCTACTAAATATATTCAGCTAAAGTCTAGCATTACTTTAAGAATAAGTGATGATTTAATTAGTTGGTGCGATTTTACAAAAAATTTAGGACTTTTGTCTGATATTAATCTTCGTTTTACTAAACATGTAAGTAATTTGATACAGAAAACTTATCTACGCTTATGACTTGTATATGCAAATAAAAAATTTTGAATTTCAAATTAAAGAAAAAACTTTGTGAGAGCCTTATATTGTCCATTTTTTATTATTGCTATATCGTTTACTAGCCTTGTCTTGATATGGTCAACAAGAAACATATTCAAAAGGTACAAAACACTTGCTGTCGATATGTTTTTGATATTAGAAAATTCGCTCATATCTCTAATAAAATTAATCAGATACAATGGTTAAAGATGGACAATTTATTTAAGTATTTTATTTTGGATTTTGTTCACAACTTATACACAATGTCAAAACCCCTCTACCTTAAAAAAAAACTGATTCCGAGAAGTACTATTCATAATGTTAATGTTCGTGGCAAAGACACATTAACAATGCCTCTGCATAGCACTTCCATGTTTCAGAGATCATTTTCGTATAACGCAATTTATTTATACAATAAACTAAATCTAGATTTTAAAACGTATACCGTTCCTAATTTTAAAAAGAAACTCAAAAAATATCTTTAAGATCAGCAGTTACTTGGCAACTCATTTTAATTCTTGATATTTTTTCTCTTTTTTTCTTTCTCTTCTGTTTGCATAATTTTTGGGATAATCTACTCATTACTTTTACTTTTTACTTTCTTTCTTTCTTTTTCTCATCTATTCAATTTAATGTTACTATTATTTATATTTATATTTTTTTATGTAATTATTTACATTGGGTTAAGTGTAAGAATAGCCCTAGAGCCAAACTTCGCCCAGGGAGTAAATTAATTAATGGAAAATTATTAATTTAGTAAAGACGTTTTATTATTATTATTTTTTTTTTTCGGTTTTCCGATGCCGGTCAGTCCTCCCGTGGCCTCCGACGCCTCACGGGAGTCGCGCCGGCGCATCAACTACAGCCACTCCCCACATCCCGCAGGGTTAGTGACTGTAGATACCAGAATCGTGTGCCCTAAGCAGACGGAGAGAACCCAGAATGACCGCCTTCTGCATTTGGCCTGCCAGCCACTCGGCTGATTTTTGGCAGGCCGGTATGATTTTCAGATCTGAGAGCAGCGTAGGCTTTATCCCTCCGAGTACACCGATAATAAGGACGACCATTTTGACCGAGTAGCCTGGATACAGCACTTGGAGCTCGTACCGGAGATCGCGATATTTGGTCCGTTTCTCCTCCTCCTTCAAGGTGATGTTTTTTCCGCAGGTGCCGAAAACTCGATGACATACATCACCTTGAGTTGATGGTCGAGGAGGACTATGTCAGGCTTGTTGGCTTGGATTAGCCTGACAGTCGGGAACGAGTAGTTCCAGTAAATCCGGCATTTCTCGTTCTCGACAACGGACTCAATATCTCCGGGGACGTAAGGCAGCACTGGTGTCTGGTCTACCCCGTACGAGTGCCTTAGATGGTAGTATAGCACTCGTAACGCCGCATTATGCCGGTGGATGTAGGCCGAAATCGCGTATACGGGGCATGCAGATAGTAAGTGCATGAGCGATTCCGGCGCCTGATGGCAGGTCCTGCAGTTGATTTCAGGAACCTCTACACGCCACACGCGGCTACGGTAGACCAAGGTGTTGATAACACCATCTTGGCAGGCCATAATGAATCCCTCGGTCTCCGACTTAAGCCCTGCTGACCTTAGAAAGGCGAAGGTCAGCCTGGTCGATAAACCCAGTGTTTCTACGTTCTTATAGAAGACACCATGCTGGGGTTTATCGACGTGCTGCCGAAACAGATTTTGCTGTTCGGCAGCTCTAATTCGGGCTTTCAGACGATTTGGCTGAAGTTCGGTGACTGACTCAACATCAGCACCTCGCCGGCCTCCTCGCCTGATGTCAAATGCGAGACCGAGTTCATCTGCGGCTGTTTTTGCTGCCTTGAACAATCCTGCTCCCACTCCTACAGTTTCGTGATGTTTTACGAACCGCAAGAGGGGATCTGAGCTCCTGAGTATGTTACATGCCATACTCAGTACTACTCTGCCATGCGTACACTCCAGGCTCAAGAGTCCTCGGCCCCCCCGTTGACGTGGGAGGTACACACGAGGAACGGACGATCTAGGATGAATACTTCTGTGAATATTCATCATCTTGCGGGTATCTCTGTCTAATTGACGCAGCTCATCTACCCTCCACTTTACTACTCCGAAGGAGTAGAGCAGAATCGGAACGGCAAGCATATTAGTTGCAGACACCTTGTTCTTCTCCGAAAGTTCGGAAGACCAAATCTTTCGGAGGCGGTGTCTGTACTTGCCGCGGAGAGAATCTTTTATTTGTGATACATCCTGGATGTGCCTTTGTTGCACACCCAGATATGTATAGGTCTCTCCGGCATCCAGATGTCTTAAGATGCTTCCGTCTGCGAGCTGCGCATCTTCAGAGAATTCCCCGCATCGTCCTCTCTTGAGGTGGGCGACTGCACATTTGTCCAACCCGAACTCCATACCAATTGCCCGCGTATATTCTTCGACCACCCTAAGAGCGCTTTGTAGTTCGCGCTCTCCGGAGGCATAAAGTTTAAGGTCATCCATATAAAATAGATGGGTGACCTTATGCCTCCGGTCGCTGGGTGGTCCAGATTGATATCCGCGGGTTTGGCGGAGCCCAACAGACAACGGCAGCAGTGAGATGCAGAAGAGGAGAGGACTCAGGGAGTCACCCTGGAAAACTCCTCTCCTAAATGCCACCTGCTCTGTCGTGACCCGCTGTGCACCTGATGTTATGGTGAAGCGGGTCTTCCAGAGCGGCAGCAGCTGTTCTATGCATCTCACTAGTGGTGCTGGTACCGCAAGACATTCGAGTAAGTGCAACAATAGCTGATGCGACGTTGTATCAAATGCCTTGCGGTAGTCAATCCAGGCCATCGATAGATTCCGCTTGTATTGCACAGAATCCTGTGTAATACAGCGGTCTATCAGCAGGCTGTCCTTGCAACCTGCCATGCCCTTCTTGGCACCACGCTGTTCGTGTATCTGCTGGAAGACCGGATCAACAGACCTCAGTGTCCTAGCATACAAGATACGTGTAAATATCTTGTAGCAGGAGTTGAGGCAAGTGATCGGCCTATAATTCCTCGGGTCGGAAAGATCCCCCTTTTTGGGGATAAGCACAGTACGTCCCTCGACGAACCAGTCCGGAATCTGCTGCCCCTCGTTCAACCATGAGTTGAAAACTCGCGCCAGACGACGGTGAGTGGAAGGAAATTTCTTCCACCACCAGTTGTTAATGCCGTCTGGGCCCGGGGCAGCGAAGTTCTTGGTACCAACAAGTGCTTGTTGGACTTCCTCCGTACTGATTGCCGGGCACACTTCTTCTGGCTCTTCAAGATGTCTGTGACACAGAGCCTCGAAGTGTGCAATTGATGGAGTGTCGCTATTGAATGGACGCGTCGTTTCGTAGATTCCTTTCCAGAAGGTTTCGACATCTTCTACAGTCGGCGGATTCTCGACACACACGCTGTGGCTTCTTGAAAGAGGCGGGAAGGATTCGTACGGAACAAATTGTTTTGTTCCATACTCCTCACCCGCCTCTTCAATGTTTTCTTTATCGCCATGAGCGCTCGGATTCCTATCTAGACAGTGCTGCTTGATGGTAAGCATCACTATCAGATTTAGAGTATGGTGTTGACGTCTTAATCCGGCTGCTATGCGCCGGATTCTGGGAGTAAATACTCTACCAGTCGTCTTATATTCCACCACACTCTGGATCCGAGAAGCGTGTTGTCTGGCCGACTGTATTTTGGCCTCGATTTTTGTACACGCCGCTTGGCTTTTCTCGACCCCGTGATTGGTTGACCTCTCACGGGGGACGAGTTGCTTCGCGGCGTTGTACACGGCACAGTTGATTTGCCAGATGTCTGCGTCTTCCGGAATTTCCTCATCGATGACCGCGTCCATTCTAGCCAGGTCTTGTGGCTTTAGGTTAGCCCTGGTGTTAAGGCTAACCCTTGTCCTTAAGTCTACATCGGCGAACTCTAATGGATGTTCCCCATCAGCTGGTAATTGCCGCGGTGGAACTGCGGCTGGCAGTTCTTCCAGCTGACGGGGTGCCCTTACGTAACCTGTCCTGAGCAAGAAGGATACTTGATCTCTCAGGTGTGTTGAGAGAAGGAGATTACCAAAGTGCATGCAATCGCGCCATGTATCCTCTTCGCTCAGGTTCGCTACTCCGCGGCAGGTCAGCAAGTCATCCTTTAGTTCCCTCGTCCACTTAAAGCGTCCATGTACAATTGCGGTGTTGTCATCGTTTGGACCGTCCGGTAAGGCCCCTCCCATCTGTCCTTGACCTCCATCCGACTGAGGTCGATTGTGAGGGGCCCTTCTTAGGTTGTAAGGAACCCATAGCAGTAAGAGTACCAGGGTGGTTAGCCCTGGTACTCCCGGTCGGCATTAGTCAGGCAGAGTTGCCTCTGCCTGTCCAGGGTGCACCAACGTGGAGATTGCCGGTCCTTTGCACCCCATTATTATTTTTTTTTTTTTTTCGGTTTCCCGATGCCGGTCAGTCCTTCCGTGGCCTCCGACGCCTCACGGGAGTCGCGCCGGCGGATCAACTACAGCCACTCCCCACATCCCGCAGGGTTAGTGACTGTAGATACCAGAATCGTGTGCCCTAAGCAGACGGAGAGAACCCAGAATGACCGCCTTCTGCATTTGACCTGCCAGCCACTCGGCTGGTTTTTGGCAGGCCGGTATGATCTTCAGTTCCGAGAGCAGCGTAGGCTTTATCCCTCCGAGTACACCGATTATAAGGACGACCATCTTTACCGAGTAGCCTGGGTACAGCACTTGGAGCTCGTACCGGAGATCTCGATATTTAGTCCGTTTCTCCTCCTCCTTCAAGGTGATGTTTTTCTCCGCAGAACCCCATATTTTTTTTTTTTTTTATGTCGGTTTCCCGATGCCGGTCAGTCCTCCCGTGGCCTCCGACGCCTCACGGGAGTCGCGCCGGCGCAACAACTACAGCCACCCCCCACATCCCGCAGGGTTAGTGACTGTAGATACCAGAATCGTGTGCCCTAAGCAGACGGAGAGAACCCAGAATGACCGCCCTCTGCATTTGACCTGCCAGCCACCGGCTGGTTTTCGGCAGGCCGGTATGATCTTCAGTTCCGAGAGCAGCGTAGGCTTTATCCCTCCGAGTACACCGATAATAAGGACGACCATTTTGACCGAGTAGCCTGGGTACAGCACTTGGAGCTCGTACCGGAGATCGCGATATTTGGTCCGTTTCTCCTCCTCCTTCAAGGTGATGTTTTTCTCCGCAGGTGCCGAGAACTCGATAACATACATCACCTTGAGTTGATGGTCGAGGAGGACTATGTCAGGCTTGTTGGCTTGGATTAGCCTGACAGTCGGGAACGAGTAGTTCCAGTAAATCCGGCATTTCTCGTTCTCGACAACGGACTCAATATCTCCGGGGACGTAAGGCAGCACTGGTGTCTGGTCTACCCCGTACGAGTGCCTTAGATGGTAGTATAGCACTCGTAAGGCCGCGTTATGTCGGTGGATGTAGGCCGAAATCGCATATATGGGGCATGCAGAAAGTAAATGCATGAGCGATTCCGGCGCCTGATGGCAGGTCCTGCAGTTGATATCAGGAACCTCTACACGCCACACGCGGCTACGGTAGACCAAGGTGTTGATAACACCATCTTGGCAGGCCATAATGAATCCCTCGGTCTCCGACTTAAGCCCTGCTGACCTTAGAAAGGCGAAGGTCAGCCTGGTCGATAAACCCAGTGTTTCTATGTTCTTATAGAAGACACCATGCTGGGGTTTATCGACTTGCTGCCGAAACAGATTTTCCTGTTCGGCAGCTCTTATTCGGGCTTTCAGACGATTTGGCTGAAGTTCGGTGACTGACTCAACATCAGCACCTCGCCGGCCTCCTCGCCTGATGTCAAATGCGAGACCGAGTTCATCTGCGGCTCTTTTTGCTGCCTTAAATAATCCTGCTCCCACTCCTACAGTTTCGTGATGTTTTACGAATCGCAAGAGGGGATCTGAGCCCTGAGTATGTTACATGCCATACTCAGTACTACTCTGCCATGCGTACACTCCAGGCTCAAGAGTCCCTCGGCCCCCCCGTTGACGTGGGAGGTACACACGAGGAACGGACGATCTAGGATGAATACTTCTGTGAATATTCATCATCTTGCGGGTATCTCTGTCTAATTGACGCAGCTCATCTACCCTCCACTTTACTACTCCGAAGGAGTAGAGCAGAATCGGAACGGCAAGCATATTAGTTGCAGACACCTTGTTCTTCCCCGAAAGTTCGGAAGACCAAATCTTTCGGAGACGGTGTCTGTACTTGCCGCGGAGAGATTCCTTTATTTGTGTTACATCCTGGATGTGCCTTTGTTGCACACCCAGGTATGTATAGGTCTCTCCGGCATCCAGATATCTTAGGATGCTTCCGTCTGCGAGCTGCGCATCTTCAGGGAATTCCCCGCATCGTCCTCTCTTGAGGTGGACGACTGCACATTTGTGCAACCCGAACTCCATACCAATTGCCCGCGTATATTCTTCGACCACCCTAAGAGCGTTTTGTAATTCGCGCTCTTGAAAAGTAGAAGAGTTAACCATGACATATACTGATAGAAGGACATACGTAGATAAATAAAAACAAAACTATAAAATGAATGATGAAGTACATATCACTTAATACAAGTTATTATTCAGATGACTGAAGGTGCATTAGCATACGTGGTCACGTTACAACTAATATTCGTCTGCATTCATGGCTGTTAAATTTGAGCGATTAGATCTGTACATATGTTTGTACAAGGAAAATGAACATTTCACATCTGCCGAAGTTAATGGTGCAAATTCTAAATAGTCCACATGGGCAGGCACTGACAAACCGCGCAGACAATTTACATGAATTTTACACATTCTTTTGTACCCCAGGTTTCTGTGTAAAACATTTTTTAGTTTATAGCCTGACTTTTGCTGTCTGGAAACAAAGCATTTTGAACAGTCAAATTTCTTAGTATAACATTAATAACCTTATTACACCGAGAGTTAGTTGTTTCAGGCTAGAAATTATGGATAATACAGGCAAAGCTAACATATTTAATGATTATTTTGTAAACATTGGCACAAAAATGTCACAAAAAATAAAAAAAAATGACAACTTGCCTGATAACGTTCTTGAAAATCGTCCAATACAATCAACTATATTTCTTAAACCTGTAACTAAAAATGAAATAATAGAGACTATAAGTAGTTTAAAAAATAACTCATCGGGTGGATCAGATGCTAATAACTACAAACCTATCTCAGTTTTAAATTATTTCACAAACATTTTCGAAAAATGTTTTAAAAACAGATTAACTGTTTTTTTTTGATAAACATAAAATGAACACGGACCGACAGTTTGGCTTTAAAAAATACGTAAGTACAGAATATGCAGTATTAGATTCTATAAAAGGAATTAATTGTGAAAAATTTAGACAGTTAACAAATATTTGGCATTATTTCTTGGTTAGCTTTCGATACTGTGTCACATCAAACCTTGCTAGATAGATTTCAGAATATTGGTAGTCCGGCTTTATATATTATAGAAAATTATCTATGAAATAGAATACAACGTGTGAAGGTTGATGATGCATATAGCATCACTCACAATATCACTCTGGGCGTGCCACAAGGGACAGTGCTGAAATCTCGGGTGACTGATTCACATTTACAATTATCATTCAGTAGACGATACTAAATATGCCGATGGCGATAGGAATTATAAGAAACGTTTTTCGAAAATACTGGAGCTTATTTTTCAGTGGGTACATCCTCAAACTATTTTAGTGGCTCATTTGATGATTGACAAACAAACTTTACATAACATGGAATTTTTCCACGTTTTGCAGTCGACATCTAGTGAATATGGAAGTAATCGACAAATAATGGAATATTTAAGAAAGATAGTTCCAAGAATGTTCCAAAACACATTGTCTCTTTTATCTAGACAAAATATTCAACCATTTTTGGATAAGTTATTATGGCGTGAATGGTTTGGAACTTCATCATTGCAAGCTTTTGACAACTTGATGATCCATTTATCCGAGTAAACCCATTTTGATGGCAGCCAGTCTTTGATAAACCGATTAAACGAAGTTGCCCAAAATCTATTTAAAAATTGGGCCATAAATATTGGGAAGTCGACAAAAGCTGTGGAAAATGGACAAAAAATAGCCACCAAGAGCTCGAAAACCAGAAACTCCTAAAATTACTCAGAGTGTAATCGTAGACGTTAATCATCCCTCTAGATCTGCTTCTCCTAATGTGCCCGAGCAGATGGTTTCTTTAGAAAATTACTATTACGAAACAATTGACAATTATGCTAAGAGCACAAAAAATGGTCCTTAATACGAGATGTCCATTTTATTTTGTAAGTCGTTATTTAATAATAATATTCAGCTTATAAATCATTTACTCAAACACGCACACAATGTTTCACAAGATGCTCAGCTATGTCAGTATTGTCTAACAAGCGTACCCACTGCCAACGACCTGCTTAAACATATTGCCATTTTCCATCCTGCCGAAACTAAACTTGATAATGGTTTTGTATGTTTAATATGTGAAACTCGATACATGAACCCATTTGTGCTCGGCAGTCACATATCAAATCAACACTGCCCTTCCGAATTGCCATACCAATGTGGAACCTGTGGTTATCGTTACTTTAATCACAAAATAGCAATTGATAGCACGACAATAGACCTACTACACAATGTCCTTTATGTTTGAAGTCGACCACCGTATTCTCTTCCTTGAGAAACATCGGTCAAAATATGAATTACTTTATTCAGCATCTACAAAACCAACAAAGGAAACAATTTGCGAAACGATGTGGAAAGTGAAATTTGTGGTTTGTTCAGAAAGATGTGCTTATAGATCATCAAATGAGGATTCACGTATCGCAAAGCGGTAAAAATGTGGTATCTTGGAGTGCACCTAGAAATGGAGTTATGGTGCCTAAGTCGAGGATTGATAAGTATCTTGGTGATGCTGACGTTATTAACTATATTTTAACGTTTCAAAAAACCTGTTGTGCAAGGAGTGCAATACATGAAAGGATACGCTGAAATATTTTCCGTCAGTTGAGAGCTATCAGAAACCTAATTGTCAGTATTTTACATGCTGTATCAACGCAATGCAGGAACACATAATGCCAAATGTAGTAAAAATTATAATCCAGTAGCAGAGGAAAAACTGCCTTTTGAAATGTTCTGTATTTGTGGCTACAGAAACAGAGATTGAAATCAAATGACAAGGCATTTGGCAATTAGTGAAAAAAATCTGCATACTCATCTAGAAACGAAGCTAAATCAGCAATAGTGACACATAGTATGTTGGATGTTCTTGGGTTAATGAGAAAACCTGAAGAAGGTCCAACGGGTATAAAGAAAAGACCCCTGCTTGTCCCTACAAAGAAAGAACCAGTCGAAATTCTGAAACATCTCGTAGTGAAATTGAAGTTAATCATACAGAAGAAATCGTCGAAAAAATTTAATCACAAAAAGAAATTAAAAGATTGTTACAGATGCTGAAAAATCAGAAGTTTACAATGCAAATGCTGTTTACTGTACTGTCTGCCCCTCTTTTGTAATTTGCTCCTGTTATTTACAACATGACATCCAAAGTCCGTATGAAATGCTGCAAATCATACGAGTAAAGAAATGGGCATTCCGTGCGAGTTATACACTATACTTTTTCTATTACTAAGTTTGTTATTCCTTGAAATTCAAAAAACGTTTGAGAGCTTGATTGTGTTTGTATTTCACTTAAGTCGTGTTGCTATAACTACTTTCATTGCTTTTTGGATTTACTTGTAACTGAATCCATTGTGATCTTATTGTAATCGAGTAGTGCGAAATAACACAATATCATTCTGAAAGTAAAATAATTAAATGAAAAATAATGTTAGAAAATGGATTTGACGTTTTTGAACACATTTTTTTATGGAATAAAATTAAATATAATAACGCTAAAAATTATTGCTAGTTATTATTTTCTACCTTTTACAAAAACTTATTATATATATATATATATATATATATATATATATATATATATATATATATATATATATATATATATATATATATATATATATATATATATATATATATATATATATATATATATATATTTATATATATATATATATAAAAAAAAAATTTAAACAATTATTTTCCTAGCTATTTGCCAAAACGCTGAAACTTTCATTCATATTTTAAACTCTTACCAAGAAATGGATACCTAATTTGTTTTAAATTATTCTAACCCGAAGAATATACACTATATAGTTTCAATTATTCTGTTCTCTGAAGCCATTAATATTTATTACGTTAAGATTTACTAGGATTCGTAGTTACTTTCGAGGCTTTCAAAAAGGGCCATCTTGACGAAGCAAAGATGCAGAAACACTTGTCGGTGGATGTTTTAAAGTTTTGAAGTGATTGTTCAACGAGTGAGTACTTTTATTTTATTTATTTTTGGTTTCACTGAAGAGAGTAGTTAGAATAAAAAATAACATTATTGATTCAGTGGTACTGAAGATAATATGCATATAATCTTTTTAACACGCTTTTATTAGCTTCACCTGTATGTTTGTTTGTTTGTTTGTTTGTAACCGACTCTTTGGACTCGATTTTGACCCACTTTAAACGGACAGATTTAATTGAAACTTTGTACACTTACGAAGAACCGGTAACAATACAATAATTTGATAAGTTTATATCATTATCCTGATCACGATCGCCAGTCCATTCCTCACGTATCCTCTGCGTGAGAGCAAGAGGCTTAATATTGTAAGTATATTCCGTGATTCTCAGTTCGGTAGTTGGCCGAGCGGGCAAGTCTTAGTCGACGCGAAACGACGGACTCCTCGGGCGTGAGTTCAAATCCCATGGCTGAAATAAAAAAATATTTTTTTTTTCAGAAATATCTGTTGGATCGTAATATGTTATAATATCAGCATCAATAAGCAATATAAATATAGTTTAAAAAAACGACAAAACACGCTTTCATAGCACATCAAACTAAAAAGTGAAAAATAAATATAGTTTAAAAAAACTAAAAAACACGGTTTTAAAGCACATCAAACTAAAAAAGTGAAAAATAATTATTAATATAAACTGAAAACAATAATGAACGAAAAATACTAGTATTATTGTGAAAAAAGCGTGGGGCGCTTTGTGCCATATTTTTCGTATATCGAGCAACCCACGCTTTTTTCACAATAATACTAGTATTTTTCGTTCATTATTGTTTTCAGTTTATATTAATAATTATTTTTCACTTTTTAGTTTCATATGCTTTAAAACCGTGTTTTTTAGTGTTTTTAAACTATATTTATTTATAATCTAAGTTTCAGCGTTTTGGCAAATAATCGGGAAAATAATTGTTTAAAAAGATGTATGTTATATTTATCTGTAATACGTTTTTGTAAAAGTTAGAAAATAATAATCAGCAAAAATTTTTAGCGTTATTATACAGTGTGTTTCATAAGTCGAGGAGAAACATTAAGAAAGTAAAAAATCTATCACATGCAGAAACTTTGAAGCCTAATAACTCGGAAACAAAGCCCTAACGGCAAAAATTTTATTTTACATTTTTTAACCTGAATATCACACCGTACACGTTCCTCAATTTTACGCCTCGAGTTGTGAAACATCGTGTGTTTCATTTCATTCCATATTTTAAACTTTTATAAAGAAAAAGATACCTAATTGTTTTTCTTTCTTACAAGAACTTATTGTAGGAGACAAATTATTTAGATAATTAATGGCTCCGCGGTCTAGAGGTAACGTACTTGCCTCGAAACTTCGGGGTCCAGGGTTCGATTCCCGGTCGAGGAACTGGGATTTTTCTGTGAGAGAGATTAATCGTAGTATACTCGGATATTGGGTGTGCGTCCATTGTCTCTAAATGTGTAGCCCTCTCCCACACAAGGTCATTCCAGACCTTCAGGGATAAAGGGGGTTGTAATTTCATGTGGTGTTATTATTATTATTATAATTCCTTTCCTGATATTTTTTGAAAAAATAATCGTCCTTTTAAAAGAACATGCCAGGCATTTTGACCTAAGAATACAGAAATATTTATTTGATTGTTCAATGAGATTTTTTTCATACGTGTGTTCCAGCCACCCTGTAGGACGAGAAAATAGTTAGCGAATAACCAACGTGCCGACAATTATGCCATTCCGGGCGATATTAGATAATCAGTGCTGGTGGTCGAGACAATTCGAGACGTTAGACGCATTATCGTCGTCGATCGTCGAGGAGACCGATTCAAATGATATCGTTCTCTTTAAATGCTCTTCGTATAAGGTAGTGTTGTAATATTCGAAATGTAGGTTTGTAATTTAGATCCTATTTACTTACTCGTCACGAGTACTAGTAGATTGCCGCAAAAAACATCTACCAGAGGCACCGCGTATGGATTGTGGCTGGACCGTAAGTATCTGCCTGCGAATTGCGCATTATCCTTTGCCGTGATTTAAGGATGATCAGCTTCATGTTCTTTAACGATGGTTATTGGTTTATGTTTGTTTTTTATATTGCTGTTTTTGTCCATATAGTAAATTACTGGTACAAAATACCACTGAAAGAAGGCTAGCAACTTATGGTATAGATTGGTGTACCACAGGGACACTGAAAATCAAGAAGGCAACATGAAAAACTTTTCATATATTGGGTTGTTTGAAGACATTATTCCAAAACAGTAGAAGAAGAGTTCAGTGAGTGTTGTCCAACACATAAATCTTTTCTTTTTATCTAAACTCATATATATTTGTTGCAGCTGATGTACAGGGTGATCATTTAAGAGTGTCCCAATTCTCTTCTTTAAAATTGGAAAAGTGTATACATTTAGTGGCGCATAACTAAAATTTTATATAATAGTTTTAACAAATTTCCATGAATCTCTGCGTCATGACTGTCAAAATAATTCAAATAAATTTTATCTCAGTAACACAGTAACGGATCGTTATTATTATTTAGTTAGAAAAGGGAATACACTTTGAGTAATATGTTAAAATAAACAATTATGCAAAATATGCTTATTTTATTAAAGCATACTTATATCATTACCTAATTTTAATTGTTTATTAGACCAGTTAGTAAACTAAGAGTAGATGACCAGCGATTCATATAGAGAGTACATTCAAAATTCTCACAAGGGATAAGTATGTAGGGTGTAATTCTAGTGAATAATAATATATATTTTACTAACTTCTAGAATGTGACAAACTTTAGAAACCAGCGCATATATTGTTGAGTATTAAAATTTCTAGTTTAATCTCACATATTTCAAGAAGGTATCTATCATGCCATATAAAATGGCTCAAAATGTTTTTGAAACCTGATATAGGTTCTATAAATTATGTTCACGAACTATTGGTACATAAAGAGAGGTAGTGCCTTCAAAGTCAAATATTACTCTGATGTTAAGTTTAATATTTCATTTCGTCAAACTTTCAATAATTTTATTAAACTAAATTTATACATACAGTGTGTTTCACTTAAGATGTATAAACCTCAATAACTTTTTTATTTTTCATTAAATTTGATATATAATTTTTTTTGTATAAAATGCAAGAAACGCAAAAAACCTACTAGGCACTTTTTTTTCAAAAAAATTTTGTTATAGAAAGTTGTTAAGAATTATCCCAAAAGGTCAAATCCACGATAAGGTTAAAAAAAATTGTCAAAGCGGTTGGGAAAATAAATAAGTTTTTTTTGCGATTGGATCGAATTTGACCTACTGGGACGATTCTGAATAACTTTTGTTAATAAAAATTAACTTTTTTGATTTGATCAAACATTAATAAAAATATTTATTCAACTCTTTTGGCAAAATGTGACCTTTCGGAATGATTCTTAACAACTTTACTTAATGAAATTTGTTGATGGTTTTCACATTTTTGCTTTTATTATGAATCCTAGTAGGCTAGTTTTTTACTGAGGCTAAGATGTAGTTTGTTCATTTAATAAAGCTTTATAAGCCTCATATATGCAAAAAATATATCAAATTCATTGAAACATAAAGAGTTTTTTTTTCTAAGCTATTTTTTGAGATTAAAAAACAATTGTGACGTTATGGAGTAAATTTGACGTCAACGGTCCAGAATACGTCGGAAATTACTACTCGCGTCTTTTCTTTAAAAAAAAAAAATAGATAAAAAAATTTTGTTTGCCTACGTAATTAATGTAATGATGTAAAAAACTGTTATACAGAAAGATTTAATTATTGGAATAAATAATATTATATACAGGGTGTCTCACCAGGAACTGCATCGATCGATATAGCAAAAAGTACGCACCAGAAAATTTTGAAAATTTAGCGAATAACTAATGGCAGTGTGGTCAATCCAACTAAAATAATTACAAGCATCTGGCACTTCCGGTTATACCGGAAGTCGACACCAACTTGCTTATTTTAAATGGAATACCCTATACATTTTAGGGTTTTCGAAAAAAGCAATAAACTGAGTCAAAAATATGTAGCCGTTTCAGAGGTATTTGACATTTTAAAAAAATTTTGACAGGTGTAATGGTTTACAATAACTTTTATAACTTTTTTCGTCTAGACGACACTTATTTGCTTTTTGGCATGCGGAAAGATCATAAGGTGAGCTACTCTCCACAATTTAAAGAAATTCAATAATAGTATACCAAGTGTACCATTTTTGACGTTACATTTTGTAAACTTCAAACCGCGAAAACTTGCTTAAGTCAAATGGAACACCCTGCATTTTTTTTACATCGAGTTATGTATAATTAAATTCCTTTTTTTTCTGATATCAGCATTGTGGGGGTTTAAGTTACAACTTTTTGAAGTAACTGCGATTTTCTTAGAAATTCAAGAATTTTTAGTAAAAATTTTATCAAATTAGCCATGATTAGAAACAATCAGTAATGTCAGTCATTCTCTTATATCAAAAAATGCACTGCGTTTAAATTACACCTACGAAGACTATTTGAATTTATTTATTATTTTTGGAGAATGTGATAAAATAATATCAAGAACTTGTAGTACATTTGTTACTAGATCCCCACAAAAACGAAAAATAACACTAAACACTGTAACATGCCTATTAATTGGATTGAAGACACTGCATAAACTAGAATAGCTAAGATAAAATCAACTAAAAACATGATTCATTTTAATTTAATAATTGTTCAAAATTTCTCCCTCAAACCTCCACACATTTCTCGCACCCTCGGATTAGTTCTTCATGGGTAGCTCTTCTAATTGAATCCTGTGATAAGTTTTGAAATGCATACAATCTTCAATAGTTGTTAATAGGCTCTCACAAACTTTATTTTTAATAGTTTTCCAAACAAAATAATTTAAATTTGAAAAATCGGGCGCGCGAGGAGGCCATTACACTGGTCTGCAACGAAATCCTCCTTTAAAAAATTATGCTATAAGTATGAAGATTTTAATGCTCTGAATCTATTCCTTGGCCGATTTTTTCTATCTCTAGATTTTTTTATATGAATTTTTTTTTATTTTCATAAATTTTGTTTTTTTTTTTTTTTTTGTCAACATCAAGAACAGTATACATACATACAAAATAATTTTAGGAGTTGTAAGAGAAAGAAAGTAAAGTCACAGCGAATACTGCGCATGCGCATATCTGCTACCATAAAAATCACTGTCAATACTTTCTTTCTTTCTCTTACAACTCGCTAAAACTTATTTTGTATGTATGTATACTGTTCTTGAGTTGACAAAAAAAATTTAAAAAACAAAATTTATGAAATTTAAAAAAAAAATTCATATAAAAAATCTAGACGTGATAGAAAAAATCGGCAGGGAATAGATTCAGGCATTAAAATCTTCATACTTATAGCATAATTTTAAAGGAGGATTCGTTGCAACCAGTGTTGCGATCCATTGATCGTAGAGTTTCTTGTAAAAAATCATTTATCAAATACGGTTATGTGGGGGAGCACCGTCGTGCTGATAAAAAATGTTTCTATGTTCGGCGAGAGGTAAATTTTCTAAATAGTTATTACCTATTCAAATTTTGTAAAATATTAAGATATCTTTCACCTAAAAGAAAACAAATACAAAAAAATTAACTATACATATTAGCAGAAGAAGAAATCTTTATAACTTACTATTTAAATTTTCCTGATAAAATTCTAATGCCACCACTCTATCGTTTCTTATGGCACAGTAAACATTAAACTGCCAACTTTCTTGAAAATTTCGCTCCCTGAACACATGAGAATTCAGTCACTCCAATAATGCGAATTGTGTCAATAAAAAGTCCATTTTTGGTAAATTTAGCTTCATCTGACCATATAATATTTCCCAAATAAGAATCGTCGCCTACACACCTTATTAGAATAAATTCATAAAAATTTTCTCTTCTTAGGTAATCGTTTTTTTAATCATTGGAACGAAAACGGATGAAATTTATGTTTAATTAAGATTCTGTCAACTGATCCTTGCAGCTTGTCTTAAAGACATCATTGGAAATGCATGAAAATATCCCAGAATTGCCATTTCTAGTTTTCGTCATCAATAATAGGCTTCGTTTTGAATTATTGCCTTGACAGAGCCATAGTTTTTAAAATTATCCATTATGGTTTTACGTGTTTGGTGACGATTTCGTTTTTGTGGATATCGTGGGTTTAATATAAACATGGAGGCATTTTTTGACATTAGAGAATGACTGACATTACTAATTCTTTCTAATCATTCTAATTTGAGACATTTTTACTAAAAATTTTTAAATTTCTGAGAAAATCGCAAATATTTCAAAAAGTTGTAACTTACCCCACAATGCTAACATCAGAAAAAAAAGAATTTAATTATAGATAACTTGATATAAAAAAATACAGGGTGTTCCATTTGACTTAAGCAAGTTTTCGCGTTTGAAGTTTACAAAATGTAACGTCAAAAATGGAACACTTGGTATACTATTATCGAATATCTTTAAACTGAAGAGTGTAGCTCACCTTATAGTCTGTCAGCATGCCAAAGAGCAAATGAATATCTTTTACACGAAGAAAGATATAAAGGTTATGTAAACCATTACACCCTCAGAATTTTTTAAATGTCATATATCTCTGAAACGGCTGGGTTTAGACATAGGGTATTCTACATGTCTTTGACTCAGCATTTTATGCTCTTTTCGACAACCCTAAAATATATAGGTTATTCCATTTAAAATATGTAAGTTGGTATTGACTTTTGGTATAACCGGAAGTGCCAGACTTGTAATTATTTTAGTTGGATTAACCATACTCAGTAATTCCCTAAATTTTCAAAATGTTGGTACTTTTCCCTTTTCGTCGATGCTTTTCTGGTGAGACACCCTATATAATAAAACTTTCTTGATTGTCATTTAAATTTTATTAAATTAGCTATTATATTCTATTTTCTGCACAACACAAGCTCTTCTAGAGTTTAGGTGCCTTTATAGTATATATGGTCACAAGCACATTATATAATAATGTTATAAATTTACAAATAAATGTATTAAGGTTTATAAACAGATATGCAAGTTCAAATTACAAATTACTATTATAAATAAATGTGCCATCCTACACACATATTTTGCATATGTTTACTTTAAACTTACCTTAGGTTTGGTAAATGACATCAATTTGTATTTTTTATGTAATAGACAAGGGTCCATCCATCTTTATTTGGCATGCGCGATCGCGCAGAGGAAGCAAGCATCTCGGTCCGCAATCGTAGATTTACGATCGTCAACATTTCTCAATGCTGCATTATAAGCAGTAGCCAATACCCTATATAGGTACTTGTCCTCAAAATTTTTATCTCTCCTTCATACCTTGTTTGTAGCTGCCTTACGTGAGTCAGTTTAGATTTATTGTCAGTATATGCTTAGGTTATTTGCGAGCATCGTCTATCTGCGCGCTGAATTGTCAGTTTCTTTTAAATATGTTAGCATCTCTTGACTTGTTTTGTGCTCGAAACGCCAGCTATTGAATTTAAAAAGGATCTGCATAACATCCTGTATTAACATACGGTGAAGTATCGTATGGTACTCCTCAATGAATGCGTTACAATAAATTAAATATTTACATGTTATCGGTATTTTATACAGGCTGTCTCTTTGGATTTTCCTAAATTATTGAAGTATATATATTTCGACTGCAATATGTGTGTATTAATGTTTAATCATTTGCGAGAAAAACCTTTGGATTTACTTGGGAATGCGCCAAAAAATATAAAAAATAATTATTTTTCAGTAAATTTGAATTTTTTTCCTAAATGTATAATTTGAAAAAATTCTATCTAATAAACAAATAACATTAGATGGTAAAAAGATCAACTGCAATTAAAAATAAATGCAAAAAATGTATAAATCATATTAGGCATTATTTTTATCAAAAAATTATTATAAAAAAGACAAAAATCAGTCGAAAATGCCGATTTCAAAATGTTGGAAACATCTCGCCAATATTCTGCATTCAATGGAATGTATCCATTTTGTATCATTACCATGGTAACTTAGTGGTTGCTATAATTTACTTAATAAATGTGTCTATGTCTAAAAGAATTGTTCCATCTACTACAAAAAATAACATCAAAGACACATGATTTTCGTAACAAAAATTCGATACAAGCTGCAAAAATATAAAATATAAATTAAAATAATAAATGTGTGCGCCTTTTATGGAGTTATGTAGGGCGTCTGACTTAATTAATCATGAAATTATTGTTAGAAAACTTGTGTAATATAGCCTCAGAGGTAAAGCTAATTATTGTTTGACATCATAACTTACAAATAAATACCAGGTATTAAATATGATTTGAACGAAACATCTACTCAGCGGGCAAATACCCCGACCTGCATTGGATTACACCTTCAAATCATAATAGATCGATAGCCAATATCATTTGTCAATTCCTAACCAGACATAGACCAGTTTCGAACTTATTTGTTCTCCTCAGTATGCCATAGGTTATGGAACAGACAAATGATAGTGGCCAACCTGCTAGTCATATACTAACATACGAGAAGTTTCATATCTCTCACCACTACACAATTTACCTTAGTTAGTATATGACAGGTTGGCCACTATCATTTGTCTGTTCCATAACCTATGGCATACTGAGGAAAACAAATAAGTTCGAAACCGGTCTATGTCTGGTTAGGAATTGACAAATGATATTGGCTATCGATCTATCATGATTTGAAGGTGTAATCCAATGCAGGTCGGGGTATTTGCCCGCTGAGTAGTTGTTTCATTCAAATCATATTTAATAACAGTAGTTTAGTCCACCTGGGCTAGAGGTCGCCGCTCTCGGTACTTGCTTCGCAAGTCGCTATCCGCCACAGAGACATCTATGATGTTGGTCGGATAGTAGCATTTGGACCATGCGAGAAGTTTCATACCTCTCACCACTACACAAATACCAAGTAATAAATGTTAACGAAACTAAATCTACAAAATAGAATTTGGAATAGGTATCGCAAGGGTCTGCACTTGGACTTCCACTTTTCTTATTTTGTTTTAATGATTTGCCAGGTTTTTCGATAAATTTTTAATAAGTGTTGTCCGGAGGTTTGCCGATGACAGTTCCAATTTGTGCTACGAAATAAAAAATATGCAAATTACATTAAACTCTAACAAGATAATATCCCAAGATTTTCTGAATATTCCAAATCAAACAGATTATTTCTAAATATTTTCAACTGTATTTGTTAAATATTGTGCGAGGTCCTCCCCCTACGTATCCATCGCTCAGGAAATGTCTGATTAAAAAAGTTTTGCACAATTCTAACATAATAAGGAGGCGCCCGTCCTGTTGGAAGAACACTCCGTTCAATAAATTTAGCGATAGCTGTAGTATAAAATATTCCTGTAACATTTCAAGGTAGCGTGTTTTTTGTGAAGAAAAAAGGCCAATAAATACGATCCTGGAATAAAGAGCACCAGATGTTAACCTCTTACGAATCTTTTTTCATGCGGATTATGTTCTCTTCAAATTCTCCAATATGTTTATTAATTCTTCCTACCAGAGTAAAAAGAAGTGTTTATTAAAAATGAACTCAGAATGCGCTGAGGAGTATTTGTCTCCTGAAGCGACTAAAATAAATCTGTTCTATTATTGAAGATAACCTATGTTAGTTTAAATTTGTTAATAGCTTAGTGATATTGTGAGTGATAAGTGTATCCCTCTGGTGGTCAGTACTACTACCCGTCAGACATCACTGATGTCTTAGTGACTGGTAGCGACCTGCAAAACATGTACTAAGAGCTGCGACCTCTAATCCTGATGGCTACTGAATAAGATTTACAGGAAACAACTACTCAGCGGATAAAAGCCCCGACCTGCTTTGATTTAAACCTGCTTTTGTCCGCTGAGTAGTTGTTTCTTGTAAATCTTATTCAATATATAGTTTAGACCATCAGGATTAGAGGTCATAGCTCTTAATACCTGCCTATCAGTCACTAAGATATCAGTGATGCCTGACGGGTAGTAGCACCGACCACCAGAGGGATACACTTATTATTCACTATGACTGTCTTGCTTAGTCTGCTTTAGGCTAGTCTGGTTTACTAATATTATTTATCTTTTCCATTACTTATGGTATACTGACGGGAACATAAGTTCGAAACCAGTCTATGTCTGGTGAGAAATTGAAAAATGATCTTAGCTACCAAACAAGACTTGCAGTTTTAATTCAATGCAGGTGGGGGCCTTTGTCCGCTGAGTAATTGTTTCCTGTAAATCTTATTCAGTAAATAGCTTCCATATTATGTAATATTTCTCTCAGGTTATTTTGTTAATAGGCATTCACGGGACATGCAGAAGATATGATGATAGTTGAAACAGAGGACAAGGAGTTGATCATAACAATTTCCGTTTCCACGACTCACACTCAAAGAACATTCGTTATTTCAAGTTTGGTTTATATTAAATTATATCGAAAATATGTTGTATGTGTATTAGCAGTCATAGATTTTTGTAAAAAAATTTATCTGGGTAAATTATGATGAAATGGTAGAGAACATTTCACCAGAAGTCCATAATTAAGTTGTAGGTACTAATGAAATTCCCCTTGTAAAAGAAATGTAACATTATGGAATAATTAAAAAAAGACCAATAGTTTTAGATCCAATTAATAAGTAGGTAATGAAGTCTAACATGTCATATTTATTGAATTTGATCTCTTTGTGAAGCTACAATTTTCGTGATTCTTCTCCTCCAAGTGTGTATGACCCTCGCTACTGAAATTTGAGGCAGTTCTTTCAGTTATTGGGTTATACGTTGTCATAGCTACCCAATATTATTTCGACCATTATCATGCAACCTTTGAAGAAAATATGGCCATACAAAGTAATCCAATGGATTCAACTGAGGATTCAACTCAGTACTGCAGAGCGGCCATGGTTTAAAAATATATTTCTCTAACAGTGTTAAATTTTTCCGAATAATGTTCGATTTTTTAAGAAAATTTAAGGCTTCAGTGAATAATTATTGTAAGCATAGGTAGTCTGTATTCTAACTTACTAGGGTTCTTTTTATAGCAACAAGTCAGTAATGTAAATGCTGTAGATCACATATTTTTTCAGAATGGCGCACGTGCGCATACAGCGCAAATGACTTTCGCGTACCTGAGAAACGCCAATGTCAATTTCATACAACCAGAAAGATAACCGCTCTCTACTTCTGAAGTAAATCCATTGGATAACTTTGCATGGACATATTTTCTTCAAAGACTGCATGGTAATGGCCGAAATCAGTTGAAAAATATTGAGAAGCTACGACAAGGCCTAATCCACTATTGTGAAGAACTTCCTCAAATTTCTATAGCGCAGGCCATACACAGCTGGAGAAGAAAAAAGTTATTGCAGTTGTGGCTGCACGAAGAGATCACAGTCAATGGATATGATGTGCTAGATTTTATTATCTACATACTAATTGAATCTTTTTGATTGATAATGTTTTTTTTTTCAATGATTCAATAATATTACATTTGTACTACAGAGCGAATTTCATTAGTACCAACAACCTAATTATGGATTCCTGGCGAAACGTCCTCTGACATTTTATCGCGTTATTTACCTAGATATCTAGAATTTTTTAAAAATTATTGTTCTAGTTCAAATTGTTGATATTTAAGATGTAGTAGCTTAAACAATAGAAGCACTTTTGGAAAATGAGTCCCAGTCTTGTATTTTGTCATTTCAACTATGAATTAAAAGAACAAGCTCAGAAGAAGGTCTATTTTCAATGGCATCATCCATCTTTAATTTTGATGTATCGGGTATCTTGACGTTCGGTCTTTGTAGCGTATTTAATCGGCTAACTATTGACGTCAGGTTCGCTAAAATCGGTTGAGAAACAATAATTTGGCAAAGAAAAATTAAAAGTACAGTTTTCTTTGGCCCAGGCGGTAAATAAAAATAAAAGGCAATTTATGTTTTATTGACTGACTTTTATAAAAAAGACAGTGAAGTAAATACAAAATTATCAATAGGTAGTGTAGATAATAAACACAATTCGTTCGTTTGATATAGTTTAGCATTTGCAAGAGTGCTCTTTAAATTAGTTAAATTAGAAGAAAGAGGATCGAACTTTTTAATTAAGTAGGATATAGCAATAGAAAAAGCCAGATTGATTTAACTTTTCTTTTTTTCAACAAAGTTTCTATTATACAATATTCTGTGAGCAGAGTACTGAGGAAGTTCAGAGATACAGAAACTGTTAAAAATGCTCCAGAGACTGGAAAACCGAACGCAAAGACTGACGATATTTTGTTAGCATTAGAAAAATCGTCTCAAGGGGCAACGCGACAACTTGTGGATCACGATTGCTCTCTAAATCTATTAGAAATCTTCTAAAAAAAGAAAAAATTCCGTCGTTATTTAATCAAGGAAATAAACGAGAATAATTTCAACAGAAGAATCAAATTATATTATTCGATGAAACAATCTTTTGCCTTGACTGAAGAGTAAATCGACAAAATTGTCAATATTGGACGAGAAATAATCCACATTGCATGGAACAGGTACATACGCAGAAATCGCAGAAAGTAAATGTTTGGTGAGGTATTTTGCGTCATGTCGTTCGTTCTTTATAGATGGAATTAACTGCTCGAAAATATCTTGAATAGCGCGATACCTACACGTACTGATTTATTCTTTAATGGAATTAATTTGATTAAAAATTGGGTGGAGTTTCTGCAGGATGGTGTCCCTCCCTCGCACTATTAGTTTTAAATGAGAAGATATTTAAATAAGGTGTTTACAGATAGATAGATTAGTAGACGATGATTCATGGAATACCCTACTGAGTCTCCTGATCTAACTCCCCTCGACTTTTTAATAGCGAAATCTCCAAAGTAAAATGTACAGGAACATACCAGAAAATTTGTAGGATTTGAAGGCTCAATTAAGAACTAAGGTGGGGCAACTACCCTACATAGCCCTGGATAATTGCTTAAGGAGTTTTCAAGATAATTTTTTGATATTGGCAAATTTACAAAATTGCAGTTGATTCAGTTACTTTATCTCATGTATAATATAATATAAAAGAAAATAATGGATACTTGATCAGTTAGAAATAAAAGTGTAATTTACCGTTTTTAAAAAAGGTACAAATAACTTTGGAGATATCTCTGGAACTATCGATTTTAGGTATAGGATATTATTCACAAAAAATTGTAGAGAAATAACTTGTCAATTCAAAAATATAATTATATACAGGGATTTCCATTTGAAAAAAATTGAGAAAATGCACTTTGAACTCTCCTATTTTAGCACTAGTATATAATACACCCTGTATAATAATAATCAATATTTGGTGGTTGTGTCGATGAAGTACATCCCTTGTCTACATAACTGTAAAATAAATGTGCGCCTCTTGACGCTTTCATAAAAGTATAATTTTCCAAAGTCTTCTAATAGGGTCGAAATTGGACTTTGAGGCACTTTTATGGGACACCCTATAGGTATATTATCGTGTGCAAAATTAATTAGTTGATGTCACTCAAAAAGAAGAAAATAAAATATTTTTAATGGAATAAGGGACAGGAAACGTGTACTTTTTGTCCTCAGACAAACATTATGTACTATCTAGTCAAAGATAGTTTACATTATACCAGAAGATTGTTAAGTTTTTTCAGTTTTTGTCATCTTCTTCGGGGGACTGCAGTTCGGTAGTCTTTCCCGGTGCCCCAGTGTCACGACCTGACGAGTGCAAGTAATGTAATTCAAGTTTACGCTGTCTTAAAAATATGTTAATATGTTGAAAAGAAAATTGAACTTTTGCAGGAATTTGATCTAAGTGCTATTATACTAATAATAATGAAAGATTTTTGGTTGTTTTATTATTATTTAGCATTTCAGTTGGAAATAATTTATTTGGACCTTGCAGTAGAAACTAAATTATACCCAGCGCATTCGCCACATTTTTAAAACGAATCATACAATTATTTCATGCGTTTTGGCTAATATTTTACTAGTTAAACAATACTTTTTAAAAATTAAATGCTTTTAGTGACTTAATCACATAACATTAATTATATTGTTAATGATTTCAGGTTATAAAGAGGCAGCATTTGCACATGCTATTGCATCTGCTGGTGTAGCAATATCCATTGCAAGAGGTTGCAGTTCCGGACTTCTCATGAACTGCGGTTGTGACTCAAAAATATACAAAATGAGGAAGCCCCGTTCAATGATCACTTCCACGTCACAAACTGCGTGGAAATGGGGTGGTTGCTCTCACAATATTCATTATGGTATTAAGTTTTCCAAAATGTTCCTAGATTCAAGAGAAAAGGCTGAGGATATTCATTCCAAAATTAATTTACACAATAATCAAGTAGGAAGAATGGTGAGCATATGCAATAGTTTAAAAATAACCTAATTAATAATAATAAACTGAATTACATGTCCTCTACAAAAATTCAAAAAACTGAACTAATTATCTACTGCGTGTTCCACTTTGAGTAGATACACCCCTATATTTTGGTTATATTTCTTTTTTAAAATTGCAGTACTCGACGAGATCTACCTTTATGAATAACATTTTTTTTATGTTGGTTATCCACGACCTAGTATAATTTTAAAAAAATGATAAAAATCAAATAACGCTATTAGGGATTTTTTTAAAGAAGTGGATTTTGGTAAACATGAATTATTCTATCAATTAAACTTACAGAATATCCATTACTCACAGCTATATACTTAATCAATGCCTTTTCTTTTTCAAACCTCTCCTTATTGAGGGGAAAGCTTAATAGACAATGAACTAGGAAATTAGAACTCGCCATTTTGTGTTGGACACAATGGTGAGAGTCCTTAAGGATATATCTTAAAGTACTGGTATCTTTTCTGTATATGTCAAATTCTAAGTTATTTTTACTATTTTTAATTATTAATACATCTAAAAATGATAGTTGTCCAGTTTTCAATTTCTTATGTGAATATAACTGACGCAAAACAACTGTTTAATGTAGATACAAAGTTGCCAATATCAGCGACTTCTGTATCAAACACTGCAAAAATATCATCCATATACCTAAGCCAAACCCTTGGAAAATATTCGAACTCTTCTTTTGCTTCCGTCTCGAATCTGTTTATGAAGAGACTGGCAATGAATGGTGACAAATAGTTACCCAATACTGTTCCTTCATGTTGTTTGAAGAAATTATCATTGAATCGAAAACAAATTTTGTTTTATGCAAAGTTTAGTGAGTTGAAGATGTTTTTTTCCTACATTGACTGAGATTGTTTAATTCAAGTAGATCCTTAAGATAGCCCAAGATCTGTGGTATCGGAACACTTGCAAACAATGCACAAACGTCAAAGGAGATCAAAATTTCACCTTATGTTTTTCACCTTATTAATGAAATCATTGGAATTAATCACAGAGAAACTAGGTGGTGCAATAGGTAAATTTTCGAACTCTTCTGTTAACCATTTTGATAGTTGATAAGTCGGCCATCCGATTGCTGAAATACTAGGACGTACCGACTTTCCTGGTTTATGTATCTTAGGTAAGCAGTACAATCTAGGTACACTTGAGTTAGATACATGTAACCTCCTATTTAAAGCTGGAGTAATAAGGTTATTGCAGGATTTAAATACATTTCTTACTTCAGTAATCATTTTTGGTAACGGATTTTTAGAAAGTTTTTTATCAAGGACCATTACCAATCAGATTGTGTACCCTTTCATAATAGTTCTCTTTATCTAAAATAACAACCTTATTTCCCTTATCAGCTTTTAAATAAAAACAATCTTTTTCAGGCAACCGATAATTTTTTCTGTCTTGTGGATTTTAATTTTCTATTTACTTTAGTGACAATATTTGTCGAGATTTGAGTTCTGCAAGCTTCTCTGGATACATTTTTTAGAGGAATCACGAAGGTATTGAATTGAACTTTCAACACTTGCAACAATCTCATCTAAAATGCCTTCAGAGGCAGGTAAAGCAAAATTTAATGCCTTGTTAAAGAGATCAATTTATTCTTTGTCAAACGACTGTGAGAAATGATTTTCTACAATGCTGAGAATTTTTTTGTGGAACACTTTTATTTGCCGTAATACTGATTAATCTTTTGAGTTTTTTATTTTGCGACGACATTTTCCTAATAAATTTCGCGTCAATTGATAAATAAATAAATAAATAAATAATCTCTTTATTTTTTAGTAGACATGCATTACATGTGAAGAAAAATGTCAAAATAAGTAGAAAATTATCAGAAAAGGAGTTATTGATAACCTAAGTCAGTAAAAAAGCAAAAACACATTTACAAAATATAAGATACATACCTATGATAAATAATTTACAATATGTAAATAACAAAAATCAATAAATAACATAATATGTATATATATATATATATATATATATATATATATATATATATATATATATATATATATATATATATATACTGTGTATATATATATATATATATATGTATATATATATCTATATATATATATGATATATTTATATTATATTATATATATATATATATGTATATGTATACATATATTAGATATTATATAAACAAAAAATATACAGGTGCAGTATAAGAACAAACTGTGGTCTTATAAAAACAAACTACAAAAGTATAAAAGTACAAAAGCATATTACGATTGTGTGAAAAATAAAAAGTAAATAACTGTCGATGCCAGTGTTACAGGGTAGCACTAAAAAATGTTGATGGTCAACTAGTAGTTGGTCATGTTAGGCATACTACCGAGGGCATTCATAGGATGCTGTGATTCTCTATGTCAAATTTGACATATTAAGGAGAAAAAGTGTATCAGTGTTGTGTGCCTGTCTGTGTCAAAAGAATTTTTTACCCTGTTCTATCTTGGTGTTTTGTGACTTTCATGATAAACATGAACAAGTACCCTTTAAACGATATGTGGCATTCTTCCTATACAGAATGTGTATTGAATTATTAGAAATGGGGTCTCTTAAATTACAACGATACAATGTAAACCTGTAGCACTCAATCCGTCGCTCTCCATCTAGCTGTCATGCGGTCAACGATGCACACTGTGTGTGATGCGATGCTAATTTTCAGTCTTCCTTCAATATACTATATCTAATACTCCAATACACATACTATAGAGCCTCATCTCCATGTAATTTAATACATTCAAGTTTTGTCGTATTTAAAATCTCAAAAATGTTGTCTAGGAAGCATGAAGATATAAAGAACTATTATTAAACATGTTATTAATGAAATTATTATCAATATTATTTGCATTACAATTGTTGATATACAAAAAGACTGGTATCGTCTGCATATAAATTAATTTTGACATTAATTAGGATAAAAATAAATCGTTTAGATACATAATAAACAAAACTGGGCTCAGAATGGTGCTGGAACACCAGTTTTTAAAAGCAATAAGAAAAATGTATAAGTATTTGTAAGATACAAGCTTTAAAGTGTTAAAATTTGACTTGTTTTTGCCTGTCAATGGAATAAGATGTAAATATACAAAAGGTAGTCTGCTGACAACATAATATGACAATGTTTTAATATTTTTCATAGTTTAAGCAGTCAAAAGCCCGGGCTGGAAGTCACAAAAAATACTACAGACTCTCGCCGGTTTCGGTAGCTTCCATTATACTAGAATAAAATAAATATATTGCTGTTATGGTGGATAAGCCAGTACTGAAACCATATTGGCTATCATTAAAAACATTATACTTTCTAAAAATGGCAAAAATAATATATTCAAAATAAATTTTTATCAAATACACATAGATATATTTTTTATTGCCTTCTTCATAAACAGGAGAAATGAAAGAAAGTCTTTCGAATTTTTTTTCTTCTAATAAGAAACTTATAACAAATGTTAAAACTTTTACGATGTAGAATGTCACTTTTTTAAATAAATTATGTTTTACCTTATCATGGCCAGAAGGTCAGCTATTTTTCAGTTTAGTACAGTAGCAATAACATCCCTTTCCGCTACAAGTAAATGAACATGTTTTAATACCGGGTGCCCCATTATATTTTGACCCCCTTTTAAACTTATTTAACTTTTGAACTAGTTGAGATATTGAAATGCGATTTTCGCCATATATATGTATATCTATAAATATTAGATATTATATAAACAAAAAATATACAGGTGCAGTATAAGAACAAACTGTGGTCATATAAAAACAAACTACAAAAGTTAAAAGTACAAAAGCATATTACGATTGTGTGAAAAATAAAAAGAAGTAAATAACTGTCGATGCCAGTGTTACAAGGGTAGCACTAAAAAATGTTGATGGTCAACTAGTAGTTGATCTGTTAGGCATACTATCCGAGGGCATTCATAGGATGCTGTGATTTTCTATGTCAAATTTGACATATTAAGGAGAAAAAGTGTATCAGTGTTGTGTGCCTGTCTGTGTCAAAGAATTTTTTACCTGTTCTATCTTGGTGTTTTGTGACTTTCATGATAAACATGAACAAGTACCCTTTAAAACGATATGTGGCATTCTTCCTATACAGAATGTGTATTGAATTATTAGAAATGGGGTCTTAAATTACAACGATACAATGTAAACCTGTAGCACTCAATCCGTCGCTCTCCATCTAGCTGTCAATGCGGTCAACGATGCACACTCTGTGTGATGCGATGCTAATTTTCAGTCTTCTTTCAATATACTATATCTAATACTCCAATACACATACTATAGAGCCTCATCTCCATGTAATTTAATACATTCAAGTTTTGTCGTATTTAAAATCTCAAAAATGTTGTCTAGGAAGCATGAAGATATAAAGAACTATTATTAAACATGTTATTAATGAAATTATTATCAATATTATTTGCATTACAATTGTTGATATACAAAAGACTGGTATCGTCTGCATATAAATTAATTTTGACATTAATTAGGATAAAAATAAATCGTTTAGATACATAATAAACAAAACTGGGCTCAGAATGGTGCTGGAACACCAGTTTTTAAAAGCAATAAGAAAAATGTATAAGTATTTGTAAGATACAAGCTTTAAAGTGTTAAAATTTGACTTGTTTTTGCCTGTCAATGGAATAAGATGTAAATATACAAAAGGTAGTCTGCTGACAACATAATATGACAATGTTTTAATATTTTTCATAGTTTAAGCAGTCAAAAGCCCGGGCTGAAGTCACAAAAAAATACTCACCGGACTCTCGCCGGTTTCGGTAGCTTCCATTATACTAGAATAAAATAAATATATTGCTGTTATGGTGGATAAGCCAGTACTGAAACCATATTGGCTATCATTAAAAACATTATACTTCTAAAAATGGCAAAAATAATATATTCAAAATAAATTTTTATCAAATACACATAGATATATTTTTTATTGCCTTCTTCATAAACAGGAGAAATGAAAGAAAGTCTATTCGAATTTTTTTCTTCTAATAAGAAACTTATAACAAATGTTAAAACTTTTACGATGTAGAATGTCACTTTTTTTAAATAAATTATGTTTTACCTTATCATGGCCAGAAGGTCAGCTATTTTTCAGTTTATGTAATGGCAATAACATCCCTTTCCGCTACAAGTAAATGAACATGCTTTTAATACCGGGTGCCCCATTATATTTTGACCCCCTTTTAAACTTATTTACTTTTGAACTAGTTGAGATATTGAAATGCGATTTTCGCCAGTTTTTCTTCCAATTTCGATAAATTTTTTCCTGAGTATCCGGTTTAACCGGAAATGACATATCGTATTTTCAGTGATAGGACAACTTTGGTATTTTAAATGAAACACCCTGTATATATTTTCACAGTTGGCAAGCCAATTGTTACCCCTTTCCGAAAATTCTGGAAAAAAATAATGATTCACAAAGTAGACTATGAAAATAAAAGACAACATCACTTGTAAATGTCAAATTAGTTTATACTTCAAATGATATTGAAAATGTACATGTGAAACTCGATATAACAAAGTGCTAACAGGATATTTATTAAACAAATAAGAAATAAACAAATTAATACACATTAGTTATAAAAGATGTTCAAAATACTGCCCATCAACTTGAACTCATTTATTTATTCGCTTTATAAAGTTGTCATAGCATACTTAACTGTTGGGGATTAATGTTGTTAAAGATATTTCGAATGTTTTCTTTAAGTTGTTCTAAATTTTGTGGCAGAGCTCTTATAATACCCTGTCTTTCACACATCCGCATATGAAAAATCCGGAACTGTCAATTCTGGGGATTGAGGCCATACTATAGGACCTCCTCTCCCTGTCAATGATTTCCAAAGGTGGCATTCAGGGAATCTCTAGTTATCATAGCATAATGAGGCGTAACACCGTCTTGTTGGAAATAGACTGTCCCCAACAAATCCTGTTCAAGTTGCGGATAAAAGAAATTTTCTAACATGTCCAAATATGACAGGGCTCTGAAAATTGGATTGTTAAAAAAAAGACAGTACATTTTTTGTTTTGATATCGCACACCAAACTGTAACTTTTTGAGGACTGACATACTGATGGAAATTTCTGGGATTTTCTGATGCCCAAACTCCATAATTATGCTTATTCACCTTGCCACTTGTGAAATGATGCATCGGCTGACATGACAACCTTATCAAGAAAATGCCTATCTCTTCTACGTAAATTAAGGAATTTTTCTACCAAACTGTACTGGTTTGGAAAATCAGTTTCGTTTAATTCTTTGAATCTGAATTTTAGAACATTTTTCATAAAAGTATGAACATTAGTTTTTGGAATACCTGTTGCGAAAGATATTTTCTTGTATAAGAGGAAGGATCATTTTTGTGTCATTTCTAAAATTTCAATTCCATTACTAAGCCTGTTTTCATTATTTGGAGTTCTTTTTTTACGGTCAATACAACCCCAATTCCAAAAGTTGCTATACCATTTTCTAATTGAATTTTTTGTTGGAGGTTCCTTATTAAACATAGTTCTAAATCTTATTTGTGTTGTTGTGTAGATTTAGTGTCAGCAAAAAAAGATTATACACTTAGCTTTTTCACTTAAAATAAACATTTTCTTACAGTAACTCAAGTATCCGAGTTGTTAATAAACTAATTTGACGTTTGCATGTAATGTATTTTATTTCCATAGTCTAATTTGTGAATCATTCTTTTTTCGTAGCATTTCGATAAAACGCAGTAATCACTTAAAAGCTTATAAAACCATCACCCTGTATAATTTTCATAGCAAATATGGAACTTTCCGAAAGGGGAAACAATGGGCATTCTAACTGTCAAAAATATACACGGTGTTCCATTTGAGATACGAAAGTTGCCCTATCCCCGAAAATACGCTGTCATTTCCGGATAAACGGGTTAGTGAGTAAGAAAAGACGAATACTCAGGAAAAACTTAAAATTAGAAGAAGACTTGAGAAAACCGCATTTCATTAAAACAATCAACTAGTTCAAAAGTTGTATGGGTTTAAAAGGGGTCAACATATAATGGGACACCCGGTATTATTTGTATTAAGACTTCAAAATAAGATTTTGGAACCTTTTAGACGGATTTAAAAAAATCCATAATTTACAAAGAAATTATTTACGATTGATTTATAATTATTTCATCACTAATTTCTATTAAAAAATTTTATGCATATTTGTATTATTATTTAGTTAAGAAGTGGATATTCCATGCAGTTTTACAAAACTTATCAGATTAATGTGATTATATATTTTTTACATTCTGAATGAGTACATATGATTTTTTTTTGCAAGCGGTATTGACATTTCGTATTATTGTTAAATTTTTGTTGATAAAAGATATTTTTCAGGGAGATTTTCACTGAATTTTTTTTGATTCCATTGTTTCCTTTCGCTCGGCTACATGTGCTTCGTCTCCAAATACAAACATAATTGCTCGTCAAACAAAGTGTCACTTTTAATCCTAATAAAACTAACTATACTATTTACTTTTTTGTCCTTCAATTATACATGGATTTAAAGCAATAAATTTATATTATGATTTAATAAACCATGTTTGAACACCTGCTTTAGAAATTATGTGAGGTGTGAGGTAAATAACTACTTTAAGAGTTAAAGAAATTTTCATCCAGCATTCCTACTCAGCCTCAGGAGAAAATATAATAGAATACTTACGTGTGTAGTACATTATGATTAGGACTGATATAATAATAACATATAGATAGTGATCACGATGGCTATATAAGGGCCTCTTGAACGTTGTCATTAATTTTGGCATTGTGCGACTGCCAGACCAGATAATGGTCGTTATTACAAAATACAGCACGCTATTATAATCGAATCACAAGCGGAAGTAGCACGCGTTCTCATCTGCACAATACGCTTGATGACTGCAATTAAACGACTTAATGTTTAATCTTTTCTTTGATTGAGCGAAATCTATTAAAGAAAAAAATACACTTACTATAAATTAGTAATTGGTTGACATTTCTTGTACTGTTTTAATTATTTACAAGAATCTCTAGTATAACAGTAGTTTGGATCAAAGGAGATAATTATCTGTGTATCCTTAAAAGGAGAAATTTACAGATTTACTACTACTGTCTTAACCACCTCGCAAGTCACCAAAGTAACCCCCGGAAAATGTTAGAATTTTGTGTTGGGTAAAGAGAGACGAGGCTTTGGAGTTTATTGTGGAGTCCAAACCATATCTAAAGCATCGACTTAAATTCCCTCTCCCATCTTAGTCCCGAAACAAATTACAAATAAAATTTCTAATTTGCCCCAGGATGGATTCGAACCATTGACCTTCAGTACCGAGTAAATAGCTATAAGCACTTTACCCACGCGGCTACCATGTCCCTTATTTATAATTAGTTTTTTCTACGCGCATGCAAAATGTAGGCCATTATTTTATAATTTTCAGTATAAAAAGTGACTATTGCATTTTTAAACTAATTTACTAAAGTAAATGATGCATGTGACAATTTATATAGTTTTTTGTAAATAATTTTTCATTACTACATTCTAAAAATAATTTCACATTCTAGTAAATATTTTCCCTAGTTTATAGGATCCATCATAAAAGATATTAAGTATAAAGGCTAAACTATGGTGTAAATATAATTCTTCTCGTGATAATAAGGATATATATAACGAATTTGGCAATTTAATAACCAAAATAAAGAAAGTGATTGATATCTCTTTTAAAAATTATTTAAATGATGTACGATAGTCATCAGCTGAAAGTCACCACCTTCTGAGATACTCTCTTTCTGGCACTATTTGTAGTGCGCGTGCCAGAAAGAGCACATCTCAGTAAGTGTGTAACTTTAAACTGATAAGTTTCGATACAAAATAATGTCAAAATGAATCCTCATTTTGAAAATATATTAGTTCAAAAAATAACAAAACTTCATCAATTCCAAGTATCACTTGAAATTACATTGGTGAGGAACTTGAAAATCCTAACGATATCGTCGATGGTTTTGTGAACTTTTAAGAAACAAACTCCCTCCTCTACTTTCTCACTCGGCTGATGATCAAGATATGTTAAATGGCAATATTTTACATTCATTAACTCTAACGGAGGATGATGTAAATAAAGCACTCAAAAGACTTACCTGAGTTTACTAAAAGTTGCCAAGATGATATTTCGGCGTTCATTGTAAGAGATTGTGCTCATGTTCTAACACAGCCTCTCTCTATCATCTTCCAATTTATCTTTAAAACTCAAAACCTCTCCAGATACATGAAAAGATTTCTCGCACTTATGCCCTGTTTTCAAAAAAGGGTATACAAGTAAAATTGAAAACTACCGTCCGATAACTATAATTTGTACATTTGAGATAGCACTACACAAACTACTATATTTTCATGTTCAAGCTCAGATTCCACTAAGTCAACATTACTTTGTACATGGTCCATCAGCGGTTACAAACCTCTGTTGTATAACCTAGTTCTTCCCCATTTTGATGGTAATATTCAAGTAGATGTGATCTACACCGATTTTTCGAATGCATTCGATAGGCTAGTATTCTACTTAACAAGCTTAATAATGTAGGTTTCATGACATTCCTTATTAACTTTTTTAAGTCATATCTAAGTGGGAGAAAACAGTATGTTGAATACCATGGCCATAAATTCTTCGAAATATCGGCAACTTGTGGTGTACCCCAAGAGTCAACACTGAGCCTCTTTTATTTACTATTACTATGGACGATATTGTGGATACACTGGATATACACTACTTACTCTATGTGAATAACCTGAAACTATATTGTCGTAGAATCTCTGAGGTAACCGTCAAAAGGTACAAAATAATTTAATTAAATTTCCTTCCTGATTAGAGAATGCCCCTCACAAGTGGCCATAGTTAAGGTCATTTGCCTGAAAGGGAATGGTTTATGTGTAGTTAGCTTATTTAAGCAATTATAATTATAACTATAAGTATTATAGTTTAACAAACTGTAATGTAATTGTATTGTTTAGTTAGGAAATGTATGACCCATATTTTGCGTTACGTAAGCAATATTTTAAATTATTATTGTATTTGTTTAACAATCAAAAAACATTCATTCAGTATACGATGTTAGAAAAAGTAGCATGTGTCTTTTATTACTAATTTGGTGTACTATATATTGTTGCTGTATAATTGTATTGTTCAAGTATAATTGCAATAAACGCAATAATAATGATAAAAAACGAAACACGATCGAAATCGTGTTGAAATTCGATTAGTGGTGAAGGGTGATTTTTGAGAGTTTTCAGGATATGCTTTTAGTAATTTCCTAAACATACTCTCCAAATTTAAGCTTGTTATTTGAAATTTCTAGGTTGCACTAAGTTTTATTATATCTGGCCACTAGTGAAGTGATAGTGGAGAAGATAAACGTTATTTAGTGAGCAAATAAAAGAAAAACGTTTCTATCTTTTTCGGTAATTCTATATCGATTAATTTTCGTTTTGGTTTTACTTTATCATGTATTATTCACTGTTTACTGTTCATATTAATTTGTGCAATTCTTATATTCCAACGATATTTATAATTACACAAAAATATATAATTAACTGATAAATTATATTGCGGGTATCTTCAGCTAAATCAGTGAATATTAATTCATTATAAACCATTCTCATAGTCGTAGAAAATTCCATAGGAGTTTAATTTGTTGGTTGTTATTCACTTAATAAAAATAAACAAAAAAACCACGCATTATTCTGTTGTGCGCACTAAATTACTCCAACTGATATATCTTACGACCTTATTTAAGATGTTTCGTGCTAAAAGTTATGATAGACTCGTTAAAAATTCGTGTTATTATCATGATGGTGTTTTATTAACTTGGGCCATAGAGAACATCATCTTAAGCGTTTGAACAATAGCTTGGAATGTAGAAGATAAAGTGGCCGTATATCAATTCGAGCCAGCCATGAGAGCTGACACCAAAACGGTTAATGAGAGAATCGGCGCGTGTGGTCCATAATAATCATAATAACACGAAGAGTGCTGCAATGGCGGCCTTTTGTCAGATGTGAAGGCGGGGCTCTGGTGTCGACCCGAGCTTCACGGTGATCATTGGGGATCCAGGCACCTCCAGGACCTGCAAGCAATATCACTTCTGCCTGGCTACTGCGATGCCATTAATTTTACTATTGGATTTGATCCTGACGTTGTCGGAACTATTTTATACGGTGATCTAACCACGAGAATTTGTTAAATAAAAAACAATTCTTTAAAGATTTCCAATATGTTTTTACATAAATGATTCGTGTCAATGTTACATATAAGAAATACATATAACTTGCAAAAAAGTTGAAAGGCAATACTGTTAAGTGTCAGTGGAAAATTGGTGACACAGCAAGTGGCATCATTTTATTGAGAACTTGTGGGGTCCAATTGTTATACACACCAAAAAGGCACGATATTACTATAAATTTATTATTCAGAGCTATTGTTCAATATCAGCAAAGGATTGTTTAAGTAATGGAACAGGGAATGGGATTATGTTAGAAGCAACTAAACTAGAAGTAGAGAGAACAATACACAATCCAGTAGCGTCTTTGTGTCCAGTGTAATTGCAATAACAAGGAACCATTTCGAGCAATTTAGTAGGGTCCAATTCTTGATTTGAAGTTGACTTGTACTTTCCATTCTATAATTCTCATCCTCAGTTCAGAGAGTCCATTTGATTCCTTTCCATATAACCCAATAAAGAACATAAAAGGGATAACTGAGTTAATCGATAAAATAGAAATGAAAATTTGTGTATAGGGATTTTCGAAGGTGTTCTTTTATAAAAAAAAATAAAGAAAAGTGGGAACTATCGGGAACCGTCTTGGAAAATGGCTTATTTCTTGCAGTTTTTATGTGCAAATAACTCGGTTAATATTAAATTTATTGATCAGAAGGCAGTTATCAAAATGAAGTTCTGTTAAGTTACAAACAAAATGATATTATGTGGGTTGTTCTAGGTATCATAGTTGCTGAATAAATATTAAAAGTATCAGAGAGTTATTTTTCATTTCACATTTTTTATGTATACGCTTCAAAACCAGTTTTACTGATAATCATCACCTATCACGTATTTGTCTGGTGACCTTGACCTTTCAGAATGCAAATATCATAACATCGAAGATCGATGGTCAATTCCACCCTGAAGCAAGACAAAAATTTTATTTGTAATTTTTTCCAGATTAAGACGAGAGAGGGGCTGTCGATGCCTTAGATATAGTTCGGACTCCACAGCAAACTGTAGGGCCTCGTCCCTCTTTACCTAACCCAAAGTCATAGGATATTCAGACGTTACTTTGACGACTTGAAATGCGGTTATAAAACCTATTGCTGACTAGTCGTGATGAATCTTTCCTTGGGTGAGGTCGCATTTTTTAAAGATTACGGAAAAATGGAGGTTAAAGAGCTGTGTTTTATTTGTAATCAAAGTTTTTTGATAGGAAAAATTGTGCACGTGACAACTTCCATTTTTTTCCGTAATCTTTAAAAAATACGACCGCGCGCAAGGAAAGGTTTAGCACGATTAGTCAGCAATATATAACTATAAGTTATGACATTTGCGTTCTGAAACGCCAAGGCTACCAGACAAATATGTGTTAGGTGACGATCATCCACAAAACTGTTTTGAAGCGTATACATAAAAATGTGAAATGGAAAACAGCTCTCTGATACTTTTAATATTTATTCAGCAACCATGATACTTATACTTTGTTGTTTAAGAGCGCAAAGGCGCGTACGTCACAGCTACAAGCTGTATGAAGTAAATAATTTGAAGGCCAACTTTGAGCAATAACGTGTACCGGAGAAGAGTATTTTTTTATATATTCCAACACTAAGGTAGCTATTACCATAAATTTCACCGGCTGTCGCTGAGTACATGTCAATGCTCAAAGAAATTTTCAAGTTATGTGATTCATACAGTTATTGATATGTCAAAAATATATTTGCAAAAATATTACGCCGCTGAATCAAATGACAAATAATGGTCAATTAAGCTGAGACATAGTTACATAATCGTGTCTTCGTTTCAGCAATTATTAACAACTTATTGGTCAAATGTCTTAGGCTGTCTAGACATACTCATCTCTATATTTGCTTATCCTATAAATGCATTGCTGCGGACGCAGGCGCAGGACATAACTAATTTGATACATATTCTTAGGCACTTCATTCATAGAAACGAGATTTTTTGGGCTTACCAAAAATTATGATTGGGAATAAATCCCACTACTCACTCGTTGCTTGATATTCAAACTGTAGAAGCCATCTTTAGGGATTTTAGAACAATTGCTAAAATTGATCCAGCAACCCCTCGACTCCGATCAACTCGGAAACTGGAACTCTACAGTTGAACTTACGGATGGTGTAGGATGTAAATTGTCTGATATAATTTATATTCGTTTTACATGATTCTCAAGGTTTTCTCGAGCGACTTCCCTAGTTTTGTTAATACGTTTTTCTGTTACAGATAAGACATTCTAGAATATTATCACTTTTTTGATCATTCGTTAGGCGAATCTTACACGAAATATAAATTATATTTGAGCAAATTCACTTCCAAATCAGTACTGTTAAAACTTGTGGCACGAACTCCACAATTGTTATTATTATTTTCAATTAGCACCTCTCCGTTTTCGTGCAAAATTAATATAGGTGCCTCGTTACTTAATTTCTGTATTCCTCCCACTTCGTTATTTTCTTGCGGCGCTGTATTCTCATTTTGGTTTTGACTATATTCTTCAAATAACTCGCACTTTTTTCTTCATTATTTTGAATGAATTCAACTTCATTATTATTGTCAAGTAGACTTTCAAACTCTTCTTCTGTCGTAATGTTTTGTATGAGCTCTTGAGGAAGATTAAATGAACTCAAACCAACCTTTGGTAGACAGTCAAACATAAGCCTCATATAGTGAAGTTTTTATACCTGAATGTATGAAGATGCAAACTGCCTCTCCATTTTTTACGTTTACTAAAGCATTGAGGTTAATATGGGATAACTATCTTTATATTCGCTGTACACACAAATTTCCCACTAAATAAAAGGTCAATAGAAGGTAGTCGTCTTTGTTTATGGTCGCAAACGATATTCGCTTTTCTACACTACATAGATAAACAATATAATTCTCGGCCGTCCATGCGTGCCAATATAATTTTTGATAGTTGGCGACCGACCTCTTATCAGTGCCCGTATTATAACTAAAAGATTAATTGTAAGCAATGTAAGTACACTGTCAAAGAGTACAATTTATTATTATTGTATCACGCGTTTTTGGAATAGTATTGGATTTACAAATCCGTCTCTGGGATGACATCCAAACTCCCTAAGTTTTTTATCAATAAATCTACCTGCCAAATATTTCCACCTATTTTCGGGCCACCTTGTATTTTTGGTAGTGAACTAGATTTCAACAGAAAGTAGACAAGTTATTGTCAATATATCTTCATCATTTTTAAATTTTTCTGTAAGTGAATATTTTGCAGGCAGTGTCCAACAACATGCAAGTCAAATGTAAATGCCACGGTATGTCAGGCAGTTGCGAACTGAAGACTTGCTGGAGAGCGTCCCCTGATTTTCGAGTTGTAGGGAAAACTTTGAAGGATCGATTTCGTTCCGCTATCCTAGTTGATCAAACCAATTTGGGGAAGAAAAGTCTCAGAAAATTCAATGTGTAAGTATTTTAGTAATTAATGGTTTAGACTAAGAATTAGATCCATCTACTATGGATCGTTTCTGAACAAAATGTTGTAGGACTTATAATTTTATGTCTAATAATAAATAAGTTATACAACTAAATGCAATGCGATGACGACCAGTAATACAAATTTACTTGTTGTGTATTGCACTTTCCACCTCTTTTCTAGTTTCTATCCCAGATTTAGTTCATTCCCATAGCCACTGATGACGATTAATTATTTCAGACTATCGAGATCTGCAGCTTCTTTATATCATTTAGATATGTACGTTAGAAAGTATGTGGAATAAAAAATCTCGATAAACAAACACATTATTTTTATTAAGGAAATTTTAACATTTCATATGAGAAACATCTCATCTTACTTGCTAATGCATAGGCCATTTAACTGCAAGCATTTATTAATTCGTTGGGGAAAGCCAGTCAATTAAGTCGGATGAGCATTCTCTGTGATAAGTTGCCATGCTTCTAAAACTCCTGTCACTAATTGAGGGTCTGATTCGATTAGCCCCATATAATTTCAATAGGGCTCAGGTTAGGAGAAGCTGCTGGTAATGGAATAGTTGCGATCTTGTTCTCTTCTAACCAAGTTCTGGTATGTCTGTAGGTAAGTCATCTGGAATTGTCACAGTAAAAATCTAAACTATTTTTAAGACTACTATTCTTAAATTAAAGATATTATTGTACACATATATCCGCAAGAATAGATATTTTTCCATCAAGGAAAACGTAATTCTTAAAAGTCATTATCTTAGTCTCCTAAGCTAATTATTAACTTTAGAATAAAGGTTCTACTTCAACTAAGAGGAAGTTTTGAACAATATTCAATATTAACATATACTTAATCTAAGATTTCATTTATTCAGTTCAAAAGTAGAGATTATTGTGATCTGTTATATTTAACACTTAATGTAACAAATGTGTCATTTCGTTCAACAACTGTATTATTTAAACAAAACTGTTGAATTACTTGAATCAATAAATATTTTATGTTGACTGAAATCTTTTCTTTCTTGATTTAATAGTGCGATCTATTAAATTTACCACTTAATGTAAGGACAAATTTCATTTTTGTTCAACAATTACATTATTTAAATAAAACTTTTTTCATTTTCTTTTTTTGGAATTTACTACCACATGAATAATTCTTCGTTATCTAAAAAATATAGTTAGTTACCCAGTAGTTACTAGAAAAATAAACCTCTGCGATTGTGACTTTATGTTAAAGATTAGTCAGTGTTTTTTGAAACGTTAAGGAATTAAGTATATTATTATTTTTTTGTCAAAAAACACCCTCTAACTAATCTTTTGATGTAAAGTCACAGAGCGCAGAGATTTATTTTTTCCAGTAACATACTGGGTAGCTAACTATATTTTTTAGATAACATAGAATTATTCATGTAGTAGTAAGCCCCAAAAAGAAAATGAAAAATTTAGAGAATGCCACAAATAACGTTCAGACAATATTTAAATAAAACTGGTAAATTATTTGACTCAAATTTGATTTTTTGGGATTGGCTAAGGACTTTTCAGAATTAGAAGAGTTTTTTATGAAGAATAATGTTTTACTAAGAAACCAAAAACAAAAAACTTTATAAGTGCAAGTTCATTCGTGAACACACTATATATGAGACTTCAAATTTACCACAGGGCACATTATTTCTTTATGTGCTTTTAAGTGTTCTATGAATTTTATTCTCTTTCCGATTTGAGGAATAAATGCTATAATCTGTTCTTCTAAAATTTCCAGTAAGTTGTCCAACGTTAGTTCATTTTCTTGACCTAGAAAACAATTATTATGTTATTAAAGTATAAATAATTTAAACAAATCATTGTAGCTAACTATATAACAGAAAAGTGTGCTCGAACTTTCAAACAGGTATGGCATAACAAATTTTGTACATATGCAACCGAAATTTTTAAATCCATTTGAATATTCACAAAATGTCCATGCATATATTATACAAACTGTAAATAGGCAGCTAAAATACATATAATTAAAATGTTATCTTAGCATTTTTGGCAAGAGCAAAGAACTTTAATCCTACAGTGATAATGAATTAATAATGTTATATATAGGTACACATCAGGGTGCATGAATGGTAAGTCGCCGTAATCCTTTCAAGGGATGTTAGTAGAGCTCATTTGCAACTGATTTAACTATAATACGCGTAATGCAAAATCTAACAGTTTTTGAGATATTTTATTATTATTATTTTTTAGAAACTTCCCTTGCCCTTATGTGTTTCAAAAAACATGTGTCATCGCTTAAGCGGAGATTTCTCAATCAAAAATAAGACAAATAGTTACTATCAATATGGGTGGGTCCATTACTGTTTCGTACTTGAAATGCAGAATGTTGAAATTTTATTATTTCGGTTAATTCTGTGAAGAAAATATATATACCTCTGACTTCTTTAGTATTAGAAGTCATGTGGGAGATAAATGTAATTTTTTATATAGGGTGCTTAATAACATTATTTTTATTTTTTTAATAGACTTAAAGACTTTAAAAATTGCATTTATGTTCTACACGATATCTAAAAAACGTCAAGTGGTGATATTTTTTCGGCAATTAACTTTCTACATAATTGGGCCATCAAAAACTAAAAAATCAGTGGCGTATATATTTTTATAGTTAACGCAAAGAAAAATAAAACTTCAATATCTCAATAACGAAGAAAAAAAAGACCTATGTTGATAGGAATTAAGGTATATTTGTCTTATTTTTGAGTGTAGAATCTCCGTTTAAACGATGACACATGTTTTTTTGAAACACCCTGTATCTCTTTAATTTGAAAACAATGAACGCTCTACCTGTACCTAGTACTTTTGTATTATTTATGGAAGGGAAATATATTTTTTAAAACTTCATATAAACCTCAGTCGAAAAGTAATATATAAAGTAGAGAAGTTTTTAAATAATTTGCACGCTTAATGCATTATCAAGTTTTAAAAATTAATTCCTATGAATGTACGATTGAGTTGACATTTTTTCACAAATGTAGTTTTTTACGTCTCATCTTTTTTAATCTTATTAAAGGATTTAACCCTAATTTTTGTTACATAACTATACAAACTAAAGCAGGAAACTGGAATAAACCGACTTACCAGTCACCCTGTATATGTATTGTATAATAAAACGCCACTACAATAAAAATGCAGATCTTGTCTATAGATTGTATATAATACACAAGCAAAAAATTATCAAAAAGGAAAATAACTTGGGAAATCTATACACAACCATTAAACTTCAGATGAATACCTTTTTCACTTACAATATAGTGACGTTGTGTATTCATTTCTTGTAAAATATAACATAATTAAAATAGCTTGCATGCAGTAAAACCAGAATTATTAAACTTACCTTCTAATATTGATATTAAGGACTCCAATTACCAACTTGCTATCGTAGACTCATTAACTTCTATTTCACACTTCATAATGTTCATATATTTCTTTTTCAAGTGTAACTTTACAAAAATTATTTCATAATAATCAACATCTATGAGCAAAGTACAGCACACACAATTTGACGCGTAGTAGGTAAGGTATGTCGTCTTTGTTTGGCAAAGGCATAGCTTTCTACCTCCCACCACTGCGCGATTCACTTGTTCCAATATTAGAATACGTCACATTGAGATTAGCAAGTATTGAATCAAGGATAACAGTTATTGGATTAATAGTATGTATAATTCTTCCAGCAAAATTGTTTGTAGTTTTATTCCAAGTATTCTTATGTCTAGAAAAACATTTAAATAAGAATTTACTTCATGTTTTTATACTTACTCTCACAGTTAACAGTACTATTAAGAGTATATTTAATACATACTTATACTTCGAAGGAATCAAACTTATATTGACTTAAAGACGCGCTAGTGAAAATCAAACATATATCTGTTCTTGGTATATTATTGAAACAATAATAATTTATTATACCAAGTAATACTTTTCTAGTGACAAGTATAATAATTTAAGATTAATCGATTACTTTGATATAGAATAGTTTTCTGTCCGTGCATGCTGTAATCACCAACCTTCAGGATATAGAACATTGGCTATTTGAACAAGATACAATTTAGAACGGTACGGAATGGTACGTGCACTATATACTGTACTGTCGATAATACATAACTTGGTGGCACCACGTTGTGAAATCCCTCCCCAAACTATAAAATTTGTAGGAAATTTTGATTTTTTATACCATAGGCCTTTCTCTGCTTAACACCCGTAGAAAATTAGCGCCCAGCTGGAAGCAAGCTTCATCGGTATTAAAGACAATTTCAAAATTTTTGTCTCGAGTTGCCACTAAATCTAATTTTTCTCTGAATTTGGTATAATAGCTGATATCTTCTTGGGTACTCTTGATCCGTATTCACGCCGCATAAACGCTCGACAAACGGTTTCACAAGCAACAGGTATTTCCCGTTGTCTAGTGAATACTTTTGCTAATTTTCGGAAACCTAGACGCATATTTCTTCGTCCCAACTACAACGAAGAGGTCACATCCCATCCCCGTATCTTGTGTGGTTTTCCAAAAACCCGCCCATTTCTTATTTTAACACATTATATATGTCCGACTTATATAATCCTGTCAACCTCACTAATTTCGGCACTTCTTGAATGCTATCTTCATACAATTGTTGAAATACACGTATTTTTGCTACCTGTGCCATTGTCTTAAGTGCTTTTCTGGTGCCTTAAAATTATCACAATGACAACACCGAATTTGTTTCTTTAAGTCCCGGTATATCCATGTTCTGGTAGAGTGGTTGTTAGTTACTAAACAGATTTATATTAATTATTACGTCTCTACTTTTGCAAAAAACTGTTCACTGCGAAGTATATTCTCATATGGAATATCTGTTCTGCAAAAATATATAAATAGTAGCTATTATAATCTATACTAGTAATTGTGTCCTTGATTAGTTAATTAGATAAGGAGAGTAGTTGGTTCAGGACAATAAAATAACTTTATTCTTTCACCAACGTTTCATTTACTTTACGTAAACTTCTTCAGTGCTTTTAATTGGATAAGTTACAAATTCAAAAATTGTAACTCGTCCAATTAAAACTGTCAATAACTTATATTCAAAATTAAAAGAAAAAACACAGGATCTTGACAAAAATAACGTAATTTACTCAATTGCTTGTGGGGTTTGCGATAAAAAATACATCGGCACAACAAAAAATAAACTTGAAGATAGGATTCATCAACATAAATATGACTGCAACCCGATGAATACTGATAAAAAAGATAAAACAGCCTTATCTAATCACTGTTTTAATACAGGACATAATTTTAATTTTACTAATGTAGAGATTTTAGATATAGAAACCAATTATAAAAAAAGATTAATCTCTGAAATGCTTTTTATAAACAAACATATTGATTCCGCTGTTAATTTCAGAACTGATGTTAGAAATTTAAGCACTATTTATAATAAATTAATAAAATAAGTTTTGTTATTCGTGTAATGACATCTATTATCAAAACATAGTTTTCAAAAGTATTTTCTATTGATATTGAAATAATGTTTTCTACATAGTTTTAAGGCATTTAGAATATCAGAACGGTAATAATTAATAGAATGATGTAGAGGACACTACAGTTCTTATCATAGAATTTCTTTATACCGTATTTAGTTTTTTGATTGTGAACCAATAGTATATAATCTAACTTCGCAGTATCGCAGATATCTATTAGCTCTCAGTTTTTACTTAATAATTTCAATTTTAAAAAAAAAATTAATAAAAATTTTTTCTTATCAGTGTTGTGAATTTTTGTTGCTATGTTGTTTATGTTAATATTTTATAATAATATAAAGAAGATCTTCCTGCAGGTATGTTTTAATGATTTAGGGATTATATGTATATTATTTAGTAGGACATAAATTTTGGAAAATATCACGGACATTTCTATGTATTATTTACAGATTAAGGCCATGTGGATAAAATTTAGATTATAGAAATGACAGTTAGAAGTCCCACTTTACAATTATTATTCTGAGGTAATTAAAATTAATTTGTGCACATATTATTTATATACATATTTTTGTTAAATTTTATAAACTTGTCCTTATTTTAATTGTAGCCCTGAAGAAGTTTACGTAAAGTAAATGAAACGTTGGTGAAAGAATAAAGTTATTTTATTGACCTGAACCGACTACTCTCCTTATCTAAGTAGCTATTATTTTACTGATTTAACAATTATATTCTCAATCTGTTTGGTAACTTTACCAGTAGGTGGATATACCGGCCCTGAATCATGTCACGTACCTAACTGTTAGTCAAAGCTGTCTATGATATGATTTTAAAAAAATCATAAGGCGAACCATACACCTCCAAAATAAAAAGGAGAAAAAATTCCACATATTTTCTAGACGTACTATATATTTTTAAATTCTCGTTCACTAAATGGGCATTCCTTTTTGTAGGATTAACCAAAAGAAAAGAAGGCAGCAAGCAAGACTGAAACAATGGACTCCCCGTAAAAACAAGCATAAACGTGACTTATCCTACGACTTACTCTATTATCAAAAGTCTCCAAATTTTTGTGAAAAGGATCAATTTTTGGATGTTCAAGGAACTACAGGTCGGTCCTGCAATCGCACCAGCATTGGACATGATAGCTGTTCAAACTTATGTTGTGGCAGAGGGTATAACCTTATAAAACAAAGACGAATAGAACGTTGCAATTGTAAATTTCATTGGTGTTGCCACGTCGAATGTCAAACCTGTAGTGTAGAAGAGTGGATTAGTGTGTGTAAATAAAAATGTTTGTTTTAACTAATAACAGCACTCTGTCTTTATAATTAATAACTGAATAGAATTTTGAAATTCATCTTATTCTCATAACAAACGTGATGAAAATTCATGTGCATAGTAGAGCGTCGATGGTAGATGCAAGTAGCGAGCCAAACTGCGATGTCTGATTTATGTACATACCAGATGTCAACAAGATAATGTTGCAGCTCGCCACTTTTTAAAAAATTAGAATAAAATCTACAAACTGAGAGTCACGTATGAGAAGCAAATGGGCTTATTTTGACGAACATATATTATCAATACTACTCGGTTCACCGGAAGTGTCATCAATTTTGAATTTTTAAATGGAACATCCTGTATATTTAACATGTTCTGATTATGCTTGAAATTATATAATAAATCAAAATTGTTGATATTACCCTCAAATATGGCGGACCTATTTAAATTTTTTATGGAATTCAAAATTAATAATTGAAACTCTTTGTATAATGAAAATTTTTCAAGTAGGCATTGGATATCATAATATGGTTCATTTTTGATATTTGGATGCAATATAAAGCGAATATTTTTTGTTGTAATGAAATTATTTGAATAAATTCAAAATAATTTATTCTTGACTTTTGGGCGACAATTACTTTTTTTTTTTTTAATAGTAACCCCTATTTTTTCCTTCCCTCTAGGAATCATCATAATTTAAGCTTTAAACTGGTGTAAATGCAATACTTTATTTTATTTTTACGATAAATATTATATAAGTTGAGAATATAACATTTTTTTTAAATCCTGTATCGTAAATAATTCAGTTTAAAATTTAAAGTTTTATGTAAGAAAAACCACGTGATCGCGAACGTTACAATATTGGCCTGACGTCATAACGTAGAACTTTGGCTTTGGCATTGACCATTGAGTTCCTTATACTCAATGGCATTGACAGTCTACCTGAACGCATTAAATTGCAAGTTTACGACTGTTCAATCTCGCATTTATTTATTATTTACGTAAAAATCACTAATATATTAATTTATCTAAGTGGTGGAAATGACGGGCAGTGGCTTTGTCAAACTCAGGCCAACAATCTACGAAAAATCGACGTGTTCATGATGAGCACTGTTTCTTTATTAATAATACTGATTATATTTTTTACTAGTGCAGAAATTAGGGGTACAAAAGCAACAAGGTGTGTATCATTCATTGTTCGTAACAATAAATTTGTTTAGGCCCATTTATTTATCATTTTTCTGTAGGTTGATATCCATATTCACAAACAGGTACCTAACCTCAAAATACATAAACAAACATCTTAATATTTTAATATTAACTATTATTTTTCGTCTCAGAATGCTTTATTAATTTTTTTATAATAATTTAATTACATAGGTAGTAAATATCTGATGGAAATAGTAGTAACAAACGTTATTGCTGATGAATATAACTTAATAAAAATAGTTAACTTCTTACTTTGTGTGATACAGAAAAAAATCATATCAAATCATTGGTTTTTATGAGAAAACTTACAAATATTGTCTAACTTACGTTAAAATGATCCTGGCTGCAATATAATCGTCTAGATTCCTATAATTTCACGATTCAATCGTCCCGTTTCATAGCAATGCACCATTTATTTCTAATTTTAGAGACACAAAATTAACTTGTCTAGGTTTTTATTGCTGTAGTTGTACACTTAGATATAATACAATATTTATAATTCCTTTTCTTTTTACTCTCCATGGTAAAACATAAAAATAATATTTTAAATTGTAAACACAAACGGCAAGTATAACACTATTCACTTGTAGCAAACTTATACAGAATAATATCACACCGCAACTGTCGGGGGAGATATGCATCGTTCAAACGTGTTTAAATTCGCGGCTAAAGAATAATTTTTTTTAGCTTTATCCAAACACATTTTTTAGTGGTCTGCGTCCTGCCATAATACCAAAAAAATGTGTGCATCTTGCCTGTCTATCTAGTGTATACCTATTTCTATTAACAGGTTGTAACTGATTCCATATTGTTTTTCAGCAATAAACCAATAGAATCAATTGTTGAAATTCATTATCTATGCTCTAAATCAATGTTCAATAACGACTAGTGTTTATCGCGCGTTGAATCTTTTTAAATAAAATCGCGAATTTAAATCATGATAGATGCTCAGCTAGCACTGATGGACGCGCGCGCTGTTTTCACTTTACTATGCGCATCTACTACTATTAAGCCCCCATACACCTGCGAACAAATTGCCAACAGAGGCTGTTGTGCAAACAATTGTATAATGTATGGTGTTGTTTGACGTGCTGCGCAATAGTTGCAGAAATTCAAACTTGGTTGAAATTAATTGCACAACGAGTGGCGTTGCGCAACTATTGCATCGTCAGACGGCATGTTTCCGTAGGTATACGACAAAAGCAACTGAGTTTGTATAAAATTGCGAGTGTATGGGTGACCTTGTTCGAAACAACTGTTGTGCAACGTTAGTTTGCGCAATTTGTTCGCAGGTGTATGGGGGGCTTAAATCACTGCTTATATCTACATTCAACGCTCTACTATATCTGTATCTGTATCTTGTAGCATTTTTATTAAGAAAAGTTTTTACATAAAGTTAAGAAACTCCACTGTTCCAGAATTTTTTAATTTTATGACTACATACTTAAAAAAAAATGTATAAACTCTATAAGCAAATTAACACAGGGTATACCATATAGTGATTGACAATTAAAGATATATTTGTAACATTTAAATAAATGTTATTAATCAGATAATTTTTAACTAATTACGTAGTCCAACAGCAATCTTGGACTGGTTTGAATCCGTCATAAATATTCGCACAGTTAAGTATTAATGTAAATACAGTGAGCTTAGCGTATAAGAGACAGCTGAGTGAATATTTCTGATGGTTTCAAACTGGCCTGCTGTTGGAACAAACTTACTGTTATAATGAATATATATTTTTTCTTTTCTTGACCGTTAATATCAAATAATATCTGATATAGTTTTTTGGGGATTTCTGTCAGATATAACTAATTTTATTTTTTTTCCTAATGTTTCGGTTTATTACACTATCAAAAATAAAATTAGTTATATCTTACCGAAATCCCCAAAAACTATATCATATGTTATAACTAATTAGCTTGTTCTATTGTAAATATTTTTTTTCTGCAACTGTTATAAAAGTTTAGTTTCTGGTCAATTTTTTGGGCGAAAAATACATATTTACTGGTCTAGCGCGGTAAAGAGACATAAAAGATAGGTAACATTTTTATCAGTTCCTTATGTCATGTTTGATTGTATGTAAATAGTATATGAGAACAGTTAAAAATGGTTAATTCCGTCGTCATTAAAAGTGGGCGTATAACATCTGTCAGTTGAATTTTATAAATTTTGTTTGTAAAAGTTAAAAAAAGTTTTTTGAAACTAGCAAGAATGGATGTAGAAAGAATATTGTAAGCAATACACCCGGAAAGTGTTTTTACTAGGCTCACCGGCTTTCAGAACTCGCTGGCATGGCGCTCGCCCAGTGAAGAATCACTTCGGTCTTGTTACATAAATAATTATTCTTTATTCATAGACTACAAGTCTATGAATAAAGAATAATTGCTACTATTAATTTCAGAAATTTACCTATATCAATATTATTTGACTAACATCGCTTGCAGCATTGAATATTGTGCCCAAAGAGTAGAAGCTTTAACATGTTATGATCTCTCCAGAAAATACGTTAGCAGCACATGTTCCATGTGTTTTTGTATTCTGTTTCTGATTACACCATTTACGGTAGTCTTCATATTGTTTTTCATAAATATTTCTTCACTGGCAGTAACTCGAGCGTGGCCTATTCCGCAATTTCTTTAATTTCTGGAGGGATAAGATGTTTATGGAAACTTTCTAAATTAGTCATATAAACTTTCATATTTGGAATTAAAGATAAAGATACCCCTTACTCCATTGGTACTACCTCAAAACACGGAGTAAAACAAGCGTTTATTCCCATGGGATTTAAAGTCATCATAAGAATCAAAAAAACAATGCATACAAACATAACGTTATGTCAACATTTTTATTGTCAAACTTTTAATGGTAGAAAGAATACAACATTAAGAACCACACATATAACGATAAAATGTAACTAATTTAAATTAAAATCAATAATAATAGGTCAACTTTCACAGTTCGTAATATTTAGAAATGATCCATTCTTCACACCTGCCTTCGTGATTTAAATGATGGAGTCTGACATATGTTGTTTATATTTCAGGAAAAACCACTGCCAAAAAGAATGTGTTCAGCAATTTTTTTCTAATTATTTACCAATTGATCTACACAATTTTTGGCCACTATGCTGAACTTCCAGCCTTCATGACATTTTAATATATCGACCTACTCCCGTATTTGCGAAGTAGATATAGAGATGAATGACTAAGGCAGTGTCACGTATATTCTTTAGCGGCCCCCAAAAAAAGAAAAAAACACCAAAAAAAAAAACCGAAACCGAAACCGGCTCAGGAAGCATTAGAAATTTGGCAACATTTTCCGGCACCTTTCTAATTAATTACTTTTTACCGACAGGTTACACTATTTATTATTTTTATATGAAACCAAAAAGCTGTTTGGTGTCAGCTTTTCTGGAAAGACATATAATTGAACAGTCGGTGAGGTAATTTTCATTCGTGATAATTGTAAAAGCTCGGTCGACATTGGTTTTTGTGTTCTTTAATGCAACCAGAATAAAATATCCCGTATCTTACATATTGTTAATTGATAGATTTTTTAATTCACAACATCAGCAAAACTTTTGTCAATAAATATGTGTCATCTCCGGCTTAAAAAAATCTGTCGATTTCTTTACGAGTAAGATCTTTGACTTGTTACCCTTATATCCATTTTGTTTTTGTTTAAAGAAAGCGATCAGTGCAATATTTATATCAGTATTAATATCATATTTAACTACCATCCGCAGTCACTTTAATATAGAATAATACTACCAATGCCTTGTTTACTTTTTTGCTTTTAAACCATTTTGAAAAATCTTCAAGTCTTTTCATAAATTCTTCTAGAGTTTAATGGCCATAGTTTTAAAACTGTGTCTGTGCCTTGGATTATATAGTATATCTTCAGGTTAATCGACCATTTCTTAAATATTATATTTGACTATGAACTACAACTATGTTAAACAATCTAAACGTCAAACAGAATTCAGACAGACAGCTAAATACAAGGATACCTAGATATATTCGAAATAAATTATAAAAGCTTCGAATCCAATTATTATTGTTTAGTTTTTTACATTTCATTTTTTGCAGTAAAATTTGTGCCCCTTTGTGCAAAAATATTCTATGCACTGCAGGAGTAAAGTATGTATTAGTCTCTTGCACTATTCATGCCGGGACTGAAACACTCACTTTACTCCCATAGTGCATAAATAAATATTCCATGCCAATATCTGTCGCCCTACCAACAATTGTACATTATGGTTTACCCTCTAAATAATGCAATACTATTAACACGGTAAGACAAGAGAAGATTTGGAAATACAGCTATGACAGCATTAACTTTGATATTTTCATTTTGGTTGCAATCACTTGAAAGGGTTTGGATTAGTATACTAATATTTAACAGTCGTGATTCAATAGTATCAATATTTGGTGGCTTTGAAAATTAAGAGTTTTTTAAATCGAAATATTACATATCTAAAGATACATATTTTCATCTGTTTTTATAGATATGGCATTTAGAAAGGTAACATACCTACGTCATAATTGCACTAAAACCCGAATGCCATTGAATAGCCAATTCAGTAAAGATGCATTTACAGCTACCGAACGAAAGCGAATGAGCATTAGTGAAGGGTGAAATGACGCATTCGTTGACATTTGCAGTTAAAGTCGAGCAATGGAAAAAAGTAGCACGGATATTACTGTACACAATGGCAACCTCTTGATGATGATGAACCTAAACAAATGCGAATGTTCTGTAGCTGTACACGTCCAAACGAACTCTAGCCAAATACTGGCGAATGTTTGTTCACTGTCGTTCGTTCGCCTTCGTTTGATAGGCTGTAAACGCACCTTAACATGCATGGGTCTGATTAATTAACTGCTTTGCTGATATTTATACTTTGAGAACTTTGAAATTACATTGAATTATAATATCGCGCATAAAATCATGACGAAAATCTGTCTTTTCCAAGAAGATAGAATAGCCATCAGATTTGTCAGTGTTTTATACTATGCAATTTACTTATTGTTAATATAAACAAGTTCAATAAAATTTTTTTTAATAATTTCTTATGTAACTAAATTAGGCTTTTTAGGCCCGTATCTCAATAAATTATATCAAAATATATACCATAAAATATATACACTATGTGATGGAATCAGAAAAAAACACATTTACCAATTATTAAATAGTATTATTTACTATTAATAGGTTTTTGTTCAATATTTTGTAATTTGTAATTAAAATTAGCAAGTGCATAAACTCAATGAGTAAAATGAACTTTTTCCTTGTACAGTATTATGTAATTATTATAAGCTGAAAGAAATGTAATTTACCAGTATTTATTGTTCCTTTTTATACGAATTGTACTATTGATTATAGATTTAAGTAAGTTTTTTAGAATTCGTAAATTATTTAATTATACATTTGTTGCAAATTTATTAAAATATGGTAAATAAAAATTACTGTAATTTTTATGTTGTATTCTTTCATATTATCTGATAGACAGGCACAGGTTTACGTAGATCCCCAACCTTGAGCTTTAGAAACATGACTTATTTCTAGATAAGAGTCCAGTGAACATTTGAAAAGGCCACTGAAAAAATTACTGGTCCCACTACCAATATAGCGTTAGCTATCTTTTTAAAAAAAATATTGTCCAATAATTTTAGAAAAAAATATCAAATTTTCACAGTTTGTCCCAAGTAACTACTGCATATAACTGTAACATAAAAAACTAAAAGCAATTAATATTAAACTCCCATTTGTGATAGTGCCATTTGCAACGGTACATCCTTACACATATTCAGCACCAACAATTATAGTATGTTTCATAATAACTTTTCTGAAAAAATCTTTACAAGAACAATTGTTGGCACCAAGAACTACGCTACCCCAAGATCAAATGGCACAAACAACTGGTGTGGAATAAATTTCTTTGCAATCACCTGGCACGAGTTTTCAACTCATTGTTGAATGCGGGGCAGCAGATCCTGGGCTAGTTTGTTGAAGGACGTACGACCCCAAAAAAAAAGTCTCTCGAACGCCCGAGGAATTATGTGGCAATCACTTGCCTCAACTCCTGCTGCAAGATATTTACTTGTACCTTGTATGCTAAGACACTGAGGTCCGCTAATTCAGTATTCCACAAACAGTATGGTGACTAAGAAAGGCATGGCAGGTTGCAAGAACAGCCTATTGAGAGACCGCTGTATTACACAGGATTCTGTGTAATACAAGTGGGATCTATCGATTGGATCGATTACCGCAAGGCATTTGATACATCACAGTAGCCATTACTACACTTGCTCGAATATCGTGCGGTACCAGCATTATTAATGAGATACATAGAACATCTTTTGTTGCTCTGAAGGACTCGCTTCACCATAACATCAGGTGCACAGCGGGTTACGACAAAGCAGGTGGAATTTACGTAAGAGGAAATTTCAAGATGATTCCTTGAGTCTTTTCCACAACAGACAAGGTCAGCAAGGACTGCCCTTGTCTGTTGGACTCCGCTAAATCCGCGGATATCAATGTGGACCACCCAGCAACCGAAAATATAAGGTCACCCATCTATTTTATTTGGATAATCTTAACTTCGGACAGCGTGAACTGCAAAACGCCCTGAGGGTCGTCGAGAGTACACGCGGGCAATTCGGATTAGACAAATGTGCAGTTTTCACATCAAGAGAAGACGATGCGAGTGTTTCTCTGAGAATACGCAACTCGCAGACGGAGGCATCCTATGAAATCTAGATGTCGGAGAGACCTACTATACATATCCTGGTGTACAACACTTCATATTTAGGATGTAGTACAAATAAAGGATTCTCTCCGCGAAAAGTACAGGCACACTCGTATGAGCATCTAGTAACAGAACAATTATAACTGACAAATATTAAATAATTACAATCGAAAACAAACAAAAGACAAAAACGAGAGATAGCGAGAGAGAAATATTAAAGCGTTATCATATTGAGTTGCCAATAACGAAACGATTATCGGAATACATTAAATAAAAATAAATCATACTCAGTGAAATACCTACAATAAATAAAAGACAGTAAAAGGTAACATACAACGTATCAAAAGTATATCTAAAATCACAAGAAAACATGGATTTCAAAAATATTAATAATATAGGATATTCCTTTTAAAAAAATGTAAGTTTGGTTTTTCCCGCTTTCATGTGACCACCTGTATATTCTTTGCAAGAATTCTAAAATAGTTCATTTGATTCACTACAACTTTTATTTGATATTTTTCGTTTGATAATCCAGTACATTAGTCACCCAGGTTCTAAAAAATGCGAACTCTCATCAAAGCGAGTGATGAGAATCCGACAGCTGATCATCCACCAATTTTCCAAACTATGGTTAAAAGAATTAAATTTAAATTTAGGTAAATGTGTTGTCAATTCAAGACAACCCTCACTATACAAATAATTATCAAGGAATCTTTAATTTAGTTTTATGAGGAGTTATAGCTAGACACCGGAAAATTTCCGTGCGTGCACGGACAGTGTATGGAGTATGAGACAATAACAATCATTTGCATGGAACAATTAAAATACATACCTCGAATGTCTTTTAACATTTCATTAAACCTCCTGTAATGTGTTCAAGACATTAGTAAAGATTGATATTATCAGAATTTGTTCTGCATAGAAAGCATACAGGTTTGGCCAATACATCACTTTGTAAAAAGCAGCGTTCTACTAATTTAAGATGGTTTTTCCTCTTTCCTAATATTTTAGATTGCAAATCCTGTTACGCGTCTAAAATATTAAAACCAAATTTTTTGGTTAACACGTAGTATGATTTATTGTTATCGTCAACACCGCAAATCCTGCACATTACGATCTGTAGTACATTTTAGCTCCATAAATGCTTGAATTAAAATTTGGAAACGCTCATGTATAGTACGTAACTACTCTTGAACGTCTCGTACTTAAAATGCTGCCTGGCTTCGTCTTATAGCATCGAATTCTAGGGAATTTAATTCCAATATAATATTTTATGCTTTTAAAATAGTAGACTGCAACTTGTAACCATGTGCACCAACGCACACATACTACTTGTGATGGTAACGATAATTCAAAGAGACGCTTCTTAAATTATGGTTGGCGCGAAATGGCCTTTATAAATACGTCCTTTGTACTTGTAATTAATCGCTTGACTGCAGAATATTAGTAACGTACTTCATCGGCTGCGCGATGCAAGCGTTAGGTCAGACAAGTTGCATGAGGCATATTGGGATACATGGATTGTAAAATTCTAGCAACTTTACACAATGCTACTGCGTTTGAAACAAGCAGTAAAACAGATTCACTTTTAACAAAAATGATACGTTAGGTTAGGTTTTGTGTGACTGACACCTTATGAGCCCTCCATTACGGCCATCAGCAGGCCTGCTATGGCTCACTGCTAATTATATTTTACTCAATAAGTTTAGTTTCTTAATGAACCTGATAACTTTATTGGGTGAGAGTGTGTTCAGATCCTCTTACAGCAGTTGCCCTTTGCCAAATATTGAACATCGGATCCTCCCACAGCAACAGAGGTGTATAAGATGTGGTCTGCCTTCTCATTATCCTCCAGGCATGGGCAGCATTCGGCGTTTCCACCAGGCCGAGTTTATGCATAAGATAGTTTAGTTGGCAGAGACTATAGTATGATATGCCTGTTAAGGTTTTTAAGTTCAACTCTAAAGGTTTCTTAGCTCTTGATTTAACACCAATGTTACAGAAAGCTTTTACCACTATTTCCTCAACTGATCGCGCATTGCTTTGCAACATCTGTGTGCTACATATTAGTACATACTAGTAGTAGTTAAATTACGCATAATAATTAACGATTTTATGATAAAATCTATGACGTCGACACATCTACACGTACTGATTTTTCACGTCCTACCTGATATTGTATATAACTTAAAAACAATTTTCTATAGATTAACTGCCAACAAACATGAACGAAAATGCCACATAGTTGTTACTAGTTATCTTTATCCTCGCGTCGTCTACACACTACGATGTTTGCGGGTAAATTTAATAATGAATAAACACGGTCTGTATCTCGCTGTGCATGTGCTTACTTTGCTTTCCTATTTGTCTGGTGTCTAGTTATAACAAATGTACAACAGCAATCCAGGTATTGTTAAAAACATACTCTTTTCTGACGAATCAACTTTTTATTTAAATGACATCGTCAACAAAATTGTAGGTACTGGGCATAACAGAATCCACATTGGCTGATGGAAGTGCACACTCAACATCCCCAGAAGCTGAATGTAGGTGAAACAGTTGTGGGTCCTTACTTTTTTTGAAATCATTTACGTATATTTAACAAAAAAAAATTTGTCATTTGGGAATGAGATACTCACACATTTAAAACGGTTTTCCGTATATTTGTGACCACCTCAGCAATGACATATCAATGCAATTAAATAATTTGAATTTTCGATTGGTATAAACAAATTTCTGGCAACTCGTGACGTAGGTCAATGGCATAAAAACTACTCTTTTACATCGGTGTGCCATGAGCTTACAACGGAGTAAAAAATGACGCACCATGTTTTTATGCAATATTTCGTCAACCTATATATTCAAATATTAGTATATGTCGAAAGTGAAGATGTTTCTCAATTCGCAACTATTGCAAAAATTCGGGATGCCGCATATTTGCTACCACCTCAGTGGCACGCCAATGCAGTTGGACAATGTTTTGTATTTCCCAATGATATAAAAACTCTTCAGACAACTCATGACGTAGATCAATGATGTCAAAACTACCCTTTCATGTCGGTGTGCAATGAATTTATGACGTAATAAAGGATAGTATGCCAAGTTTTTATTACGCTACCGACCCGTCATTATCTCCCTATGTAAGTATGATTTGGACATTCCTTCAAGTAGATGAAGAGAAAAATTTCAGTGGCCTATTTTTTCGAAATTACGGCCATAACAGTTAAAAAAATACCTAGCATAGTGTTCATAACCACTGTATTATTAACTTAATTATGTTTTGGCCTGATATGTTATCAGGTAGGGTCCCCGATGATCGCATTTTCATCTAATGTTGAACAACGATCATTACTAAAGCAAGATTACATATAGTAAATCTGTGTATTGTCATCACAGTATTGGATACTACATGTTTCTATAAGTATATGAAAATATATAGAGTTAACAAAGAATATAGATACTTTAGAATGGAACCCTGAGTAACTCTAGTATTTACACTATCGATACGATACTAAATAAGCTATTGTTATTTATATTTGAACAGTCGCAGTTGCTTCAAAATTTCAAACCTACAGATAAACATTTTTGAGCTGTTTGAAACAGCCCTTTTAAATTTTTAAAAAATAATATCTTAAAAATGGCTAAGAGAACAAGTGTTACATTAAATTGCTCTGAATTTAACATAATAACCAATTATTAAATAGTCAACGCCCCTATGCTATGGCGACGTGACCTCCACAGTGTCGTCCTTAATTTTGTCCATAATATATAAAATTATAGTCAGTAAGCTTGTCTACAAGGTTGAATAAAATTAACCTTAACACCCTGTGTATATGTATACATATGCATAAATAATATCTTACAAAAAGAATAATTGTTTAATTATTATTGTCTGTCGTTATATTTGCTGTAATTTGTTGACTGGTGATCTATAAGTATGACTGTTTTTAAAAAATTTTAACTACAAAATACAAAGACTAGGAAGACGGAAAAGTAAATTAAACGATGTCATTTACAGATCTATAAATATTAACCACTATACATAATTCAGAATTTTTTCCGAGAAAAGGTTGAAAGAAAGATTTATTAAAGATGGTCCAAGGAAAGTTGTTAGTAAACGCTTGGACGACAAATAGCTGAATTATCATCTTTAAAAGCCGACAAAAGACAAGCGGTATAGCAACTTACAGGATTTTAAAAACGTCCACTTGTAACGTCCTAGTAAATAAAGAAATGTTGCCAATAAAACTATTCCTGGTTGGATTGTACATGTTATAAATTTCAAAATTAATCAAAGCAACGCGGATTGAATAAAAATAACATAATTGTAAAGAATTCTTCATAACATCTAACGATATATCGCAACATAATAATAATTAAAATATTATTTGACTATTTTTCGATATACTGTATTAACCAACAAGAAAGCAAAATATTTTCATCTTGCACCAACAAGATGCTAATTACCTTGATAATATGCCAGTGACGTCTGGTCAGGGAGGCAGGGGAGGCTGAGCCTCCTCTATAATTTTGGGAGAAGTAGAATATCTCCAAATTAATATTTTTCACAAATAGAAATTTCTACTTATTAATTTCAAGAGAAGCAACACAGCTATTCTATCTACTTATGATTAATACTAATCAAGATCTAATCACCAACAATATGAATATTTTTAACTACAATAATGTGTATAAGACTTGACTTAATTCTTGCATTCATAATCAGGGCAGCACAATAATCTTTTATAAACCATTGATTATCTTGTTAGACTTAATAATAACTTCATACAAAATCTATCTATCCAAAATTTTTCACAAAAAAAGGTGTTTATTACGACTTTGTGAATTATAGAGCTTAGTTATTTTAAGTCACTTCTTTCAGGTTTTCTAGATTATCCTATATGTATATTTTCATATTACCCCACGCCTCCAATACAATTATATTCTAATAACATGATTTCATACAGGAACGGTCAACAGTATCCAAGTTTACGTATTTTACACAATTTATTTCTGAGGGCATTGATGACAGAAGTCAAATGGATGTTGTCTACACTGACTTCTCTAAAGCGTTGGGAAGATTTGACCATGCTCTACTATTAAAGAGGCCCGACTGAACTATGAACCACTGTCATACATTACAAGGCGTTGTCAATTTGTGCAATATCGATTCAACTCTTTTCCTCAAATGTCAGATATTCCTCAAGGTTCAATCGTAGGACTCCTCTCTTTCACAATATTCATTAATGATATTACCAATGACAATAATGTTCATTATATTCTCTTCTCTGATTTTTGCTATCTCTTGTACGCATTAATATTATTATAAAGTCGCCAGGATTCAAATGTTAAGTAGCTACTATAATGTTGATTATGCTCTGGAAATTTTAAATTGTAATCTCTCTGATGTGAAAAATTATTGCACATAACATAATACGTAAATAATTGTATGCGAAAATATGTACTATATAGGTACAGTATATAGTCTATATGTGTGTTTACATATATACTTATTTGAATATAAATACCCAGTATTAGTTAAGCAATTTATTTGAAATTTTTACAGAAAAAGTACTTCAATTTAACAAATAAACGATTAAAATTTCAACAAAAAAACTAGTTAAGCGACTTTGACCGTAGCTAGATTATTTGTATGAGGGAGAATGTATTTTCACTTAGGAAAATTCCCAAATTACGTAGACCGTAACGTGTCATGTGTATTAAGACATTGGTTAATGTGGTCTGAAGGAGGTCTTCATGAGTACTATCGTTCATCTAAATGTTATAGGAGGACTATAAATCTTGAAGAATGTCATCTGAGAAGATTGGCTATAAGAGAAAGGTTTTCCACAACACGAGCCGTGAGAAATGATTAGAAGGTAACTTTAAGACAAAGAGTATCTATGGCGTCCGTATATTGGCGAGTAAGATCTTTTGGTCTTCGTTCCTACCGACCATTTTTATGCCTATTCCTTACCCCATTCATCGTGCCCACAGCCTGGAGTGGTATAATGAGCAAATGCATTATTAGGTGCAGGAATAGCATCATGTAGTCTTTAGTAACAAGTTCCGATTTTGTTTGTGGGCCCATGATGGACTATGGAGAATGAGACGTTTCCGTGGAGAATAAGAGAATTTACAAGTAGCTGTTGAAAATCATACTGCCCTTATACACGGAGTGATGATTTGGGGTGCAATATGTTTTGGCTGTAGGTCACCCTTAGTTTTCGTTCAGGGCAATTTGAGCGCTATCAGGCACATAATCAATGTGTTAGAATTGTTGCAGTTCCATGGTTGATTAATCTAATCGTTCAAAAAGATAATGCCCTCCACCACAAGGTAACTTTAAATCCTAATAAGTGTGCTGCGATGCTGTTTGGTCGACCAATTAACAGAGCAAAATTGGTTCCCGAAATTAACATAAAAATAAATGATATTGATGAAGTAAAAAATGTAGGTCTTATTATAGATACGTCGCTTAGATTTTAAAAATATGTCTCAAATTGTATTAAACGTGCCATTGATAGATTAAAAATTTTACATAGCTCTAGAAATGTCTTAAATAATCAGTTAAAAATTACGCTTTGTGAATCATTAATCTTGTCGATATTTAATTACTGCCATTTTATATACGGACCTTGTCTTACAGCTGCAACTGCTCAACGTGTACAAAAAATACAAAATTGCTGTTTGCGATTTATTTGCGGAATCAGAAAAGGAGAATCTGTTATCCACAAATTGCAAGAAACTAAAATGACGTAATATGAAAAATATACGTCATTTGCACATTAGTTCCCTGTATCACAAAATCATACCAAGAATCCTCAATATCTATATAGAAAAATCACATTTCCCACGGATTTATATAACTTAAATGTAAGATTTAACAGTTTTATGAGTTGGAGGGCAACTCATAAAACTAGAATTTTTGAAAGGTTGTTTTCGTATAATATATCTAAAATTTATAATTCTCTCCCGTCTTCTCTCAAATCTCGCTCTGTCTCTTCTTTTTCAAAATTATACAAGGGTAACTTTCCAATAGTCTAGTTATCTAATAGTAGCATACCATAATTTAGTATTTATTTTATTTTTTTTTTCTTTGGAAAATACTGATGTATGTACTTTATCTTTAGATGATATTTTATTTATTTCTGCTTATTTTTAGATTGTCTACCAATTTTGATTTTGATCTGGTGAAGTGTAAGACCAGCTGTAGATTTCTATAGCTGAAATTCGCCTTTTCAATATTTACCATTACCTACTATTTTCTGTATGTATATATTTAAATGAATAAAGTTTATTATTATTATTATTTATGGAACAATAATCTGATTATGTACGTGTTAAAAATATTTAATTTTAATAAGAAGAAAACTTTACCGTAGAGCGGGATGAAGAGGACTGAAATATAAGGTTTTCTCAATAAAACTTTATGAACTATTTTATCAATTCGGTCCAAAATTTTAATGAATATTTTTTAGGGTATTGAAAAACATTTGTCAAATATTTGTAATTTTAAATCAGCACAGTTTTTTTTTAATATTTATTTAAAAAGTGGTCCGCTCTCACACAAGATGGGGCGAAGCGGATTACCAGTTAAAATTTGCTAGAAATTTACTTTAGCAGTCACATGGTTAGAGCGGACCACAATAAAACTTAAAATATAATATTGTTATGGTTTTGTGAAAAAGAATTCAAGGAAATGAAAAATTTACTTGGTGAATGTTGAAGTTTATTCAAAACATAAATAAAATGCTTTATAATATTCAACATTCTCCTAAAATCTATAGAAAAATTAACAGCATAATAAAGAAACATAAAGGAATTAAATGATAATAATAATGAAACTAACTAGGTAATCAGGAAATATCTAAACTTGAGCTGAAAGTTGATATCGCACAAGCTGAATAACATTTAGGGAAAGGTGGCTGGAAAGGTTATCCCCAATTAGGACTCGAGGTGATGGTTGTTTTATATGTATGGAAGAGCGATAGAACCGAACAAATCTTCAAAAATTCGGGAATCAAATCAGCCACTTTTCGGTCTGTTAAATCTCATCCTTTCTATGCCACCCTCTGTCTATGTTGGGTAGATATTTTCTGCTCGATAAACTGCATGTAGGGCCAGAATATCTTCATTGGCAGAGCCGGCCGTCATAACCAAGACACTTGTTTTTGTTGAATCTAGAATCAATTCTGGGTGTGTACACCCTAACTTAACAACAACCTTTTGTTGTACAGGTTCATCCGCGAAGTTCGTTTCATCGTAATTTACAGTAGTCCATGAATGAATATTTTCCATAGATTTTTCTAGTTGATCAAAATAATTTAAATAAATTCTCACCTACTTCGGCTCTCGTTCGATTAATATTTTCGCCAAATCAAACGGTCAAGTTTTGATGTCGCCCAAGAAAATTATTAATAAAATCTTTTCCAGGTAAGTTATCTTTGAAACGCTTTCCTTTTCTGTCACTCCGCTCCAAATAACCTTTTATTAAACATCTGATGTCTATTTTTGTCAATAGGAACTCCCATTTCGCACACAGTTCTAAACCCTCACATAACACACGTTCTTGATTATGACTGAGACATTGTTGTCCTCCATATTTTCCTGAATAGCCTTTGTTTTTTCTAATTAAGGTTATTTTCGGGAAGCGAAAGCCTGTTTGCTCTACAGTCGTTGAGGGCACGTGTCAAATTTTAAGGAGTATAATTGCAATTAAGTAATTTTCCTAAATGCCTTTTATAATTCCGGACCAAAATGACGCCTCCAGATAACAATAAATATAAACACAAAGCACACAATATTATTTTGTAGAAAAATCTAATGGCCCACTTTATCCGCACATTTGTCACTTTTTCCTCCTTAACCTCCAACTAGTCCAACTACTTATATGATTTCACACATCTCTAAATTTATTCATGAATAATGTTAACGACCCTGGTACCCAAGAAACTATACAAAATTTTTTAAATTTAAATCACCAGTTTTTCAACGGCAAATCATGTTTTCGCCACAATAAAGAAAACGCATTAAAACGCTTACCGGTGAAACATGCTGAAACAAATTTTGTACAGTGACTTGAACGAATTTTATACCTACAGATCACTTTCTCATACCTCGTTAACAAATTACTGGAACCTCAAAGTTTTGCTATCGTCATCTAGATGGCAGCAGCTGCCAAAAATTTGAAAACCAAATTTGGTTCATTTCAACCGCAATGGTTCTCTTCGCCACGCTTTCCTCTAGGGTTTCATCTGAATATCATATGAGTAATATTGGATGTATTAGGGTTGGGCCAGACGTGTCTTTACAAACAGCAGGTAGACAAGCGTTTCTCCATTGGTCAGATTCACAAGGAGCTGTGACTCTCCCATGCCCACGAATTCAGTTTGACATATTATTTATTTGTGGTGTTGTACATATAGGGAGCGAGTGTAAAGACGGTTTTTATTTGCGATATAGACGAGATTTTCTGGATAATGTTTTTATTTACGATACAGACGATATTTTCTGTTTAGTGTAGTGCCTTTATAGATTAGAAAATGGAGAAGACGTTAGTGTCGTCCTAAACGGTACGCGAGTCGATTAATGATTATCCTGAGTTGGCTTTGGATGTTGTGGAATTGGTATGTAAGGTTTGTGACGTTAAACTGTTCCATAAACAGAAAACCGAAAACCAGTGTCACGCAACATGTGGCGCCGAGAAAATACCAAACATTAATTAGCGGAAATCAACAAAGACAATTCAACGTGGACTTATTAAAGTTTATGGTGGGGTGTATTATTCCCTAGAAGCAATCCTGTATTTAGGGGAATTTATAGACGAATGTGTAGAGGGAAAATATGCCAAAACACAACTCCCTAGTTTCACTACACAAGAAAATACTATTTGCCTCAAATAGCTGGCCACCTTACTGGCATTTCGCCACCGGCACTGGCAATGTCGGTGGAAATGTTTGTGTGTCCGCGTTTTTTCATAAGTGTAACCCTCGCCAGTGCAGCCTCGGCTTTGGATTCGGACCTAATTATTTCTATGGTGGTATGGTGTTTATGTGTCTACTCTTCTACGTGACAGTTTAAAACTATTGTATAGGGGGGACGGTTATGAACAAACCAAGGACAAATTTTTATAACCTATTTGTTACATACACCACAGCGTATATGAAACTGACTGACCGCATGTTACAAGACACCTACTATTGCCTTCATATAACTTGCCTGGCACACGCCTTGCACCGACTGACAGAAAGAGTTAGTTATCATTTAAGCTACAAATCGTTTCTGTGTATTATGGTCGTAGAGTACAGATGTACTTACTGTCCCCGGCATTCACCTTGACCGCGATACTCTTCGGTGCAGTCTATTATTAGCTTTCGAGTTGTGTACACGTTAAGTCACTTGAGCGTATTGCATATTGTCTTTGTGTTTTTAAATTATTTGTTGTACTGTGTTGTTGATATTAATTTAATAATAAAGCATGGCAGACGTACGCAGAGGTAGAAAACGGTCATTTGCTGACAAAGTGAATAAATTCATAGATGAATTCCTGGATTTATTCTATGATGGTGCTAAAATAATTTGTAAAGTGTGCGAGAAAGATTTGATGTGCTGGGATAAGCGTGATTGTGGACTTCACGTAAATAGTGTACACCATAAAAATAAAAAAATGGTGTACCTTCGACAACACAGTTTATGTTTGATTTACTATTAATGCTGATTGCCTGTGATGTTCCGCTGTACATACTCGATAAACAACCATTTCGAGAGTTCTGGAATAAATACAATGCCCAGGTGAAGTTACCAAGTTGCACAACGTTATGTAACTATCTACCAATTGTACACGTAGACATGGTAAATAAGATGAAATGTGAATTAAAAAATACACGGCTGTGGTTATCTGTTGATGAGACTTGATTGTAAAAAAAAATCTAATTTAAATGTTATAATACGAGTACTGGACCCTCTTAAACCGACAGTTCCACTGTTACTGGCTAGCAAAAACTAAGTCAGTGTACTAGCGAAACAATCACCAGGGTGGTGTTGGAGACGTTAGAAAAATTTGAAATGTCAAAAAGTCAAGGGTTGATGTTTGTGACTAATGGCGCCGTGACAATGCGTTCGGTAGGCCGCTCTTTGCGTGAACAAGGTTGTACGTTTATACATGTTACCTGTAAAGTGCATGCTTTACATCTTGTGGCAGAAACTATTCGAAAAGGTTTTCCAGAGGTGGATGCATTAATAGCAAGTACAAAAAAAATTTTTTCTTAAATCTCCTAAACGTCTCCATGCATTTCATAGCAAGTGTCCCGGTATTCCTGAATCACTACAGCCGATTCTTACACGTGGGGGAACATGATTGCAGGCAGCTTTTTATTATGCTGAATATTTCCAACAAATAAAAGCTGTGATACTACAATTCAATCCAGATGAGGCTGCAGCTATTAAGGAAAGCCAGACAAAATTCGAAGATATTTCCGTTGAAACAGCTTTAAAAAATATTTCGAAGAACTATAAACCATTACATGAAAGCATAAAAAAATTAGAAAGCAGTGCGTTGTCGTTAGCGGAGTCACTGCAAATAGTGGACGAAGTAAATCTACTGCTACACGCTATAGGTGACGCAACAAATAAGCGCGTTAAAGAAAAGTTCGCAAGTGTGTTAAATAAAGACGCCGGTTTTACCAAATTAAGACAAATATGTGATGATGCAGCCCCATATCCGTGATGTACGTTCAAAGACTATTTTACGTATGCGTGTATTACATCAATAGATGTCGAACAGTCGTTTTCAAAATATAAGAATATATCTTCACTAAAGCGAACATCACTCATGGAGACATAGAAACATACCTGATGCTGCAAAATGGCTACACATCTTCTCCAGTTTGTGATAAGCAAGCTAGTTCATCAAGCTAGTTAAGAGGGTAAGTTTTACATACATTGTTATAAATTGTAACAGTTTATTGTTTCTCGTATTAGTTAATTTCGCGTACGCCACTGTCCCACGGAACATTTTTGACAGCCCTAGTTATCATTTTCAATTCGATACACTTTTCATTTTTAATGAGTGATATTTTTTGAGTATAAAATTTATTCTTCACAATTTTTAATTTTTAATATTACTTTTATGGTCATATTTTGAAATTAAAATAACTCACAAATAGTTCCCTGCGTAAACATTTTATAAGAGACATTTTTTGTTTGAAATTATTCCGAGAATAAGAAAATATAACTTTTGTATTTAATATCCACTTAGTGATAGATAAAGTGTTCGAAAATTCCTACTGTATACCACTGACTGGTGATAAAAAATGTTTTCTCGATTCATATTAAAACTATTTATAATTAGACATTATACAGGACATCACAAATTTTGTTTTCGTGACCACTACTAATCACATTATTTTGCGATATTTCGCCCTACACTGTCATGTAACAAAATGTTTTTCTGCTTAGATTGAAAACTGAGCATTTCGTCGAGGTAAAATAAGAACATCTTTCTCTATGTAAAAGACCTTGAGATTTTAAAATTTGATAATAAAATTTAAAAAAAATGATACACAAAAAACTTGTGGCTAATTATTACACGCTAATTTTGGAACACCCTGTTCATAAAATGACACAAAAATTGTACTTTCCGTTCAATAAAAAAAAACGTTTTGTTTGTTTTGGTGTAATCTCCGTTACGAAACGTTTAAAAGGCTATTTATTCACTACTTCATTATCGTTTTCGACCACAAACTCTCCTATTAAAATGTTTTTACAGAGTTACCAAACACCCTGTATATTACCTTGTCTGAATATTCATTTCATTTGCAAAAAGGTTTTCGCAAATTTTTTTTACACTTCTTTTTATTCCGAAATGTAACATAAATAAGTTTAAATTAATTTTTGATGCCAATGACAAAAAGAATACTATCAATCAAGGTATGATTAGGAGAGCTAGGAGACTGGTTAGCACCCTTAAAAACATTTAGATTCTTTTCGAGCGAAAAATGTGTTATATTTTTAGCCTTTACTTATCGGTTTTCATGGCACAATTTTACCTTTTATTCTGGATAGCATAAAATTTCTCTTTTATTTGTGTAAAAGCTATTAATTTGTAATAAAATAACATTTCAAGCATGCGTATGTGTGTGCACCCACTAACATGCAGCTACGATAATAATTAGTGTGAGCTGTACAGTGTAATTAATAAAATTAACTCTTTTTGTTTCGATAATAATTGCAGTCATTCACTAGAAAAGCGTGTGTTATTTTCTCTAATATCTCCTTGCAATGGATTAGATCGTCTTGGTCGTTGACACCCAAAAAAGTGACCTCACCAGAAATAAACACCTATGAACAACATAGTAATGCCCAGAAAACCATCGTTTATTTTAGTTATTTGTTACTATAATTTTTTATATACAGATATGAACTCTAAAATTAAATCCGCTAGAAGGCACAATAAATTGATATAAAACAAAAACTTTAGCAAAGCTGTTTTAACCGATAATATAATATAATTACACTATCTGAACGTTCTGAGACAGGTAATGTGTGAATTTTTTTAAGTAAATAAAACGAAGCAGGGAATTTTGCTTTAGGTCGAGGGCGATTTTATTCAAATCCTATTATACTTTAATGGCTTCTAACATAATTAAGTTACCAGTTTTATTAAGGAAAAAACTTTAGTTTTAAGTGTTCTTTGTTTGAAGAATAAACTGTGTTCTAATGGAACTATAAGAAGGTAATTTACAAATAGAAATAAATTAGCTAAATTAAGATAACAGCATCATTGCAGATTCTTATTTTATACATTTTAGGTAGGCGATTTAATCAACATTTAATTGCATACTTTTGGTTTAATTAATAGATCGATCAAGTTTTAATTACTATATCAGGATGGAAGCAATTTGTAATACTTGTTGATCGATCTTTGGCTATATTTATAATAGAGATAAGATCCGATACCTACATCTAAAAAAAACTTAATTACTTTAATTGGGAGCGAGTGACTAATGTCGCAATTATACAATTAAATAAATATCTCGTATCTTGTTCCTATTGCAGTAATATTAATATTCATGATTACTCTATGTACTCTTTTAATGGGATTTAATATTACTTTATGGCACCAATGTATGTAGAACACGTTTAATGTTGTTCTGAAAAAAAAATTGTAATGCATTTAAATATGAGATATCCTCATTTATGCGTAATAAAAAAAATAACATATTTTTTTCCAAAAATGTTTACAGTGTGTCCAAAATAAAAAACCACGCTTATGATAACAGATACAAAACCGTTATTATTTTTATTGATTTTTAAGGGTAATTTCTGTTTTTATACAGGATGTATTAGAACGTCACGGCACAAATTAAGGTGATACTACATGACAAAATAAATAAAATATTTTGTATAGATATATATCCTAAATCGAGCCGTTCTCCAGATACAAATAAAATTTTATTACTTTTGCAAGCTCTTTAGAACAATTAAAGGTATTGAAGTGAGTAGTTTTTATTTATAGAAATCTATTATTGAAATAATATTTGTCTTTTAAATCAATCGGGAACGTAGCCAGAGGAAATACGTGCCACCTTTTTACAAAAAAAGTTAGGTACGCCTCTGGTCGCAGGAAAAATTTTAGAATCCTCAGTATAGCAAAAAAAAGGTGTATTTCATTTTCTTATATAGAGTGTCTTTTTCCATAAACTAGTATTGTTTACAGCGTTGCATTAGTTGATCTGTATTGTAACTGCATTTGAAACAATCTTCATGACTACAGATTTATTATAAACACTTCGTCGAACTTAATACAGAATTAAGGAAATATTCATTAAAGATCAGAAAATTATAAAATCAAAAATAACACGAAACCAAAAAATATATAAAAAAAATCATGTACAAAGAAAATACGTTAATATATAGAAGTTGTTCAAAATGACATTCTCCAACTTTAATGCACACTTCATCACGTCGACGTAATGACCTACGCACCGGTTTAAACATTCCTTGCATCCCTCGAATAGATTCACAATGTTATACTCAACACAACAATCCTGTATGACTCGTAAATCATATTCTATAGGTGACTCCACAAGAAAATATCAAAGGGGTTCAAATCTGGAGACTTTGCAGGTCGTTCCCGCTCCACAATGACACAAAAATAACAGACAAGCTGGCCAAAACCAAAAAAATTAATGCAAGCAAACGGTAAGCCTTATAATGAATAGGCGGAGTATCTGGCCGCACTACTTGAAAAATTAATACTCTCCACGACCAATAGTGACATTCAAAGTTTGGTCTGTTCGGACACGAATACTGTACAAATTTACGACAACTCGAATTTACCAATTTTTTGTGATTTATTGTGAATTTTGGTGAAGATTGTTCTTCCATTTTATTATGGATTCAGTTCCTATATTATATAAATAATATGTTTTTTTTAACTGTCATGAAATAATTTTTGAAATAAACCCTTGTAAAATGTGGTGACGATTTATATTTTCTAATATCTTCCCAGTGATAAACCTACAAATCCATCCGAACCAAATAGAAATATTTACATGTCGATAGAGTATGGAGTCTTAACTTTGAGAATATAGTAAAATTGCCTGCAACTAGTACGATTTCCTGACAAATTCTAACTTTTTAATACGCCGTTCCACACATAAAATAAGAGTACAGTTAACTTATATAATTTTACATCTGGCTTGAATATTAACTTAAAGATTAACATGAAAAGAAATTCACAAAGGTCAATAAATTCCTCTCTTTTAGCCCATTCAAAGTAGATGAGAAGTATTTTATAAAGTTTTTAAATACGTTGAGTATATAAATTTGAAATACAAAAGAGTTCCCACTTATCTGAAGCGAACTGTATTCTCTTTATTCCCAAAAATCATTTTACGACTATTTACTAGAAAAGGTTAGTCACCCATGTAAATCGAAAAGAAACTCAAAAATTTGTATTACAAAATTTGTTACAAACAAGGCCATATGACAAGTGCACTACCGGGCGGTAAGATTGCGCATTTCACAAAATACACTGCTCTTATCGCTAAAGAGCACAGAATGTTGTTTGTAGTAAATATAAGGTAAAATATGAGTCAGTTTTGATTTTCGCGTACGACTAACCATTTCGTGCAATGATGCTTGAAGGGAACAATTGAAAATACCTAGATAGCGTAAAAAAACGTCCTTAGTATTCCCCAGAAATTTTAAATGAAAATGTCTTTATGTAAAAACACTGGTCGACACAATTTTTGTAACATATTTCACACTACTGTTTCTATATTGTTAATACCTCCCTATTAAATGAAAAAAATATCAAACAAGTCCTAAAACGTACCATTTTTGTAGGAACACAATAGACCCTATTATATTACCAGGTAATAAATTTTATATTGAGTCGGCAATTTTAGAAGAGCAAGTTAAAGTAAGGTGGGACATTTTCATTATCAGTTTTGTTTTGACCTTCCAAGTGCCCAATTGTGTCTGTTAGAAAGTGTTTTCGTTAATATATAGACTTAAGTAAAGCTTTTGATTGCATAAACTATAAGCTATTATTAGAAAAGATGCATAGGTACGGTATACGTGGAATAAATTATTTATATCCTATCTTGATGGTCGGCGTCAAAAGGTCTCTATATACTTGAATGACAAGATAGTATAGTCAAAGGTATTTTCATTATCGATTGGGGTTCCTCAGGGATCTATCCTTGGGCCTTAATTATTTTTACTGTTCGTCAATGATCTCCATAAAACGCTCATGGAATATTCTAATTTACTGATCAATTACGTTGACGATACAAATGTTTTATTTAAGTCTAAAGATACGTCCAATTTTAGGAAAATGCGAATTTGAATTTTGATAAACTAATCTTATGGTTAGAAAAAAATAAATTACCAATTAATGAAAATAAAACTGCTATTATGGTATTTAGGTCCTCCTATTGTAATGTAACTCTTGACAATGGAGTCACCATCGGTAATAATTTTACGCAGTTCTCTCAATCTGTCCAACTCTTGTGTGTACATCTGGATAATATACTTGATTGGGGCCTTCAGGTGAATAAATTATGTCACAAGCTAACTACATGATGTTACGGGGTTAACTCTATATCAAAGCAGTGCAGTCTACATATCTTGGTATCTTTGTACTATGCAAGTTTTTATTCGCACCTTCGGTATGGTATTATTCACTGGGATTTATATTAAGATTTTGACAGAATATTTCACATACAAAAATATGCTCTACGGATTCTCGGAAGTCTTCAACCACGAGAATCTTGCAGAGCTGCTTTTAAAAAACTCAAGATTCTGACTGCTACCGCTGTTTATATTTTGGAAATATTACGTTTTTTTTACCGGCATTTTCATTTATTTACTAAGCATAGAGTTAACCACCTGTATTCTACAAGTCATAAACATATACTTTGTCCCGATCATCATAATTCATCACTCTATCAAAAAAGTGCCTACTATAATGGCTGTTGTTTATACCGTAAGGTCCATAAGTAACGGATACATTTATTATCTACGCTATTTACAAGTTATGAGTAAAATACTGAAACATATCAATTTCTAATTCTAAAATAACATTTTTTAAGCATAATTTTATACCTTCCCCTTCAACCCTCTTCGAGTGATAGCTACCCCTTTAAAATTATTAAATGGAATGAGGGTGCGTGTGATAACTCATTTGAAAGGGTATCTAATTCTCTGTCCAGCAATATAAGATTTTTTTAATTTCTCCAATTTTTTTATTGAAAAAATGTTACATTTTTAATGTTACTAAGTAAACAAAAGAACATGAAACAGTTTAAATCAAAAGTTCAAACTGGGCGTCCGTTGCCTCTTGACAATAATGGAGGCGTTGCTGAAATTCTTCTAAAACATTTTGTATCATTTCCGGGGTGATTTGATTAATTTCTTGCCTTATTCTGTCTTTTAAATCATCGACGTTATTTGGTCTGTTGAAGTAGACTTTCGATTTTAAGTAACCCAATAAAAAATAGTCTAACGAGGTCAAAACGGAAGAACGGGCAGGCCACTCAATTTCGCCGCATCTACCGATCCACGTATTGGAAAAACTTGCATTCATATAGGCTCCTACTTCCAATGCAAAATGTATTGTAGCTCCTTCCTGCTGATACCAAATATTTCTATCAATTTCATTAGGGTTGTCATCATCTGGGAAAAGTATTCTTAACTCTGGAACTAAGAAATTTTGCAAGAAATTCAAGTAACACGAGCCACTTAATGTGCTGTCGAAAAAAATGGTCCGATAATTTGAGAATTTAGAATTCCAGCCCAAACGTTTACCTTCTCAGGATATTGAGTATTGGCCTCCATCATCTAATGTGGACTTTCTGTCCTCCAGTATCTACAGTTCTGTTTGTTGACTGTTCCATTTAAGACGAATGTTACTTCATCAGAAAAAATAATGTTTTTTATAAATAACGGATCATCTATTTGGCATGATTTCGCAAAATTCCATTCGGTGATCAGGGTCATCGTCGTTAAGTTCTTGAACCAAATGAATTTTATTTATATGGGCGGTATTTTTCATTTTTTAGAAAACGCAGTATGGACGTTTTACTAACATCATTATCGGCGGCAACTTGTCTTGTAGGTTTATGTGGATTATCTTGAATATCTAACAAAATATCTAATTTCTTTTCATCGTCTAAAATGCGTTTTCTACCAAATTTAGGAATATCTATGGCATTTCCAAATTCACGAAATTCGTTTTCTGTTCTACTAACCGCAGACTGAGAAATGCGATGGTCAGGATACTTAGTATTGAGGATTTCGCATACCTGCTTCTGTGTTCTTGTTTTATCATCACATCCTAATAATATCAAAAATTTCAATTCTTTGGGTAATAATGATCAACTTAACAATCAGCGATAAATAACTAAAATCATAAATTTGCACAGACGTAGCATATAAAGAAATGTAAATGTATAATTTTTTCTGAACCGTAAAAAGAAATCCTTTTTACTTCTTTCTTTTTGTTGGGTATTTTGCCACCTGCATACCAGAAAAACCGATACATTTAATTGAATGTAATGACACAAAATTAATTAGAAATGTCAGATTTGACAGATATTTGGTACATAGGTATAAATAACATTTGACTGTATACATTACAAATTTGAAATTTCAAATTTAATTTTCTTGATGAAAAATTTACAAAATCCAGAAAATCTTATATTGCTGGACAGAGAATTATGAACCCTTTCAAATGAGCTATCAGACGTGCCCTCGTTCCATTTAAAATTTTTAAAGAGGTAGCTGTCACTCCAAGGGGGTTAAAGAGGGACGTATAAAATTATGGTCAAAAAATGTCATTTTAGAATTAAAAATTGACGTGTTTCATGATTTTACTCATAACTGGTAAATTAAGTAGATAATGAATTTACTCGTTACTTATGTACCTCACTGTATAACATTATCCCTTTAGAGACAAAAAGCTCACGAAAAATAAATATTTTCAAAAAAAGATTAAAAGAGTACCTTAATATTATTTGTCCTTATACGCTGAATGAATTTATTGAATTTAGTGTAAATAACTGAAACCTGGTAGTTTTCTCGTCGCTGTTTATCATTAATATTAATATTTTAGTTTTATTTATTTTTAATCCTTGATTATGTCTATATTTATTTTAAGTATTTGTATGTTATTTATTGATCTGTAATTTAGTTCTACTTGTAGATTCTCTGTGGTGTTTAATGGTAATTTTCTTTGTTTACCTGTTTTCTATGTTACAACTCTCAATGTATGCATACGAAATAAAGTGATACTATTATTACTATTATTATTATTTTCTTTTTCGGAATATCCGATACCGGTCAGTCCGCCCGTGGCCTCCGACGCCTCACGGGAGTCGCGCAGGCGCATCAACTACAGCCACTCCCTACATCCCGCAGGGTTAGTGACTATAGATACCAGAATCGTGTGCCCCAAGCAGACGAAGAGATCCCAGAATGACCGCCTTCTGCATTTGGCCTACCAGCCACTCGTAGGCTTTATCCCTCCGAGTACACCGATTATAAGGACGACCATTTTTACCGAGTAGCCTGGGTACAGCACTTGGAGCTTGTACCGGAGATATTTGGTCCGTTTCTCCTCCTCCTTCAAGGTGATGTTTTTCTCCGCAGGTGCCGAGAACTCGATGACATACATCACCTTGAGTTGATGGTTTGGATTAGCCTGACAGTTGGGAACGAGTAGTTCCAGTAAATCCGGCATTTCTCGTTCTCGACAACGGATTCAATATCTCCCGGGACGTAAGGCAGCACTGGTGTCTGGTCTACCCCGTACGAGTGCCATAGATTGTAGTATAGCACTCGTAAAGCCGCGTTATGTCGGTGGATGTAGGCTGAAATCGCATATATGGGGCATGCAAAAAGTAAGTGCATGATCTATACGGGCGCCTGATGACAGGTCCTGTAGTTGATATCAAGAACCTCTACACGCCACACGCGGCTACGGTAGACCAAGGTGTTGAAACACTATCCTGGCAGGCCATAATGACTCCCTCGGTCTCTGACTTAAGCCAGGCTGACCTTAGAAAGGCGAATGTCAGCCAGGTGGATATACCCAGTGTTTCTATGTTCTTATAGAAGACACCATGCTGGGGTTTATCGACGTGCTGCCGAAACAGATTTTCCTGTTCGGCTGCTCTGAGTCGGACTTTCAGACGATTTGGCTGAAGTTCGGTGACTGACTCTACATCAGCACCTCGTCGGCCCCCTCGCCTGATGTCAAATGCGAGACCGAGTTCATCTGCGGCTCTTTTTGCTGCCTTGAACAATCCTGCTCCCACTCCTACAGTTTCGTGATTTTCACAAACCGCAAGAGGGGATCTGAGCTCCTACTCTGCCATGCGTACACTCCAGGCTCAATAGTCCTCGGTCCCCCCCGTTGACGTGGGTGGTACACATGAGGAACGGACGATCTAAGGTGAATACTTCTTGTCCATATTGTGGGCAAGAATAACATTATGGTATGTTATTCTTGCCCACAATGTTTTATTAATGTAAGAAGAAAATGTTAGGTATTACAACTTTTTGCTTGTCATTTCTGTAATCAGATAGCTTTATTCCAATCGGATTTGTTATTCAGATACATGTTACAGAAAAAATTCTTTAGACCTAGTGGGATTAAGGCCAATAATTAAAACAACAAACTGTTTTTTCGTATTCGAGATTCAAGAGTGATAGTTGTATTGTGTATAATTTTTATCAGTCTAATGATTTTATCCACTATTTGTGTTACTTTGACAATAACAAATAATTTTAAATTGTCCTGAGAATGAAAGAAATTTTTTTTGAAACGTTGACTTTTTTTAAAAAACAGTTTGTTGTTTTAATTATAGGCCTTAATCCCACTAAGTCTAAAGAAAATATACATATAACAGGCAACCAAACATTTAGTTAAAACAAAAAAAAAAATTTTGTCTGCCAGTGAAATTATATCAAAAATTTTAATCAAAATATAAAAAATAGTTATTGCATATTTTTCAATGCCATTAATTTGAAAAGATCATCAGTGACATTAAACGTTTTGTTTTACATCAGTGAGCACCCAAAAATCTGTTTCAGTTCTGTGGTTCGGCTTCAGTCATTACAACCTCGAAAGAATAAGGAGCTCAAGTCGAGTTATTCTACAGATATTTGTTAAAAATTCACAGTTGAAAATAGAAAAAACAAGTAATTTAAACTAAAAAAACATTGTGAAATAAACAGCGATTTCACATACAAGGTAAAAAAGAATTTTCCTATTTCCCTAGAACAATTTTTAGAAATTGTCCTTAGAACTAGATCTGGCATCACTAGTTTAGTGTGTAAACGCGAATAACTAGTTTTTACGGGAAAGGATATGCAGGTAGCCTCGGAGGAGTGGGAACCCTTTGGCATTTCAAATCTGTTCACTCAACAGACACAATCCTAAAATTTCAAAACTTCATAAGTTGAATATATAATTATGCATTTTCTGTTTTTAGATTAAATAATCCTCAACATTGCTGAAACACAGATACAAAAAGATGGAAATAAATTTTGATGACGTTCCTGATCCTGGAGACAGATACGAATTTGGTGATATTTTGGGCGTTGGTGTTTATGGAAAAGTGTATTTGGCAACTGATAATCAAGCAAGTAAGAAAAAAAGTCGCTATAAAACTTCAAAAATATGATGGTGATATGAAGGAGTACCTCGAGGAGGAATATAAAATATTGCGTGATCTTAATAATCATATGAATTTAGTGGACTTTTATGGAATCTACAGGAAAAGCAATCAAATATGGTTTGTTATGGAGGTATTTATTTTACAGTATTTTTTATATCCTAAACATTTTTTATGTTCGATGGTGAAATTCATCCTTGAAATTAAGTAAACAATAATTTAATTTTTAACAAAAATTTCGATGTGTCCCTGATTAATATAATATACATGGTGTCCCGCTTTTTATTAGCAGGGCTACAATAGTCGCTAGAAGGTCTCAATTTTAAGAATAAAAATGCCTATAAATATGGGTTGTAGAAATCTTTGTATCTAAATTTGAAAAAAAAAATATTCTTTCAAGATAACTGGTCATAAATTTATGCTTGAAAGTTAAGATAAAATAATTTGAAACTAAAAATTATTATTATCGCCCGTAATTTCCAGTGGTGAAAATAGAGGCGTAACTATGAATTTTATCAAAAAGAGTACCACCAAATTGAAATTTTACTAATAGTTTTAAAAAATATGAAAGAGTACTCATTTTTTCCCAGAAAAGACTGTCTTGTCAGAACTCGATACGACGCAGCATTTAAAAAATAAATGAAAATACTGATTAGAAGGCAAATCATTATTTTATATTATGTGATACCTATAAATAATTGAATGATCCGAAAATCCAATCAAAATCTTTTTAATTATTTAACTGGAAAGAAATAAAATATTAAGTAATGAATATCAGATCAGTGATGATAATTTAATTTGCATGAGACATTCCATTAAACGTCGGTCTGTTCTCATTTTGGACATTTACTTTGATTGATTAGTCTAAAGGCCGATTCCCATTAGAGCAGCAACGAGTAGCGTGTCGCAGTGCAGCATGAGGCAACACGTAGCAGCATTTTTAGGTTAGTGCAAAAATAATCAGTTTCAGTTTTTTCATATATTAATTTATGTTGTAGATAAAATTCATGAAAATAAATTTACCAAATAAAATTGAAAAATGAATATAAATTACTTACTTTATAATGAAAGGTAGATGAGGAACAAAACACTTTATTTAAAATTATTTACTTTAGAATTATATTTTAATAAATGTAACAAAATGAAGACTGTTAACAAATCGTAAGTTGAAATATTATTAAAAATGTTGTGACAGAAAACAAAAAAACTAGTTTTGTTACCATATGTGTGCATTAAGCTATTATTAGATTACGAAGTGACATAATAAATTATATACATTGAACAATTACAAAAATAACAGAGAATATATGATACTGGGATCAGCCATCAGAGAGGTAAGTTGTACCACTGTGGTTTTTTTTATCAATAAAGTTAACGGAAGTAGTAGCTTTTACCTTGAAAACGTAGTTATGCATGGGCAAATCCGTACACAATTCAGTGTAGCCGCAGTCAGTTTGTATTGTAAAATCATTGTTTACTTCACTATTTACTAGTGAACCGCAGACCCAACATATTAAAATTGTGGTAGGTTATTAAAAGACGGTCATTCTCTAGTTCTGACTGGCAGAAAGATCGTAAACAGTAACCGAGTTGCCGCGATTTAACTTGTTCTGCCAGAGGTGTCGCAAATAGGAAGCAGGTGAATAAATCAGAGAAAGGCGAATCACTTAAAATATAAATATGTATATCATAATATGATATTATCAAAGTAAGTATTGATCCAAATAATTATTACCTCATGAAAATATATAAAATAATTAAAAATTGCCATAAATTGAAAAGAAAAATTAAAGTAAATAAAACGCAACCTAAACACCGTCAGTTTTTAAAACGGTTAAAAATATAAAAAAAATTTTAACAATAATTACTACACACAACAGAACAATAACTGAATATTAAAAAAACCTATACCAAACAAAAGAATGAAAACCAAAAGCATAAAAATAAATAGTGAACAAAAATATATACATATACAGTGTGTTCCCCGATTGAGTCCGTAATAGGTGATATGGACCTCGAATTTTAGATTTTTCTTTTTTTACAATTTGGTGGTTATCTGGTTATCTGAAAAGAAATTTTTGGTGTGCTTTTGTTCTATTTTTAATCACGTAGACCATGGTAGTTAAGCAAAAACTACTTTCTTGTTATGTAAAGTACATTTTCTGTAAAGACAGCAAAATGTCAGTAAGGAAAGATGTTCAGTTTAATAAGTTATACTTGTATGCAACATTTTAAGAATATCCGCCTACTTTGATGATTTTGACGTTTTTCTGCTATAACCGCATTTTACAGTTAAATAATTTACCTAAATAAATAATTTTTTTTTTTTCGAAATCGACATACTTAGTGATGTAAAATGATGGTTATTATATAGAAATAAAACATAACAAAATATTATTATATCACTAACTCCAAGTTGTGTAAAAACTATTATGAATAAAACAATATCAATATCTTGATGTCATTAAAAATGAAATTAAAATAAATAATTTTTGATGTATAAATTTTAAGGAGGTATTACTCCTTAAGGCGGCGTCAGCGTGCTTTCGTCGCAAGGATAACCAACAGAAAACGTTAAATCGCTATTAAAATTTTTCTATTGATGATAACGAAAAATGAGAACACGATATGATTCATCGTAATTACCATATGGATTTAATATATAAAACTACAGGCAACACTGATGTCTATTTTCTTTATTAATAAGAAATACGAACATTTTATTTGGTGTCATTTTATGAAACTAAATAATTGTATTTCCTATTAATTAATAAAATACGCATCAGTATTGATTGCCTCTATGATTATGTGCTTCTTCCACTCACATATTCGATAAAAACAGAAATCGGCTTGTTTTAACCGTCATAATGAAAATGACGTCATCATATTAATATTTGACAATTTTGCCATTCTGTCGTCACAGTACAAAATAACATGACAGTCATTTTTATTATGACTGTGACGTGACCGTATCATATATCCAAGCGCACAACATTAGACATACTAATGGTTTTTTAAATGTAATTGATTATTTTTGGTTACCTATAATATACGCGATTAGCCACCCATAGCCTGGAATTCTTTCAAGGTTAAAGCTACTACTACCGGTATCACTATTGATCAAGCATCAAATACTATATAACGATTTTCTTCATTTTATTTGATCCTCATATGGCTTTGTTGCGAGGTCGCATATCCCAGTTGCAAACCCCCGCCTGCGCGTAATCGACGTCTCGGTGATTCACACTTGTCCGCAATGAGCAGAACAGCGCCTTAAGCTAATAAGCAGCAATGCTAGGATCCAATGCTCATGGAGGAATTAAAATTTTGCTGCTGTATAAAGCGCCACAACTCTTGAGTGAGAACGGTCCCAATTAATAACATGCATAATTGTAAGTAGCACCTTGCTATGCTGTGCTGCGCTGCGCTACGATTCGCTATTTGATGCTGCTCTAATGGAAATCAGTCTTCGCGGAGGATTTAAAATTTTGCTGCTGTATGAAGCGCCTCGCTGCAACGCTTGACTGAGAATAGTGTCATTTAATATTATACATACAGTTGTAAGCAGCATTTTGCTGTGCTGTGCTGCGCTACGTTGCAATGCGCTACTCGATGCCGCTCTAATAGGAACCAGCTTTAAAGCGTGGCAAATCAGACGGCTCTCAGTAGTGTCCCATGTGGATACTTAGATTCCAGATAATTATGGCAGATGATGAAATAAGTAACATTGCTTACATTTCACGTGTTAATGATCGAGAACAATGAGTAACATGAGTATATAAGCACCACATAACATAAACATCGCACAAATTAGACAACCCCCCGAATCCAAAGCCGAAGCTACACGGGCGAGTGTTACCCTTATGAAAAACGCGGACACACAACCATTTCCACCGACATTGCCAGTGCCGGTAGTGGGATTCGAACCCGCACGATGATGGAGAGATTATCTAGTCAGACTTGCTATCGCGTACACTAGCCAACTATTCCACCCCGAGCCGGTAACACAATTTCTATATTTTCTGCTTCGTGGGGTAAACGCGTGCGTAAAGTGAAAAGGATCATTCGACATCAACTGACGTAGTATTTGTAAACTTAAAACTTTCTAAATCACTTGTTGGCTGCTTCTCATTAAGATACTGATTAATATTACATAACATTTCTTATCCCAAATTTTTATGTAAAATGTTATTCCGCTTATTCACTCGCATAACAAGGTCTTCTTTTAGAATTTGTTATTTATTATGTGTACATTATGAAATATATGTAAGGACTTCCTTTTGGGTATGTCGTCTCGTCTACGGTTATCCCACTTTTTTTTTTTAAATACACTTTTACGTTTGTTTCTTATTAAGCTTTTTACATGGTTCAGTTTATGATTAGCTGTTTTTCTTGATGGTACATCCCAGTTCGACAAATGTTTTTTCCAATATGCTCCAAAGTGTTTTTTTTTTTAATATATGTACTGGAATACAACACATAATATAAAGTGGCATAAAAGTGTTACATACAAAAACTCGTTTTTTCATTTCGTGAGTGTGTTGCAGATTTTACATGTCTTTTCCAGTTAAAAGGGTCTGTCAATACCAACATTACAATGCATACTCGACAAGAGATCGATGTGCCATTACACTTGAGATCTTGATATTTGTCTATATGCTTAAAAACGTAAGTCGAAAATGTTAATCCGGCACGCCGTGGCATTGTTATTTTTATCAGTTTATACGGTCGCCTTTTATGGGGTTATGTGAAGTCAAGGGTATTTATTAATCCTCTATATGGTTTAAATTAGTTAGAAAATAGAATTTAACTGGCCATTGCCAATATTTCTGCCTTAATGTGCCGGTATGCAATACATAATTTACTAGCGTAACCCCGTCGAAATTCGACGGCGGGTGTATTGGAAAATGCAAGTGAGTGACGAAAGTTTCATGTTACAGCACCTCCTTAAATACTACATTGAGAGTGCTGTTCCCTTTTGAAATTATTTGTATTTTCAAATTGTCGAACCATCGCACTCGAGACATTGCTACGTACAACTGGCCATGGCTAAATACAGGCTGGGGTAAATAAATCCCAACACGATCAAGAGTTTGTCCTTGTGCTTTGTTTATCGTCATACAAAACGCGAGACGAATAGGGAATTGGCGCCTTTTTGAAAGAAAAAGGAAGAGTTGTATCAGATGGCGTTAAGTCGATTCTAGGAATCAAAACTCTTTGACCTACTCTTTCGCCAGTGATAATTTCCAAATCCAAAGAATTGTCGTACATATTTCGAACAATTAATCTGGTACCATTTAAGAGCCCCTGGGAAGCATCTAGGTTTCTTAACAACATGACAATAGCTCCAGTTTTTAATGTAAGGTTATGTGGAGGCAAACCACTTAACTCTAAACTATTCAGAAATTCCATAGGAAACTAAAGAATTTCATTCTCCTCCTCCGTTATTAAATTATTTACACTAATATATGTTCTAGGCGTTAGAATTGATCTCATCGCAGTGTTCATTTTTTGGGGCAAATTTTGAAAAATTAATAACGGCGTGTGGTGACGCAAATTCTTTCCCAAAAATTTCAGAAACAATGTCTTCTTTCGCAATTACACTGGACGGTAAATCAATAACAGTAGATAATGGTGACGATTCGTCATTTACGGAAGGATAATCTCCATTACCAATTTTAAGCAGAAAATTAGCAAATTCCAATTCTTCGGGTCTTGCTCGCATGTTTCTAAACAACTTAAATACTCTAAATTCTGACCATAGGGGAGAAAACTTGATGCAGTTTTGAATTATTGTTTCTCGTGAAACATGTGGAACTACTGGCAAGACCTGCCTAAAATCTCCCCCAAGTATAATAATTTTTCCTCCAAAAGGAATGTCATTACCCATAATGTCTTTGAGAAGTCTATTAACGCACATTAATGCATAGATATTTGCCATGGGTGCTTCATCCCATATAATCAGTCTTGCTGACCTGATATCAGCTGCTGCCTTACTGTTAACTTTTAAAGATGATATAGAATTCTCATGATCACATAAGGATTACATTGATTTACAACACGATTTAGTATTTCTAGAATGTCTTTTCTCAAGGAACTGTTCGCAGCAATGTTCAACTCTAATTTGATTGGCTTCGGAAAAGTCTAAAATGTATAACTGTCCATAAGAAGCACATCCTCCATTTTGAGGGTATAATGACGAAATTTTATGATGTACTACACCAAGAATTTTGAAACAATACGGACCATATCCGGAAGGTAATTTTATATTTGCCCCGAATGACATGAACGACAAAGCATTATTATATTGTCGAATATTATCTCGAAAATTTTTCGCTATCTCGTCATTCCCTGTAAATAATTCTTTAATTTTATCAGGAATCCAAAATTCCGGTAATTTGAACTTTTTATTATAGCAACAAAGACCAAAGTAGCCAGCCGAATTTTTTTCACATGAAAAGTACCGGGCAGAGCAATAACTATATATGTTGTATAAGTTACCTAAGTTGAATGGAGTTACATTTGAAATAGTATCAGAAACGGCACATCTATATTGAATTGTAAAGCAGGTTTTTTTTTCATATTTTAGACGTTTTTGTGTGCGTTCGCGTCTCCTTTCCCTGCCGCCAGTCAACGTCTTTCTTAATTTACGTTTTTTTGAAATATTATGTTGCACAACATTGCAGAGTGCGTTTTCCACATCAGCATCATTAGTGACAGGACGAAATTCTAAAACACTATAATGTCCTGCATCAACATTACCAGAAAAAAGTAGGTAAATTAGAAATAATATTTCCAGTACCATAATCAAGAGTTTCGTTATTATTATTATCTCTATACACTCTAAACAAATGATCAGGAAACAGCTGACTAATACAGTGCAATTCGACATGGCCGGCAAACTCGCCATCTAAAGACAATAAATTGTCGTAATCAACGGAATTTGTAATCGGTAACCGATACGATGGATCTCCAACAATAAAACCTTCATAACATTCCCATTCATTTTTAATTTTTTCGACGACTTGCATGCGTATCTCGCGATAATGTTGGTCATTATTAAATAAACAATGCGAAACAGAACGAAATAAACAATTTCCGTCACCTACAATGGGAACAACATGTCGTTCCATGTTTAAAATAGGTTTATCCCGAAAAACAAATAAAAATAGTAAACTAAACTAAAAATACTTAGCTTAAATTCCTATTTGCAAAGCAAGTAAAAACTCGAAGTCACATTTAAACAATCCTGTTTGCAGCAAAGTAACTGAAAACTCGAATGTAAACAATAACCGAACAGCACACTGACACAGAATTGTCTGTGAACGCCAAGTAACGGCTAAGATGCTTTAGTTCCATTTCTTAAGAGGTCGGTGGTAGAGGTCGCTTCAAGTAACGCCGCGCTTAGCATAAGCTAACATGCATTAGTTTTTGTTTATTTTGTTTTGCATATGAAAATGGTGATTAAAAAATATAAAAATGTGTCATGATCCATATGAGGGTAGAGACCTTTCATTGAAAAAAAATATATCAAAATTGGTGAAGCGGTAGCCGCTTGAGGAACCGGAGAAGAAAACCTTTTGAGCTTTTATATATGTATGGATTACATTAAGATTTACTAAGACTCGCAGTTACTTTCGAGGTCTTCAAAGGGCCATACTGAAGACGCAAAGATGCAAAAAACACGTTTCTGTGGATGTTTTAAAGTTTTGAAGTGATTTTTTAACTGGTGAGTATTTTTGTTTTATTTATTTTTTGGATTTACTGAACAGAGTAGTTAGAATTAAAAATAACATTATTGGGTCAGTTGTAATATGCATATTATCTTTTTTATAATCCAAGTTTCAGCATTTAAAAAGATATATGTTATACTTATCTGTGATAAGTTTTTGTATGAGTTAGAAAATAATAATTAGCAAAAAAAATTTATCGTTATTATGAATTTCATTTCATATTCTCATAATTATTTTTTTCTTATTTTTTTTTAAATTTTATTTCCATTTAAATATAAAACGTAGGTAATATGTCTAATGTTACCTGATTGTTCATAAATCAAAGTATGCGTTATGACTTACGAATTATGATAGTAGACTAAGAAAGAAACGATAAATCACTGAAAAAAAATTAAATTGCTTGCTTTTATAAAAGTCGGAAACGGAAACAAATTTCCACTTCTGTCTGTTTGCGTGCCTGTTAGTGTACACGATAAGTTTAGAATATTTTAACATTTTGACATGGAAATTGAATTGCAGCTATTGCTGCGAGAAGGAAATCAGATGATGAAAGCAGGTCTTTTGGAGGACAGAACATACATACTGGATTTATTTACATCTGCTTGAGAACTTTGCGTATGAAAGGAGAACAATTTCTCAAAGATGTCTATTAGTATTTCACTAAATGTTATTTAGTTTTTGAAACTGTTTTAAGTACCAAATGGGAAACTACGATAGCAATAGTTTGCCACGATTTATTAAGCTGAACTAAGTTTCAGTTATGTATTCACATAATTTACCTTTTTTGTAGAAAAATATCATTAGCTAGACTTAATTTTAGACAGACATTAGGACACAAACAAGGTACCAAATCGATATTAAAATTTAAGAAAGGTTAAAATTGATATAGTACAAGGTGTTTTCTAAATACATGCATATATTATATTCAAATTTGTAGGTCCTTATGAAAATATAAAACAAACCCCACACTTGAAATTCAAAAATTTAAAAAAAAATCAAGTTGGACCTACCTTTTTTCCCCAATCTCGGTGCTAGGATTGCTAAAAATACAGGGCGCCTATCTATTGTATTTCCAGTGTTACCAAATCTATATGAAATGATGAAAAATAAATTAAACTCTTCTTCTTACCTTTACCACTTACGCGGTCTAATAAATATTGACATAGCGAGACGTATCGTATGACAACACTTCGTACCAGTTACGAATTGGTCGGGGCTTCAAACAGATGCGATGACAAATACCATAGGCGTAGGTAATATTATACGGTAGTATTCAACATCATTTTTCTTGTTTGTTTCTAGACATTTTTAAAAATACATATTTTTGCGAATATCGGAATGTGAATATTTACCGATTTTAATATATGCATGTATTTCAAAAAAGTCTAGTCAATGTTTCGGTTCGTCTGTTCAGTGTTAATTGTTTATATCTTGTTTATGTTTATGCATTTCTAAATTATTAATATTTACAAGGAAAACCTAAATTCATAGTCCTGAGGATGTCATAAAATAAAGACAAAACGTCCATCATTTAAAACCTATTTTTCCTCTTTTTTGGAGAAGCCAAAAGGATGAATCCAACAACTTGGAGGAGCAGTCAACCTAAAAACACATGAAAAACTACATAGGAGTTCTCTCATGATGGTGTAATAAACTTAAACGTTAGAAAAAAAAAACAAAATTAGTTATATCTGACTGAAATCCCCAAAAAAACCGTATCAGATATTATTATTTATATTAACTTAATTAAGTTTGAATCATAGAAACTATGCCTGGGGACATGATACGAAGGTGAGAAATGGAACTTTGTAAGAATCCAAAAACTAAATAAAAAATAAAAAGGTTATTTTCATATTTTATGTTCTATTATCAAAATACGTACTAAAATTTTAGAAAATTTGTTTAAAAAAAATCTGCAGGGGCAAGAATAGTACGTTTCTCGGAGAATTGTCAGCACATCTTTTATACAACAACATAAGTTAAATAGTTGTGCAGAATTTGTATCAAATTGATCATTGATTTAACACCATATCTGAGTTTTTATTATATTTCTGTTTTCTTTGTTTTTTTTTGTGTCCACGTTATGATTGGAGCTGTTTCACAAACAACTGATAGTACTGACGATCAATCTCGATGAAACCAGGCCATTGTTTAAATTGCCCTCTCACATGTAGTGTGTTTCATCAGTCGACCAATGAAACAGTGAAACAATGGCTTGGTCTCATTTGGACTGATTGTCAGGCAGAACTGACCAGTCGTTTGTGAAACGGCTGTTAAGGGTAATAATTGTTTTCCATGGTTAGTACATTGGACAAGAAACAATGGTTTATTTTTATTACAACTGGCCGGTTTCGATCGACCTTCCTCAGAATCAAAACTGTAATTGTTAATTGTAGTTTTTTGAAGAAGATATATGTGATCGAAACTAAGGCTGGGAATTTTCCAGATTTTAGTATTCGAATATTCGTTCGAAAAAATATTTGAATATTCGAACTTTTCGGATATTCGAATAATCGGATTATTCGAATTACTCGAATAGGTATTCGGTTTATTCGGATATTCGATTATTCGGATATTCGAATTATTCGAGTATTCAGATAATCAAATAATTCGAATTATTCGAATACTGATTGGAATAATTCGAATACTCGAATAATCCGAATTATTCGAATAGGTATCCGAATAATCTGGATCCTCGAATAATCATTATTAATAGGTATAGCACTGAATACTAGTGAATAGTGAATACTCAATTTAAGTATTGAGTTGGATAGACCACAATAATAGTCGTGACGTAATCCACTAAGCAGGCAATTTGATTTGTTTTCCATACCCACTATAGGGTATGTCTCCTGTACATGTGCTTTAAGGATCAGAATTATTTAGTTAGTATTCTATTTTAGGATTGAGGCGCTATTGTTCACATTTAACTATTGAAGCTTAAATAAAACGAAAACAGGGCTAGTTTATTATACTTCTGTGTCATAACTACTTTTCCTTTTCGAACAAAATAAAAGTGCTCTAAAATTAGAATGTTTTTAAAACAGACGCAGATTGTAAAGGTAAAACAAATACATGAAAAGTCAATAGCTAAATATTTACAGGTTTTCTAAAATTTAAAATTTAATTTTAGCCCATGCCTTAGTACAGTAAGAATAAGGTCGAGGCGAGAAAGAGATGCAATAGTTTGACTAGGAGTAAAACGTGCCACTAATGTGGTCTATTTATATATTTGGATTTTAGAATAGGTACCTACCTATACCTATTATCTACCTACTTTGGTTGGATGTATACTGGCCATACCTATTCGTACATAATTTAATAATATATTTTAATATTCAAATTTACTCAAATATAATCGAATATTCGAATACTCGAATATATTCGAGTATTCGAATATTCGAGTATTAGAATATTCGAGTATTCGAGTATTCGCATATTCGAATATATACGAGTATTCGAATATTCGAATATATTTGAGTATTCGAATATTCGATTAATTTCCCTTTAGAATAATTCCTATTCGAATACTCGAATTATTCGTATTCGATTCCCAGCCTTAATCGAAACCGGTCAATTGTAACAAATATTGTTATTATTAGTTTCCAAAGATTTTAATAGTATTAATTTTAAACCTTTATTTTCTAAATGCAAAACCTCAAAAGTATCATTGAATGTTAGACTTTCTTCCAATAGGTGACTGATTAGCATAAGTGAAACTTTTTTCTATTTTTAAGACTTCTTTTGTGTTCTTAAAATCCCCGCCAGTTTATCCAATATATACTTTTGGGCAAGTACCACCGGCAAGCTAATAGACGCATTAATTTTTTCATTTAAAACTTTTAATTACTTTACTAACTAAATGTGTGATAAATCTTTTTTTTATAAAGCTGAATATTATATAGTTTTTTCATTGTTTGCGTACGAAAAGCTAATTAATAAAGGTTCCATTTAACAGAAGGAACACAAAATATATTATTTCTAAAAGATCTAAAAGGCTTTGATAAGATTACTTTTATGTAATTAAGCTCGTACTTTACTTTTCTTTAATATTTGGCAATATTTCTTGTAAATATCCGCCTTTTGAAGTGTACATCTAGAGAAAGGTTATATTATAATATTACAAATAAAATTTAATACTGAGATGTTTTGAATTAATGAATTAATTACACACCCTATCAAATCATGTCCCATTTTCCGAGATAACTGGGTACTAAAATATCGCTTATTAATACCTAAACGCGAATAACATCCATTACCAGAACATTTATGCTAACTTTTGTGATGTAATTTATAGCTAAAAACACACATTTTGTACTGTAAAATGTGGACCATGGACGTAAATCCTATGCCTTTTTAGCAAAATGAAACCATTATTCATTACATTAAAGATGAAGCTATAAAATGAGCAGCTTTTTTAAAAATTGATGATTGCACACCATTTTTTCTTGATCAAAGTATATAAATTTACTCACTTTTAAATAATGATTTTATAACTGCCATAAAGTTTAGTGAAAAAATAGAACAAGGAAATAATTAATACTTTATTATGTTCTCACGTCTGTGCAAGATTTTAGAAGATACTTTGAACAAAATGGATTGCATCATATTTTCCAATGTATACTACAAAACACGTTTTAAATCGCCCTGTAATGCTGCGATCTGCTACAAATAATTTTTTCCTCTCTACATTAAAGTAAATTGCACATAATTAAAAAAAATAAAATAAAAAATAATACAGCAAAAGCTAACGCATAAGAAAATTGAAAGGTGGCATCGCAGAGTGCGAGGAATCGCAATTCTTGCTGGATGAAATTCCCGAAAATGAGGCATAAAAATACTGCCTCTTATTATTTTACAATTTTGATGCCAACTTCTCCCCAGCCCCACCACCATATGTAAATTGTAATATCTTAAGCTTTTTTGATTAAAAAAAACATTTTTCAATGCTAAGTATTTTAACAATATGTACAAATTTATTTTCATAGACAGCAATAAAAATTAAAACAAAAAGTTTTATCGCCATATAGTTAACTTATTAGGAGGTTCATAAATCCGCTATTTTTAAAAAATAAATATATACTACATTTTCAAATAGAGAATAAAGTAACTTTATAATTCGGACAAATATGCAGGGTGTTCAATTTGTCCTAACCTGAAAGTCGACCATGTTGTTTCCAGTATATTCCGTTGTCACATCAAAATAAAAATACCATAAGAAAACTTGCAATAAGTCAAAATTAATCTGCGGCAACCGCACCTTGATAGTTTTTTTCGTTCCAGAATTGTTCAAAATCAAAATGTGTCAAAATATAGCTGGCCACTAAGGTGGGCCATAAGTCGAGAATTTTCAAAAAAATTCGAGTTTCCGTTTAGGAATAGCAGTAAAAC
>JANEYF010003341.1:0-17822 GCA_029963845.1 Rhamnusium bicolor | reverse complement strand
CTCTAGTACACTTTCAACTACTGATCCTCCAAATTTAGGTAGGTAGACTATGACCAAACCGCTATGGAAGAAGGAATTTTGAAAAAATTACCTTATAAACTTGATCACAATGATTAGAACTAACAAATATTTGCTTTTAATAGTTTTTAAATAGAATCACAACAAACACATTTATAGTTTTATCCACATTCTGCAATTATAAATACAATCTTTTAATTAAGCAAATTGTAAAATTCATATTTCGGGTGACAAGTTTTAAATTACTAGGAATTTATATAGATCAATCTTTAACTTGGAAGGCCATGTAGATTACATATCCAAAAACTGCAAAATTGTTATGCTGTGAAAATGGGTTCAAGAAATTACGAGTAAAGAACCATTTGGTATTATTTTACCACTCAAATTTTGTATCAGTAATTAGGCAAATGAGAAATTGTTGGGTAATTCAACTGCTAATATAAAATTTTGGTATTGCAAAAGTAAGCTATTCGTTGTATGTTTGGATTAAAATTTAGGGAACATGTAAAACAACATTGGATTAACGAAGGAATTGTGACCCTACACGTGTATTTACATTTTAGAGATGTTAAAATTTGTTAAGCAAGCAGATAAAAAATTTCAATTTTCAAAAAAGAATTTCACAGCTATCCAACAAGAAGTGTGAATGTTTTACGATATGATTTACATAGGTTAGAGTTATCGAATTCTATTATATAAAGATGCAAATATTATACAATAAATTACATAATATTAAAAATTAAAAAAACTTGTGCCTTTTTCTATTGACTTGTCCTGTATCCCTTATGTGATCTTCAAGACGAATAAGGTATATTCTATTATATAATAATTATATCTCTTTTATAGCAAAATTTCAATGCAATGAATGATGAATTAACAATTTGTAATATTTGCCTTTGTACATTTCTATATTTTAAAGAAAGGTATCTAAATAGTTATGATAAAACCATGTACAGTGTGATTTTGTGAGAATCACCACCTCTCCTAATTCCGGTATCTTAATTTTTATTATTACAGAAAAATGGTAAACACAAAACCAAATTTTTTTATGTAGATTTTGAAAATCAGTACCAGAAAAACAATAAAATCTCACCCAAAATGGCTACAGTTATTAATTCATTTTTTAAATTAAACACCCTGCATATTTCTATCATTTCACAAAACACTTTCTACTAATATAATGATATAAAGGGTGATTATCTATCTCTATTTTACTAAGGGGAGAGATATGAGGGAGCTTATAGAGCTTCCCCACCTGCTAACTTCATTATTTTTGACTGTTTTATAAATAATATATAAAAAAGTTACAGGATTTTTTAACAATATTTTGAATTAGGATTACAAAACATCTGAAGCTATTTTAGTGGAACTCTGACACAAAGTTTCGGGAATATATCCCTTTTAGTATTAGAGATTTTCCCATCAACCCCTATATTAGTATTCCAGAGAAAGTGTTCTATTCAAATATGTAAAAATATACTAATAGGGTGTTCACAATTAAAAAAAATTGTGTGAGTTGGAAGCTTTTTTAACAAGATTTTCAAAATCTACATGAAAATTATAACTTTTTTGTATCTACCATTTTTTTTCGTAATTTATAAAAATAACAAAATTAGGGGTACGGGAAGTCTCATGCAAAATCTCCCATATTTCTTTTCATTGTACCTTTTTACTTCTGACTGAAATAATATTACTTAGCACCAGAAGTATAAAAAAGTAGAGGATTTTAATTTCATCTAAGGATTTGATAAAGTTATATGGAAAATAATTCAGACACTTCCTGTTTTTAGATCTATAATAAATTATAATAATATGTATATCTACTGTTAATGTATAGGAACAAAGTGATAATTATCTGAAAGTATTTATACAATTAATTTGTAGTGAAATCTTTTTTTTTTGAAAACAATTCATGAACATTTGGTAATAGATATAAGCGTGGTAGCAGTAGAAATTACTATTGATAAAAGTAGTTCAAAAGACAACATGCGCGTGTTTGTAACTATGCTCAAATGTTATTTCTTTTCTTTATCGTACCCTATAATTAGGCAACGTTAATGCATCATTCATTAGTTAATTGTATCTCTGGACTGTTTATCTTGCCAATACAGGGTAGTTGGTTTGTTTGTTGTCTGTAACTGTATCGACCTAGTTCAACTTATTTAAGAAAAATAGTATAAAAAACCAGTGAAAGTTCCCAAATATTAGATTTTATCATGGCTGAGGTATGTACGGGTAAATATTCTAATATTTCTGATGTCATGAAGAATGGAAAAGTCATTTTTAAGTGTGTTAGTTTTGTTATTATTATTAAGTTGGTAGCCTGCACACATCGAATGTATGAAGAAATAAAAAGATACCTTGGTATTTTCCATGTTTATTGGCAACGGCAATATGTCTCATTTGAATAGTATTAATATCCTCAAGTGTAACTTCCCGAAGATCCAACCAAATTACCACCTCAGGATCGCATAACAATGATTCTGGGCTCACTAGTTCGGTAATCGGTTTTTTAGAAGCATTTTCCCTAACACTTTTTCCAAAGTGCTGCATTGAAACACCATCCACGCTCTCCCAAAAATCAAACATTGATGATACACTAAAAATATTGCATACTAAACAAGTGTTATTGGCACAGACAGTGCAGGAAATAATTCATATAAAAAATTTTCATTATATTTGGTGATCATAAAATGTAAAAGAGCAAAATAGATAGAAAATGAAATTGAAAATAGATTTTATTTAGTGCTGATAAAATGATGTCTATCATTATTAATTGACCGCCATAATTAACAGGCCTGGTCAGCAGTCAATAATGGTTCTTAAACTTGTATCAATCATGACTGGACTTTGCATAATCTACATTTTGTTTGCATCAGTTGGTTTATAACATAAACTACAAAAAATAATAAAAAAAACAACACTTTCAAGCGCCAAATTTCAATTACATTATTGACTGCATTATTGATTTTTACATCTGACATGACCGATAACTGACATTATTGATGGTTAATTGACCACCGCCCATCATTAGATTTTATTTTCTGTGACACATTGCATAAAAATCTCAGATCTGAAACTAACCTTTACGGGGATACACATATTTTTGCATTCTTTTTATTTTATTTTTATAGATTTTTGTTAATGCATTTTTGCATGTGATCTCATGATCACCCAATATTTTTAATTGGAATAATAATGTACTTGGCATTAAAACAATATTACCTGCAGGGCACTGAATATAAAGTTGCAGATTCTGGAAACAACAATCCATCTGGCTTTAAAAACTTGTCTCTAGCTACTATCACAGAATTTAACATTGCTTCATGTAATAAATAAAATCCCATCCATTCTGACACTATAATGTCTACTTTTTGTGGGAGAATGGCTTCTTCTACTATTGAATGTATCACCTAAAATATAAAAACGTAATTTAACACAAAAAGATACATATTCATTCTGAATGGCCAAAATTAGGGTTAAAAATAATAAAAAACCAGTTGAAAGAATAAAAGAATGTTTTTTGTTTTTGATAAAATCAAAAAATTTGTATTAAGAAAAGATGCATGTTTAGAATCGTCCCAGTAAGTCACTTTCTAATATATATAAATACTGCTGACCTGATAGTGTTTCCTTACAATTAATCCAACTATAAAATAAAAAATTTATATAATGTGAATAAACCATACACACTAAAATAACGAGGGGTGTTCATAAACACGTGGACAAAATTATATAAAGATGTATATAGTGTGGCCCCCCTCCCGATTGAGTCACAATAGGTGAAATGGACCACATATTTTGAATACCTTTTGCAAATTCAGTTCATATAGGCCATGGCAAGTTATGCAATAACTACTTTCTTGTTAGGTAAAGTACCTGTTCTGTAAAAGATACAGCAAAATTTCAAAAGGAAAGTTATTCAGATTAAACGTCATATTCCTGTGCAAAATTTCTAGATGACTGATGATTTTAATCTTTTTTCACTATATCTGCATTTTATGTTAAAAGTTTTACCTAAATAACTAGTTTTTAGTTTTTTTTTTTGAGTATGTGATGGATCAAATCCTTTCGAAATCGATATAAGTGAGACACTGTAGTTTACTTAAAAAGAAATTTTTGCTAGTTCAGTTTTCCAAATGTGCAGAACAACTAATGTTGACTCAATCAATAACTTGAATACTGAAATATTTTGTAGGTAATAAATTATATTCTGCATGATGCCATAGAGCACTTGAAATTTTGTCCTTCTACTCAATTCATTTGTCTTAATTTGATCATATTTTTGGACCATAATTTACTTTTTTATATACTCACAGATGCAACATACTTTAATCACATCTTGAAAATCATTTTCCTTGGCTGTCTCTTCTGCTATTTTGTAAATATTACTGGCCTCAACTGCATATACGGTTTTAGCTCCAGCCTGAGCACAAAAAACGGATAAAATTCCAGATCCTGCTCCAATATCTAACACTATTTTGTCCTTAAAGTCATCTTTGTTGCTTAAAATTGCATCCCTATAAGCCTTATTTCTAGGATGATCTTGGAGCATTAACTTGTGTACCTGAAAATCAAATTGTATTAAATATTTTAATATCAGCAAATAGGTGGGAGAATTGAAAAAAAAACTGAATTTTAGTATTTGAAACATTGTCGCAATATAATTTTTAGAGTTTGCTGTAGTCATTACATCCTATCTGACAGCTAAAACGAATTGTAATACTGATGTAAAAAAAGTAACCAAAAGTAACGGGTATTTGCCGAGTATCCAAAGTACGATTACTTATTGTTTAAAATACTAATTACTTATATTCATTCTAACTAACCTCAACGATAGTAACCAATCGAAACCGAGGATCGAGTTGAGTATTTCATTCCAGTCCAATGCCAGGTGGGTGGAATGAAAAATTTTTTTGATATGTTTGTTTATTATTGTTTATTTTTTTATAAAAATAATATATTCCTACTCCAAACAAAATTGTTTGTGTGTTTTTGATGAATATTTCATATAGAAACATATTTTGTTTTGAAAAAAAAAATATTCTCTATATTAATATGTTTGGCTCATTCTTTACAATATAATAATGAAAATAATACTAGCAAATGATTTTAAAATCAACGCTATAATACGTGAAAACAAACAGAAAAAGGAGTACAAAGTAAAGTGTATTCATATCAAAAAGTAACTAATCATTAAAGTACTCAAAAGTAACTAAAGTTTACATTACTAGTAATAAATAATATACACATTCCAACAGTGAATGTATATTGTCCTTCAAAAAAATAAGAAAAAAAATGTATGCAGCTAGTAGGTCCAAATTTTACCATAAATGGTTTAAAATCAGAACTCTTACATATTATAGAAAAAATTGCTAAAAATTTAAAGAATATTTGAATATTGCCTATAAGAGAACTCACCCTCTTGGTAAATGAATTAATAATACCAACAAAATTACAAAGGAAAATAAATCTGGAGTCTACAAGATGACCTGTAGTAGGTGCCCTAAAGTTTACATGGGACAAACTATAAGAAATATTAAGAAAAGAGTTGCTGAACACAAAAGAAGTTTTAAAAGAGAACATAACATTCCAATAACGATAATCGCCTTTTAGAGAAAGTTCTAATGCTTTAAATGAGAATATTACCAAAATATTTAGAAATTAATAAGTTAAAAAATTCCACCATACTTTTCAATGGTTAGCTTGAAACAAACTATACATCAATACATCATTGTTAAATCTGTTTCAATCTCAGTTTTAACTTAAAAAATATATTTTTTTATATATTTAATATTACCTACTGTTTATTTATTTATTTATTTTTTAGTGTAATTAATAAATCTGAAAAAGCATTGTATTGGTCGAATAATGGTTGTGTCCTTATATATTTTGGAAAAATATACAATATAAAAAAAATCCAAACAGTTTTACTATATTTCCTTTAGTGTATACTGTTCCATCTTTTTCTAGCCTGAATATTTTTATCAACCAAATTTAATACGGATACAACCTCAGATTAATACTTGCATTATTAATCAGAGGATACAACAGTTTCATATCTAAACTTGGCATACTGTGACCAGGGACCCATTGTGACTACTAATTTATTCACTTTGTCAAGGTTTTCCTCAAATACAGTTTAAACTATTTTATTTATTCGACATTATTGTTTATACAGTATTGATTATGTGTGGACAAAAATTATTAATATTTCTAACCAATCAGGTAAAAAATCTAAAAAAAACTGGTTATTATAAAACTGATAAGATAAATCTCATGACCATGACATTAAACAGTAGATATTTATTTGTTTTATTACAGGTGTAGTCTGATTAAAAAATGGTTAAAGCAAAGGCTTTTATTTTCGAGGAAACAGTTTGAAGGATTTCCAAAAGAAGGTGACTTAAAACTCATAGATGAAGAATTGTCACCAATTCAAAATGGAGGTAGGTATAATGAAATATTTGAAATTTATTTGTTACTTCTTAAATATATTTAAAGAGAACTTTTCTATATAGAAACAACATATGTTTTAAAAAGTAGATAAAGAATTATTTGCACTGTTTTATTTCTTCAATTAAATTTAAAACTTTATTTTCTAACATTCGCAGATATATTTGAAAAGAATAGGCTCTCTAAATATAAAAAATATTCTTTTTTTTTTATTTTAAATCGAAAATTATATAATTCGTAACTGATTGCCATTTAGATTAATGATAAGCAATTTTAGGAAAGATTTGCATTTTTGGAAGATGAAAGTTCAAATACATTTTATTTTATTCAACACAAATGAATAACAAACATGAAATGATTAAATTTCTTCTTAAACAAATTAGGATACCTAATTTGTTTTAAAAGTTTAAAATACAGAATGAAATGAAATATAGTACTAAACATTTTTGGTAATTATTAATTTCTAACTTTTACAAAACTTATCACAGAGAAGTATAACATACAGTGTGTCTCACTTAAGAGTGTAACAGCGTAATAATTCTTTTGTTTTTTGTCCTATTTCATCAAACTGGTCTCAAAAGGTAGAGGTCACCAAGGTCTATTTAAGACCACAAAATCACTATTCATCTTTAAATGCAAGGCCATCTACGATGTGCTAAATTATATGAAAGAAATCAAAAAATCATAGTAGGCATTTTTTAATCAAAAAACTTTATTAACAAAACTTGTTCGAAATAATTTAAAAACCCTGAATCCGAAGTTTCGTTAAATTCTAAAAAAAAATGAGGTTTTGATGAAAAAAAAATCATTTTAGGCATTTTAATAAAAATTATTACTACATTTATTTTTTTGAAACACAATTTACACAAATGTATAATAAATACAACCAAAAGAATTAAATATTATGTTCTATCAAACCATCAGCCGTAATGCATGCCTCAATTCGCTTTCTGTTGTTGTTCATAACTTTTCGGAGAGTTGCAGGCGTAATTTCAGCGCAAGCTTGCTTAATCCGATTTTCCATTTGTAGTCTATTTCGTGGCTGCATTTTGTAGACTTCATTCTTTAGAAACCCCCATTAAAAAAATCCAAGGGAGTGAGGTCAGGTGACCTCGGAGGCCAATTAATAAAAGGGCTGTTTCTTCCAATCCACCTCCGGGGAAAGTTTTCATTTAGCCAATTCCGTACTACCATTGCATTGTGGATTGGGGCTCCATCAAGTTGAAATATCAGATTGTTGTATGCAATAAGGGGCAAGTTTTCAATTTCGATTGAAAATTCAGTTTGCAAAAAAATTAGAAAACGTTCTGCATTTAAATTTACCTCAAAGAAATATGGCCTAATTATTTGTTCATTCAAAATACCGCACCACACACCATTTCGAGTATTTTGAGAGTTAACTGTGCCATTAATTGTAAATGTCGCTTGATCTGAGAATAAAATATTTTTAAAAAAATTAGGGTTGTTCAAAAACTCTCCCCAACACCAAAAGCAATATTCCAGCTGACCTTTCTTAGTTTCCTTCTCCTAATGTGTGTAAGAAAACAGGCTTGAAGGGACGTAATTTATTTTGACGGAAGCATCGCCAAATCATATCCTTGGGTACATTTAATATTGTGGCCATTCTCCTTAGGCTACACTTTTCTCTCACAAACTGAAGAATTTCTGCATCTCTAACATGATTCCTCACACATTATTCTTTTTTGTTGCACAATTTGCCAGTTCTATTGAATAAATTATAAATTCGCCAAACTTTTACATGGTATTGGGGTTCGATCTGGATGCCGATTATTAAATTCAGTAGCTGCTACTGAGAATTATCACCAACTAATCTAACAATTTCCACTTTTTCCGCAGTTGTAAGGATTTTAATTGAAATAAAATATGCTAGAATACAAAAAATCAGATAGAATGCCAACAGATTTACTTGACAACTAATCTGACATTTACAAAATAGTCTTTTAGTAGAAACAAAGGAGTCAGAGCATGCTTATCAAAACGAGAAATTTGGGACTGGAATTTTTTTCATCAAAACCTCATTTCTTTTTTTAGAATTTAACTAAACTTCGTATTCAGGGTTTTTGAATGATTTCAACAAGTTTTGTTAATAAAACTTTTTGATTAAAAAATGCCTACTATGATTTTTTGATTTCATTCAATATAATTTAGCATCATAGATGGCCTTGCATTTAAAGATGGAAAGTGATTTTGTGGTCTTAAATAAACCTTGGTGACCTCTATCTTTTGAGACCAGTTTGATTTAAATCGGACAAAAAACAAAAGAATTATTACGCTATTACACTCTTAAGTGAGACACACTGTATATCTTTTTAAACGCTCATTTTCCCGGATATTTGCCAAATCGCTGAAACTTGAATTAAAAAAAAGAAAATATGCACATTATGTTCAATACGACTAACTCAATAATGTCATTTTTAATCCTAGCTACTCTGTTCAGTAAAACCAAAAATAAATAAAAAAAATTATTCACCAGTTGAACAATCACTTCAGAACTTTAAAACATCCACCGACACGTGTTTCTGTATTTTGCGTTGTCAAGATGGCCCTTTGAAAGCCTCGAAAAGTAACTACATATATTAGTTAAATTCTAATGTAATAAAAAAAAAAAAAAAAAAAAAAAAAAAAAAAAAAAAAAAAAAAACACACAAAAAAAAGGGAAGAGGGGAAAAAAGGGGGGAAAGAAAAAAAAAAAAAAAAAAAAAAAAAAAAAAAAAAAAAAAAAAAAAGGGGGGGGTAAAAAAAAAAAATAACAAAAGCACACCCCCCTTAAAAAAAAAAGAAAAAAGGGGGGGGTGTGAAAAAAAAAAAAAACAACGGGGGGAAAAAAAAACACCAAAAAAAAAAAAAAGGAAGGGGCCGGGGGCGCCGCCCCCCGTGGGGTTTGGCAAGGGCTTTGGCCCCTGACATTGGGGGCAAGCTTGGTCGGGTTGAGCAATATTAATGGCTTCAAAGAACAGAATAATTGAAATTATATAGTGGCCCCAAAAATAAACAAATTTCCATTCCACTATATAATTTCAATTACTCTGTTCTCTTAATATTTATTACATTAGGTTCTACTAAGATTTGTACTTTCGAGGCCTTCTAAAGCCCATCTTGGCAACGCAAATATGCAGAAACACGTGTCGGTGGATGTTTTAAAGTGACTATTAACTGGCGTTTGTTTTTGTTATTTTTGGTTTTATTAAACAGAGTAGTTGGAATTAAAAATAACATTATTGAGGCAGTCATACTGAACATAATGTGCATATTATCTTTTTTATAACCCAAGTTTCAGCGTTTTGGCAAATGGACGGGAAAATAATTGTTTAAAAAGATATATGTTATTATGTTATACTTATCTGTGACAAGTTTTGTAGTTAGAAAATAATAATTAGCAAAGATTTTTGGTATTATTTTTCGTTTCATTCTATGATTAAATTATTATCAAATTTAATAGGATATAACTTTTTAGGACATTCAAGTTTAGCAATATGTAGTGATACAGACTGGATTTTTACCATGGGGACAAATATGCTAATTTCGCTAAAAAATGGCAAAGGAAAAAATGTTTTTTGTTTACTAAAAATAATTTTAAAATCACCGTCAAAATATGAGCCAACATCTAACCTAGAAATTTTGTCTTATGCAAAACTGCATTTACGAGTTCAAGTTCGTAATTCCGAAATTAATAATAGAAATAGAAACGCCACTCTAGAGCTTATGGCAACCAAGTAGAAATTGCAGATTTGAGAATTGTTTTTGGATTCGACAGACTTGTATTACCCAGTCCACTAGGCTTGACTGACTATGGTGTACATATTAACACTATTATTATTATTAGACAGACCATAGTCAGCTAATTCCAGGTAGCTGGGTATATATTAGTCTGTTGACTCGCCATAGTTCGACAGTTTTTTAAAAAAAAACCCCGTTGCTGTCAAATTACGTCACCTCTCTCGTCCGTTTTTCTACATTTTTAACTGCGTTCTAGAATTTCTTGCCGAGGCTGTTTATCTTAGTGTGGATCCATATATGAGAATTCGTGCAGCAACTTTGAAATTAGGCGAAACATTTATAGGAATCCAACTTGCTAAGTAGGTATTCAAAACAATTAATACTTCAATATCTAATCTCCAACTTTTTAGAATAGTTGAGAGTAAAAATCCAAAATACCCCGTTGGACAATATGTAACCGCTCATTTTGGATGGAGGAGTCATACAATTTCAGATGGATCACCAATAAATGGACAGATACCAGCACTGGTGCCAAATTTTGGTGGCTTGCCTTTATCATTAGCGCTTGGGGTTTTAGGCCGGCCAGGGTAATGTTTTATGCACCATCTTGTACAAGACCAATATAAGAATTGACTTCATATAAAAATTCAGAAAAACCTGTAAACCCCTTAAAAAAGTATTTTCGTTTGTCTTTTCAAATAACCAAGAAAATAAGGGTAGGAGAGTTATTTCGAGCACCCTGTACATATTTACGAAACATTTATAGTTTGATTTATTAAAAAACTTATATTTCAGAAATTCAGCTTATTTTGGTTTCCTTGAAATATGTACACCAAGAGTTGGTGAGACGGTAGTCGTAACAGGTGCTGGTGGAGCGGTTGGAAGTCATGTAGGTCAGATTGCCAAAATTAAAGGATGCAAAGTAATTGGTATTACAGGGTCAGATGAAAAAGGTAGAGTGCTTGTTGAAGAACTAGGTTTCGATCATTTCATCAACTACAAAATTGCTGACGTGGATAAAGCTCTAACAGAACTAGCTCCAGAAGGGGTAGACTGCTATTTTGATAATGTGAGTAATTTATATAATATAGCTATTGCAACATACTTCACTGAGATAAAATATAATAAAATCAAATTAACACATTGCACATGTTAAAATAAAAACTGATCACACTGTTGTTGATAACTTTTGTAGACGTTGTTTCAATGATAGTAATATTGCTAATTTCTGTAATTTCTTAAGAAATACATGTTGGTCGACCGTTTTGGTCACTCAAGATTGTAATAGATCATTTAATCTATTTATAGAGGATATATCGTACTACTTTGAAATATGTTTTGCTCTTAACGAATTTTAAACGTAAGTATTTCAATAAATCCAGTATTAGTAAAACGAATCCGGAAATAATTGAGGTTAAAAAACGTATATCTCTTCTTGCCGATTTGAGCAGGCAATATCCCCAATTCAAACATTTTAAATCAGCCAATAAGGAATATCAGACATTATTATCGTCTGTCTCTAAAGAAAGAAACTTTCAAATATTTTAAGCTCAAAAAAGAAAAATAAGGCTATGTGGGATATATTAAATAGAGTTTCAGGCAAATCAGATAAAAAAATAGTCATATAGAAATAATGGATAATGGCAGAATTTTAAATGTGTTGAAAAATTTGATGATTATTTTTTATCTTCTCTCAAACTCCTGTCTAATTTACAGCAGAATTTAAATGAGCCTATTATAGAAACTTTTAATACTGTTAACAATTCACTACTTTTTTTTGACCTCTTATAGAGGGCGATGTACTAGTTTTAATTAATAAGTTAAAAAATTCTAAATCTTCAGGAATAGACCAAATATCTAATGCTCTGTTAAAGCATATTTCTTTATAGTTGAACCTCTTACTCATATAATTAACCTGTCTCTAAAACAAGGTATTTATCCTGAAAAATTAAAAATTGCTAATGTAATACCTTTACAAAAAAAAAGGGGATGCCAGACTAATAACAAATTATAGAGGGATTACATTATCACCAAGTATATCCAAGGTTCTTGAATCCGCTATTAATGGTCAACTTGTTAATTTTTTGTTAATAAATAATGTACTATCCCCTAGACAACATGGCTTTATGGAACATAAAAGTGTTGACACTGCACTTAGTGATTTGAATGGCATTGTGAGTGCTCTCGATAAGTCACAGGTTGCTTTAGGGCTCTTTGTTGATTTTTCAAAAGCATTTGACTGTGTTGACCATTCCATTTTATTGTCAAAACTTGAGAAATATGGGGTTAGGTGTAACTCATAATTGGTTTAATTCGTTTTTGTCTGATAGTTTGCAACAAATTAGGATCAACAACAGTGTATCACCTTCAGGAGATGTCAGCATTGGAGTTCCTCAAGGATCAATTCTAGGACTAACTTTATTTATTATCTTTATAAATGACATGCTTCAATATCTTGAACATCCGGCATGCTGGACGGTCTTCTATGCTGACAACACAAAAGTCCTTATATGCTGTAACTCCATTGAGGAGGTTGTTCTGTATAACAGAATAAAATTATGGACAACCAAAAACAAATTGTGTATAAACTCTGATAAAACTGTTACAATGCTTTTTAGAACATCACAATCTAAACTTAAAATAAATGATGCCATCAAATTATGTGTATGTGTTTATTTAGATACTTTGTGCAACAGTTGACGAAATTTTTGTAACAAATGTATCAACTTGATATTTTGTTTTCTAAAATTATTAAATTAAAATAAGAAAAATATATTAATTGCAGGTTGGAGGAGAAATCAGCAGTACCATTTTACGACACATGAATACCTTTGGACGAATATCCGTATGTGGTGGCATATCCGCATATAATGAAACTGACTTGGAAAATCTTAAAGGTACCTAATTTACCAAGAAAACTTATAATGGGTACAATACTGGATACACGTACTCTTCTTATACAAATACTAAATTTTTTTCAGACTCTAATAAAATCTGTTTTATGTTTAGTATCTACAACTCAGCGTTCATTTATTTCACTGCAACTAAAAATGGAAGGGTTCCAAGTAATCAGATGGTTTGACAGATGGAATGAAGGAACCCAACAGAATTTAAAGTGGATTAAAGAAGGAAAGTTAAAATATAAGGAAACCGTAACTGAGGGATTTGAAAATATGTTTACAGCTTTTACAAATATGTTGAGGGGTGGAAATATTGGCAAGGCTATTGTTAAAGTATAAATTATAGATAAATTATTATTATGGTATTGCAAGCATAATTGTAACAGCGACGATCAGTTCAAAATGTATTGAACCAAAATGCATTAGTTTTGGAAGTGACTATATAGCCATATGTCTGTCTATTTTGAATAAAAGAATTTTAATAAAAATTGAGATGTTAAACACTAATGTGTCTATTTTATTTCTTAAACTCCAAGACAACATGCTTAAAAACATGTAACAAATCATATTTAGATAGTTTGATAGATAGAGCCCGTAACATACCATTATAGAACAATTGTCAAATTAAAAAAAGAAATTAAAAAAAATACATATTATGACAAGCATCATATTTGAGGTACGTTAATATAAACAATCATGAAATTTAATGTAACTTTTAGTATATGTTTGGTGAGACGATTATTAACCATCTAGAAATAATTCAGCAGAAATTGGTTACTTTCCTAAAATATCAGGCTAAATACAATAATTAGCTACATTCTTGGCAGTTAATTATCCAATCGTTACAAAAAAATGCATTTTGTGCTGTGAGTGCATAAAAGTGCAGTCAGTGAAAAATGCTACAAGCAGTTAATAAAATAAATTTTAAATCCATTCCTTCTTATAAGACAGTCTTATTAGTGATTTTATTCAATCTAAGTAGTTATTCTTTTGATTACAACAAAATAGGCCTAGTTTTAATCAAGAATGTTATATTTTGTCTCTTCTTTTAAAAAATATTAAAACCTATGCTTAAAAAGTTTACTAGTAATTAGCACTTACGTCTAAGTCTTCATAGCTCTCAAAATAATTAGTTTCCATCGATTCCATCTAATATTCACAAAACAAGAAAATAATATTTTTGTTCACCGACAACGTTAGTATGTCACAACATAACCACAAAAACAAAATTCATATGTAATTTGACAGTTTTGACATAGTGCCTCTTCTTCTTCTATATGTGGCATTTCTCTTTTGTATCAGATGACACATAAGCTGCTTTCTTTCGCCCTGAGAAATCATATCTTGTTCCAAAAAGCATCAATAGCGATAAAGTATTTATTAATTACTCAACCTCTATTAGTTGTTTTCGGATCAAAACGTATTATGATTCTGTGATAAGAGTCGAAAAAGCACTGCTATAATCACTTGATTCATGTAATTGCCTCATTCTCCAATTTATATGATATGCCATACGGGATTGTTTCCATATCTTTCGTTCTATATGCTTATAAATAAATCGGATCATATTCAATTTGATATGAAAGAAATAAATTACTGTAATTGAAAATATCGTTTCCATTTATTTTCTTTATACATTATAATTAAAATGAACGAAATAAACAAAATAAATAAGTTGAATAAGGTAGAGATAAATGACACTAATGAGGCAAATGAGACAGAGGCACATGAGACAATTGAGACAAATAGATGACTGACACAAATGAGATAAATAAGATAAAGGAGACAAGCGAAATAAACGAAATAAAATAAACAATTTTTGTTTCATTTATTTTCGAGGAAACACTGCCGAGACCGACTTTATTTCCTTAATTGTATGAAATTAATGTTAAATCTTTTTTTCTCAGTAACGATTAATCTTAAGAGAAATTTTCAAAAGTTTTTTTCGGCATATTTCCTCATTCTGAACATTTTTTATTTGAATCATTTTTTGATTTGATGCATTTTCTTTCCTCTGGTGCACCAATTTCATTGATATTCAAAACGTCCATTTTCGTCATAATCTGGAGTTTGATTTTTCTCACGACGCCAATACTTCCTCTATATTAGATCGAGGAGAAAATAAATGGCGAAAATTTTAGCAATTTTTTTTAAATTAGAGAATTTCCGAATTTTGAAACTTTTCTTAACAAAAATGTTTTCCCTTGAACACGAATTTCGAGTAAAAAATCTCCAGTCGGTTATATCTTTCGAGGTATTGTGGTACAAAATACCAAAATATAATATTTTTCGCTGCCGCCATTATGGAAAGATTTTTTAGTTTAATAATATTAAAGCGAATTCTTTGAATTTATTCAAACATTCCAACACATTCACTCAGTGGCGGCTCCAGATGGAGGCACATGGGCACGTGCCCCCGCTGTCGTTTATTTGACAAAAAAATCGCTTTATAAAAGTTAAAATTTCTATATTTAATTTCAATTTGCGCATATATGATTTAAGTACCACGAACATTTGGAGATAACTCTGCAATAGCGTTTTAACGTTTATGGAGATTACACTCCCTGGCTGGACTGCATTCAGAAAGGATTGTTCAGTACACAAGTTTCCACTTTAAAAATAGTTCAAGAAAGGTAAATGTTTCCGTAAGTAAATTACTATTTTGCCTTTTAAAATGATTTAGTAATTCGGCAAAATAAACCTAATTGCCGTACTCTAGATTGCAGCAAGAATTGTCGCATATGCTTAATAAATATAAACTGGATTATTTTGTTATAAATTGTTTATGTTGAAAGACATACATATGTGTGTAGGGTTATTCAATTCCAACTTAAAAACCGCTGCCAATTACTTGGAGATCAGAACTTTCTCACCGTAATAAAACTCGACGTGTGGTGTAGTTTATAATAAAAGAAATTTTAGACATTTTAAAAATGTCACATATTTTGACGTTTCAAAAAAGTCACATTGGTGGAATGTCACTAATATTTCTTTTTTAGACATTGGGATCGACTTTGCCCATTATCGCACTCAATCTCGTCCTTGACCTTTAGAATGTGTGTACTAAATTTGAAAGCTTTACCTCAAAAACTGTAGCTGCTATCGCGAACCACACAGACACACAGACAAAACATTTTTTCTGTCTGAAATTTTGTGTATCGTCATAATTCGTCGAGATTCGTCCAGAAATGCAATAAAAATTTTCAAAATTTTTTTCACGAATACATAACTTCCCCATTTTGAGGATGAGGAAGTGAAAAGATTAATAACAGAAAGTTACTGAATTTTTTTAAATGATGGAAAGAAGAACTAAGCAAGTACCCCCATTTATTTGTGGTTGGTTGAACATAATTATACAATATATTAAAGTTACTGAATTTTTTTAAATGATGGAAAGAAGAACTAAGCAAGTACCCCCATTTATTTGTGGTTGGTTGAACATAATTATACAATATATTACCAGTAACAATGCTTAACTTTAAAAAAAAACATTAAGTAATATATGTGATGTGTATAATTATTTTTTCTACTAGTACCTAATAAACATATCCGCCCCGGGCGTAATTTTGTCTTACTCCGGCTCTAGTTTTTATAAAAAGTGCGTGATATGCACAGAATTACATCAGTGGGCACACGTATGTTAATCCTGTTACTTCTACCTTTTCATTTATTCTATACCAAAATATCTATTAGGAAAAGCCTATCATGCTGATAAAAAAACTGATAATATGTTTATTGCAACATATAATAATATTACGTATATAAAAATATCTAGTCATTCGAGTAGTTACTATTTACCTTGTTAATTGTGTCGTAATTGTTAATTTTATTTAGGAAATGGTTAAAATTAAAGCAAAAGTTTATATTTTTGAGAAATATTTTGAGGGATTTCCCAAAGAGGGTGACTTGAAAATTGTAGAGGAAGACTTGCGGCCAATTAAAAATGGAGGTAAAATTATAAATTATATAAAAAAATTATGTAGATAAGAATATGCCTTCATAGCTTAATATTAACTGTTTGTGCTTAGATTAAAAAAAAATGATTATTTTGATTTAACAAACAAATCTATCCGAGGATTTATTGCGAGTTCTTTAAAACTAGTTAAAGCTCTTAAACGAAATTTTCTCTAGCTGCGAAACCAAACTGTCAACTTAAAATTCGCCAGATTTAAATGGTCAATATAGTTATCGTTTAAAAAATCTATTTTCTACAAAATATTTAAACAAATTGTTAGGTCCGGTCAATTATAATATTACTTAAATTCTTTTAACCGCAATAACAAGATATATGTAATAAAATGTCCTATACAGGTTAAATTAGTGATATGGCTCTGTCTCCTTTAATTCTTAAATTAAATAAGACATTTTTTTAAACACATGGTACCGGATGTTCCTCGTTAAAATTTTGAGGTCTATCAAATTGCTATAACCAATTTTTAGGTAGGTAAGTTTTTGATTTTCAATAATAAGCATAAATTTTATTTTATCTGTGGGTGGCTATTTAAAATACAATGATTGCATTATTTACATTTCAGTGCTAAGCGTAAGCGTTGTACATAATAGGAGTTTTACGGCACCCCTCCACCCCTTTAAGTTGAATTCTAAGCCGCTGTCACTTGGCTCCTCTTAGGCCGACTTTGGTTATATAAATTTAAAAATGCTACATTGGATATTTTCAAACATATAAACCTTTTCCGGTAGTAAATAGTA
>JANEYF010003338.1:0-11235 GCA_029963845.1 Rhamnusium bicolor | reverse complement strand
AAACTTTACCAGAGACAACCCGAGACGCGTAAGAGCCTTGCCAAAATTTAATCCGCAGTATTAAATTGGTCGATTGTAATGGAAGGTGAAAGTAGATGGCGCAAGACGCAAACGCCTGCGAAAATTCAAAACCCCCCTTTTTATTATTTTATTGATATTAGTTTATAGTCTTACTTTCTGTAGCAGTTAATGATTGTTTGTGGACCAGAAGTAGTCGATTAGTTGTTTTTAAATACTTCTATTCGCTGGAAGCTCAAAACTAACCAAGTGACTATCTCTGATGATCCACAAACGATCACCAACTGCTGCAGAAACAAAGCTATTTTAAAGTTAGAATACAAACCTAGAAGTTGACTAATTTTTATGTTGGACTAATCAGCAGGTTAATTGTAACCTTGTTGAACCGCCTAACATAAGATTTAAAAGAAATATGTTTTTGCATTGGATAATTAACATAACACTCAAAACACAAATAGGTAGGTAATAATATTTTGTACAAAATTTATTAAAATCAGAAAAAATACAAAAAAGCAAATTTAGGACATTTGGCAATATATTATAGAAAATATCAAGAAAGCATGATAAGTTATTTATGTAACAAGACCAGAAAGTGATTCTTAACAGGCTAGCTGGCAATTTCCAGTGCAAAAGCCATGGCGAGTCCAGTAAAGTCACTTTCTGGGTGTGTAGTGTACAATGTTTTTTCTGCAATGGTTCCTGCTAGTCTTAAAACTTTTTTAACTTTAATAAAATATAAAATCAACTGACAGACATCAGACACTTACTTTCAAGGAAGACTGGAATAATCACTTTTAATTGTTATCGGATACTTTTTGTCAACAGAAAATGACATAAGGAATCAGTGTAAATTCTACAAATCCTTATGTCACTTTGCCGGACTAGAACTGTAAATATGTATTTTCCACTCAAAAATTGATCACAGTTAAATTTCTAGAAGGTTGTAAAAAAAGAATATTATTTAATGATTATAATTAAATTTAAAATATTTATTAGGCTTGACTTGCAGAGACTACCTTAAAATGTATGTATATATGTTTTCTTTTGTCTCACGAGCACCATTTTTTTATGATTCTTTTATTCATTTTGCTTCACGAGCATCTTTTTTATTTTGCTTCTGTGCCTTATTGTGCCTCTTACACCACCAAGGAATCCCAATTCTAATAATTCTACGGTCGTTCGAACGGTGACATTCTGATCTGATACAGAAGTGCTGGGAATCTCCTTCAAAAATCCACTAGCTGCCTTCACTATGCTAGGAAATTCCTCCGCCAACTCATAAGGTATATTCTTTGAAGTTGAGGCCTCGCTTGAGGCTAGATCTGAAATAAAATGAGATAGATATTAGCGACCATGTTTATTGGTTCAAATCTATATTTATTTATTTTGAATAAATTAAATAATAGTAAAAAGTATGCGATAATTCTACCAAGCTAATTAGTAACAACTATGGATTGATATCTAAGGACCCCACCACCAACATTTTGTAAAACACATATTACCTGCTTGCACTTGGTATGTTGCCAACTGACAACATGGAAAAAGTGTGGGACTGCATTGAGGGTCAATCTATGACTACTTAGGTTGACATAACTCTCAACAGTAAAATGACTGAGCATGTAATGTATACCCATATTCTCTTGCTAAATTTTTACCTGTAAAACATATAAAATTGTGCTGTTAGAAGTGTTGTTAATTTAGTGCATGCCTTAATTTACCTTTCCAACCTTGAAGGAAAATAATGAAGTTTTGCCACATCGTCCTCCGAAGAACCACACACATAACACAATCTAATTCGGTGACTCTGTGGCCATCTCAAACAAAAAATAACCTACAACCAATTTCAAAGTTTATTATGAGGAATGAAATAAGTAAAGGATACAGTTAGCACATTTTCTAATACTGTTTATCCTTTCTGATTAATATATAGGTTAGATATGACGGATAAAATTATTTATAATTTTATAACTTACCAGTTATATGGAATTGGTAGTCTTTAAGAAGAGAAATAGTCTTTAACACACAAATATCACAAAATACAACGGGAAATAATCAAAATCACGACAAAATAACAAACACTTCTTTCGTTAATTCAAGTTGACAGATAAATACCACAGAAAAAGCGCGGGATAGAACAGAAATGACAGCAGTGCAAGTGCTACCCTCTGCTTTCACCTTCCATTTTATCGGACTAGGACAGCTATATTTGACTATACTTATATTAAATAGAGATAGCGAATAAATGTTAAAATCGGACAAAATTTTCTATCCACTTGCACGTCTCGGGTTGTCTCTGACCTTACTGAATATAACTGACAGTGACAGACAATTTTGACATTTCAAATATGGCCACAATGTCAAATTGAAAACATGTCGTCCTTATCTTAGACTAGTTCTTATCTAAGGTCCTTATTGAAAAAACCTTTTATTATTAGGATAAAATCCGTCTCGATATGAGTGGTATGACATTCAAATTATGCCTATTACAGTATTGAGTGTTTTTTATCGATATTAAGTTGTACCGCATTTTTAAAACATTTTATATATCGTATCATTTTTAATTGCTTTCATAAAACAGAAATTAAACGATTTTTCACTTCATTTTAATTTTAATTATTTTGTTTGCTAATTTAATTTTCTCAATTATGTGGTAGGTGGTAGGTTTAAGAAAAATTAAGGGCTATTGTCTAATCCTGTTAGATTGAAATTTATTGAATAACATTCAGTAAAAAGTGTAGAGCAGTGAATTAATACCTAAAGAAAGAGCAAACCAATTATAAAATGCCCCAAAGAAATATTTGTTATACAATGGGTGTTAATCTTGAGATCTGGGATTTCATCAAGACATATATTGCAAAATACACAATGTTTGGTTCACTGACATATAGTTAAAGAAGGTGGTATGCAAGATGATTTGAAACTTATCTAACTATATATACCATTATGCAAAGTATCATTGATTTTATCTAATTCGGTGACTTTTTTTATAAAACATTAATCAAAGTTTTTATCTCTTTGCATCTTCTTTTTCATAGACCTAAATACCTAGTTAATCTAATGATTTAAAACACTTAATAGATTTTACATATGTGAGAAAAAATATTTATGACCCATGAGAAAATTCCAAAATGTATTATTGCTATAATATCGAACTTTGACTTTATAAGCCATCAATAAAAAAATATGCCAATACAATATAGGTTCAAATATCTTTAAAAAACTTCCTTGTTCTTTTCCCTTCCCATTGATGTATCACACTCCATCACAACTTGTGGATTCTTTTTTTATCGAGTGCAATTTAGCAACTAGATTTATTATTGATATTCTTGTTTACAAAGGTTTGTTTTCCCTAGCGACGAACAAACGCCAGTCAAGTTTTGGCTATTTAGCAATCGGTGTGTTTATGTCGTCAGTGTATTTTAACCTGTTTGTTTTGTGATTCATCCACATTGCAATTTCACAAAATAAACGGATTAAAATGCACAGACGACGTAAATACACCAATTGCTAAATAGAAAAAGCTTGACAGACGTGTTTGTTCATCACTAGGCGACACAAGTCTTTGTAAACAAGAACATCAATAATAATATTAACTAGTTTCTGATTAGTGAGCTGTTTCGCAAATCACACTCGATAAAAAAATAATTCGCAGGTTGTGACGGAATGTGATACATCAATGGGAAGGTCAAAGAATAAGGAAGTTTTTAAAGATATTTTAACCCATATTTTATTGGTGACTTATAAAGTCGAAATTCGATATTACAGCAATACATATTTCAACTTTCAGTGGATCATAAATATTTTTTTCTCACATGTAGAATCGATTAAGTATTTTAAATCAATAGAATAAATATTTACATATATGAAAAAAAAGGTGCAGAGATAAAAACTTTGAATAATGTTTTATAAAAATTTATAATGGAAAAGTCACCGAATTAGGTAAAGTTGGGAAAAACGGCGAATTCTCGAAATCCGTGACACTTCGGATACTGGTATATGTATATGATTAGATAAGTTTCAAAATCATCTCGCCTACCACCTCTTTCAACTATACTCTGTATATACCTGATTTTATATATAAGCTATGAAAGGCCTACCGTAGAACCCCATGAAGAATATTTACTGATGGGATATTTTCATTGATCTGAGATGAAAGTGGAAATTAATGCACGTTTTTTTTATTTTTTTTTTTTTTTTCGTATTTTTTGGTACCGAAAAAAAAATTACGTAGCACTATAAAATAGTTTTTTCAATTTAAAATTAATCAAAGTTACGTCACTAAGCGCAAACTATTAGAGAAATCACCAAACATTTTTTGGAACAAGCAAAGTGGTACTTATATTTACCTCTTGATTCCTGTTTTAGCATTTTTGTTTGTGTGTTTGTTTTAAAACATTCTAAAAGCATACAAATATGGAAAAAAAATTATGTAAAAGGTAGATTAGATAATTTATCTGCTATATTTTTATAATAAACAATTGCGTATTTCAAAAATATTGCTGCCTGTAAAACGGATATCGTTGCGCGACAGATTTTCTATTGGTGATGCAGGCCAAAAATTGGTTGTCTGTTATCGAGTCGGGTCTTTTTTGGTAATGGTAGGTACCATGATTATAGTTTTGGCAGTGGCATATTTATTATAAATGTCACTGTCACATATTTATTATAAATATGTCGCTGGTTTTAAGTTTTCTCACTAATTTCGAGAAAAACGAATTTTTCAGACAATAGTAATCACCCTGTATATCTTTGGGACGAAACCACGAATTTTTCAATATAATATTAAGAAATTCGTGGACGCAACATACGAAACCGGCTTTATAATAAAGCTTTTCTGGTGACAAAATTGGTTATAACCACATAGAACCAAGTAATAATTTGTTAAAATCAGTGTCATAACAGGTACCACCCAGTACAACCTGGTATTAGTTGGTTTTAACTCGGCTCTCTTCTTGGGTTGATACCAGCGGTTATGAGATAACTGCGTTAAATGTCAGAAAATTTAAACAAATGTGGCGTTTAGGTTAAACGTGTATTATAATTACACAGAGTAGTGCTAAAACAATTTTTTGTATTCTGTTGTGACTGATGATACAAATGATGCAAAAATGCTATTAAAATTCAGTTCGAAACATTATGTGTTTCTCCCTCAGCCTTCTTAATAATGAGACATTCATTGTATTAATGAATTTAAAAACTTGTATGTGTCGGATTCAAAGAAGGCAAGAAAATGGTTACTTCTTCAATCATAGTGAAAGTTTAGTGTTAATATTCTATTATTTTAAACAGTCTTAAACATTAAAGCATAGAACATTTATCAATTGCTGGTGAAGATTCGTCAGTCATATCACATCATTCAAATCAAAATTGGAAGGGAAGGGGTTCTGTTTTCTGTTACCATCCATTTCGGGTGTACATACACCACACCTTAGTTCTTAACGTGATGTCATGGTTATTAGTGTTATTACCGTTTAGTACCATGAGGTATTAACCGCTTTTGTCACCCGAAAAGTCTTAACGTTCTGTGATAATTAAGCCTGGCCAAGCGATGGTAGATTCAGGGTCGGGCGCAATACCAATGCCATCGCGCGCTTGTTTACGATGACGATGACATGACACACTTCAGTTGTTATCTGTCGGTCGATGCATAGAGTACTAATAAATAATGTTGAGCGTAAAGAGTAGAAAACGACCGTATGCTAACAAAGTGAATAAATTTATCGGTGAATTTCCGGATTTATTCTATGATGGATGTAAAATAATTTGTAAAGTTTGTGATCAAGACATAATGTGCTGGAATAAATATGGCTGCAAAATTCATGTCAATAGTAACCGGCATAAAAATAAAAAAATGGCGTGCGTAAAGAGTAGAAAACGACCGTACGCTGATAAAGTGAAAAAATTTATCAGTGAATTTCCAGATTTATTCTATGATGGATGTAAAATAATTTGTAAAGTTTGTGATCAAGACTTAATATGCTGGAATAAATATGGCTGCAAAACTCATGTCAGTAGTAACCGGCATAAAAATAAAAAAATGGCGTGTCTTCTTTGGAACCTCAGTTTATGTTTGTTTTACTGTTAATGCTGATTGTCTGTAATGTTCCCCTGCGCATATTGGATAAACCAGCATTTCGGGAGTTCTTGAATAAATACAATCCCCAGGTAAATTTACCAAGTCGTTCATCGTTACGTAGATATGTACCAAGTGTTCGTTAAGACATTGTAAATAAGATTAAATGTGCATTAAAAAAATACACGGCTGTGGTTATGTGTTGACGAGACGACAGATTGTAAAAAAAAAATTCTATTTTAAATGTTATAGTACGTGTACTCGACCCTGTTAAACCAACATTTCCACTTTTACTAGCTAGCAAAAGACTAACTGCGTGTACTGGCGAAACAATTACGCGGGTGGTGTTGGACACTTTCGAAAAATTTGAACTGTCAACAAGTCAAGTGTTGATGTTTGTGACCGACGGTGCTGCGACAATGCGTTTGGTGGGCCGTTTTCTTCAAAGAGACGATTGTAGGTTTTTACATGTTATGTGAAAGTGCATGCGTTCCATCTTGTAGCAGAAACGATTCGAAAATGTTTTCCAGAGGTAGATGCATTAATAGCAAATACAAAAAAGTATTTCTCAAATCTCCTAAACGGCTTCGAGCATTTCACACAGTGTCCTGGTATTCCGGAACCACCAGAGCCGATTCTTACACGTTGGGGAACATGGTTGAAGGCAGCTTTTTATTATGCTGAATATTTTCAACAAATAAAAGCTGTGATATTACAGTTCAACCCTAACGAGGCTGCAGCTATTAAGGAAAGCCAGACAAGCTTTCAAGATGTTTCCCTTGAAACAGATTTAAAAACTATTTATAACAATTATAGGGGACTACACGACGCAATAGAAAAATTGCAAAATACTTCGTTGTCGTTAGTGGAATCGCTGCAAATAGTGGACGACGTAAATACACAGCTACAGACTATAAATGACGCAAAAAATAAGCCCGTTATTGAAAAATTCGAGTGTAATACGGAAAGATCCTGATTTTACCAAATTAAGACAAATTTGTGATGGTACATCTACAGCTGCGTTAAATGAGTTCACAGAGTATTTTATTTATGCCTGTATTACTTCCGTAGATGTCGAACGGTCTTTTTCAAAATACAAACATATTTTTTCACCAAAGCGAACATCACTTACTGAGACAGCTGTAGAAACATATCTGATGCTACACAGTTATAGAAGTGCTTCAGTTTGTGATAACGACAACCAAGCTACTTCATAAATCTGCTTAAGAAGGTGAGTTTTGTACATATTTTTATAAAGTGTACCAGTATTAATAAAATTTATTTCCATTTATTTTATTTATTTATTATTAGTTATCACTTAGATATACAATGTACTTACATCTGTGAACATCATTTAACAGTTTAATAATAATGTGCAGCACTAAGCTTACAAAATATAAGGAAATACATAAAAAAAGAATTTAAAGCTAACGAAATAGTACAAAAACATATATCACAATATATAAAATATTTTTGTTTTTATTATTGTACTTACTCAAGTATTATGATATGATGCATACCCAGTGCGTCTCTGTAGGATTAATGACCTTGGCCAGGCTTGGTGATAAATAATTAATAGAGCTGTCCGATGTGCCTGGAGTACAGCCACGGTCTTGCGCTGTCGTCACACGTGCCGATTTAGAAGTGATTTACGCTGCAGTTTTATTTGAAAGGTTAATGCGTGAGGTTGTACCTATAAATTATACATAATGTCAAACGCGCCAAAGGGTAAAAAACGACCGTAGGCGGACACAGTGAATAAATGTATGCAAAATAATTTGTAAAGTTTGCAATCAAGACTTAATGTGCTGGCACAAAAACAGATTGTCGTCGTCATATCAATACCGTGCAACATCAAAATAAAAAAATGGCATGCCTTTGACAACTCAGTTTATGTTTGATTTATTGTTAATGTTAATAGCCTGTAATATTCCGCTACACATACTGGATAAACAACCATTTCGGGAGTTTGGAATAAATACAATCCCCAGGTGAACTTACCAAGTCGTACATCGTTATGTAGATATATTCCAGCTGTTCGTGAAGACATTGTAAATAGGATTAAATGTGGATTAAAAAATACACGGCTCTGGTTATGTATTGACGAGACGACAGATTGTAAAAAAAATTCTATTTTAAATATTATAGTACGTGTACTGGACCCTCTTAAACCAACATTTCCACGGCTTTTTATTATGCTGAATATTTTCAACAAATATAAGCTGTGATACTACAGTTCAACCCTAACGAGGCTGCAGCTATTAGGGAAAGCCAGACAAGCTTTCAAGGCGTTTCCCTTGAAACAGATTTAAAAAGTATTAATAACAATTATAGGGGACTACACGACGCAATAGAAAAATTGCAAAATAGTTCGTTGTCGTTAGTGGAATCGCTGCAAATAGTGGACGACGTAAAAACACAGCTACAGGCTATAAATGACGCAAAAAATAATCGCGTTAGTGAAAAATTCGAGAGTGTATTACAGAAAGATCCTGATTTTAGCAAATTAAGACAAATTTGTGATGGTGCATCTACAACTTCGTTAAGTGAGTTCACAGATTGTTTTACTTATGCCTGTATTACATCCGTAGATGTCGAACGGTCATTTTCAAAATACAAACATATTTTTTCACCAAAGCGAACATCGCTGACAGAGACAGCTGTAGAAACATACCTGATGCTATTATACTATAGATCTTCCCCACTTTGTGATGACGACAACCAAACTACTTCATAAATCTGTTTAAAAGGGTGAGTTTTATAAAAATTTTTATAAAATGTAACATTATTGTTAAAATTTATTTCCATTTAATATACTTATTCAAGTATTATGATATGATGTAAACATATGAGTCATATGACGGCTCTGGCGGCCAGGTGACCTCGGACAGCTCTAATAATTAATATTTGGTTCTGTTGGTCTATTTCATCGTGTTCCGGGCACTGTCAATTGTCAAAGTGATTTAATTGATTTTCGGCATCATGGGACCTGGTCTAACCAATTAAAACGCTTGAAATTGATAATCTTGATTTCGTCTTTATTAGGAAAAAATTACATTATTATTTACACTTGACGAAATATGTAATGTTCTTTGTTTACATTTGTTTGATCACATTTGTATAGTATGTTTGTCTCCGATAGAAATTTTTTATCAACGTTTATTCCACAATATGCCGAGAAAATAATGCATGATACGAATTGTTGTGTATAATTGTCACTCAATTCACGTTCACTATTTTCCCACAGGCAGGCAACGATACCAATAGCTGTGGTATCGTGGAGAAAATAGACGAAAGTATGATTGATGGGGAAAAAGTATGTTCATTAAAGCCAGAGGACCATAACACTAAAGATATGTAAAGGTTATAATAGGTGAATTTTTCTACCTGAGATCTTCAGCTAATCTAAGTTGTTTTACGGTTACACTGCATAAATAAAAGCATAATTTCATTTGATGTAGCCTCCGTAACCGTAAAACTACTTAGATTAATTGAGATCTCGGTTAGAAAGAGGGACCTAATAGTGACAATTTTAGGTTAGGTAATCCTACAAATTAGCAAAATAATTTAAATTTATTGAACTTTCGATTAATGTAATAATACGTATTTTTCTAAGAAAGAACCCACAAAAGCAAATAAAGCGAATGTAAACAAACCAAGAATTACTATCTGCTCGGGGAAAGAAGACCCGCGGAAAGAATGTGATTTCTGCATTCCATTCAACAAGCGTAAATAAACTAAATGAATTAGTGCAGTGCAAATTTTTGTGATCGTTTGCATCCGCAGTTACTTATTGGGAGAGATATTATATTCCTAGTATATGGGGTTCGCAGAAAGCAGGCGGCTCTTTTAACTGTTCCGTGCTGGCGACTTATCGGTAATGCTCTCTCTCTTCTGCCACACTGGCCTTCTTTGGCCGGCTGAACAGTAGCCGATAATTACTCGTCTGATCGCAGCGTCATATACTCCGTGGTGATTTCGGTTTGCCCAATGCCCGGGTGCATATAAGCATTCCTTACAGTCATACGGAAAGGCAGTATTTCTAGCAATTTCATTGGCCGTTTCAAGATAGCCGCAGGGCATGCGCAGTTACATGACATCTAAAAGTGTATTAAATCCTTTTGGAATCGTTTGTCATCAAGGACCTCGTTAGACGATAGAGAAGATACTCGCCTAGCACGCGGTAGGTCCAGGGTTCGAATGAGGAACTTATTATTATTATTTTTTTTAGATAAGTATTTTTTTAGTTCGTTAGTAAGATTTATATGAAGATTACATTTTTTCCTTGCCCTTTATTATAGTTTGTTTATTTTCACGGTGCCGAATTCCCCTTTAAAAATGATATCTGATGGGCACGCCATGCCGTGGCCTTGAAACGGCCAATGAAATTGCTAGTATCTTGAAATGGCCAATGAAATTGCTAGAAATACTGCCATTTCCGTATGACTGTAAGGAATGCTTATATGCATTCCGCGTCAGTTAAAATATTGTTCTGTGGATATCAATAAGTAATTCTGTGGTACTAACAATTTACGAATGATTCTGTCCACAGAACATAAAAGGTTCTGTCTATCTTCTGTCCTACCAGTGTTGCCATCCCTGTTAAAATTTCATTTCTATTACCCTATTACCCAAGCCTTCAAATCTATTACATTTCATCGATTTTGTGATTATAGTTCTTTTTGTAAAATTTTGTATATTATAATGGAATTTAACAGACAAATTTACTAATACCATATCGTTTGTTCGGTTACAACCATAGATTTATATCTATGGTTACAACCCACTGAAATTACTGAAAAAAGTAAAAGCGACGCATTGCCAAATAGAAATTTTTCCGCCTGCTTCAAGTTGTCAAGAATATGTTAACCGAGCCTAAGCAGAGCCTACGGTTCATAAACAAAATCCGTCGGCTAAGTTCTTCTCATGTGACAAGAGTTTGGAGCGGAATTTCTAATGGTTATATTGATAAATTCGTGGTTTGAAGAAATGTTTATGATTTTTTTTATTTTGTTAGTTTTATTTTAGAAATGATATGATATGATAAAATGGTAAATATGATTAGTTGAATAAAATATTCCTCTTATGTGAATTTTATTTTATTTTAGATTAGTTGAACAGGTCTATAAAGTAAAAGCATTTAT
>JANEYF010003337.1:0-182563 GCA_029963845.1 Rhamnusium bicolor | reverse complement strand
AGGTAAATATAATGTCTAAGAATCAAAATTTCATTGGTATCCCTACTAGTATTGAAAACGGAGATGTTTACGTTCCCGAAACCCAACTTGAACAAATAACAATACCCGAATGCTTTCTAACAACCGTAAACGGAATCGCGAAAATACCGTGTGAAAACCCTAACAATATAGAAATCAATTTCGAAGAACGAATATCCGTACTCCCCTGTGAGTACTTCGAGCAAACCATGCCCGAAAATAGCCCACAAAAATTAACATTTTCTGAAAACTTTCGTACACCTCATTTAAATGTAGAGGAGAAACAAAAAAATAATTAATCTTTGTTATAAATATAGAGACTGCTTTTACTCTGAAAATAGTGACCTAAGTTTTACAAATCAAGTTAAACATACGATACGGACATCTGACAATGAACCCATATTTACAAAATCGTTTAGGCATCCTCATAACATGCAAGAGAGATCCAAAGACAAATTTCAAAATTATTAAAAGACAAAATTATACGACCGAGCGTTTCTCCCGTACAGTTCCCCTGTGTGGATTGTACCTAAAAAGGTAGACGCATCCCAAAAAAGAAATACCGCATGGTAATAGACTACCGACGCCTTAACGACAAGACAATTGAGGACAAATACCCACTCCCAAAAATTGAAGAAATTTTGGACAACCTCGGGAAGTGTACTTATTTTACTACACTTGACTTGGCCCAGGGGTTTCCATCAAATCGAGATGCATCCCGACAGCATCGAAAAAACTGCTTTCACCGTAAATAACGGCCATTATGAGTATCTCAGAATGCCGTTCGGCTTAAAAACGCGCCGGCTACGTTCCAACGCATGATGGACAACGTACTTCGCGATTACCAGTATAAAACGTGCTTTGTCTATATGGATGACATTGTAATATTTTCAAAATCCCTTCAAGACCATTTGACCCATTTACAACAAATATTTCAAAAGCTAAGAGAAACTAATCTCAAAATTCAATTAGATAAGAGTGAATTCCTTAGAAAAGAAGTTTCCTTTTTTAGGCCACATCATAACACCCGACGGTATTATACCAAATCCTTTAAAAATCGAAGCCATCCAAAAATACCCATTACCCCGGACTCCTAAAGAAATCAAATCATATCTTGGATTAGTAGGTTATTACCGTAAATTTATCCCAAATTTCGCTAAACTAACACAACCTATGTCAAAATGTCTTAGAAAAACCGAAAAAATCGATCCTAATGATCACGACTATAGAGAAGCCTTCCGCATAACTAAAGAAGCTATTAGTAATGCCCCAGTTTTAATCTACCCCGACTTTTCTAAACCTTTCACCCTGACCACTGACGCTAGCAATGTAGCACTAGGATCAGTTTTAAGCCAGCAAAATCGACCAGTAGCCTACTACAGCAGGACCTTAAATTCGGCAGAAAAGAACTACTCCACGATCGAGAAAGAATTGGTCGCGATTTTGGCCTCATGTAGGCACTTCCGCCCCTATTTATTCGGAAAGAAATTTACCATCGAAACGGACCACAATCCTTTAGTTTGGCTATCAAAAATTAAAGAACCTAACTCGCGCCTCATAAGGTGGCGACTAAAATTAGAAGAGTTCGATTTTGAAATTAAATACAAGAAGGGTAAAGAGAATTATGTCGCGGACGCACTCTCGGGTTGAAATAAATTTTAACGAAAACGACTCTATCATTCCCCAAATAAATGAAAATCCTAACATCGACGAGATTGACGAAATAATCAATGACTTAATAAATGACCCATCACTACCCGTAATAAGTAATGAATTCCTGGAAGAACTAACCAACACACGTCACTCGACAAACGACGATGATAACGGCCTAGTGATTCCCATCACAGAACACCCTGTGAATCACTTTAAAAATCAATTAATAATATTAACTGACGAAACAGCACAAGAACTTTCGGTAACCAGAAATTACTTATTCGATAAAACTAAATTACAACTTGTAATTACAATTCCCACTACAAACATAGACGAACACCTTTCAGAAATATGTAGAAACCGAATAAATCCCAGTACAACCACGTGTTTATACGTCCCTGACGAAAATACAAAAATAACATGCCTACGAATTTTTAAACAAAATCTAAATAATTCTGTAAAAATACTGTCATCTAGTCAATACTTAAAGGACATAGAAGACCCGAATGAGCAAAAAGAAATTATATCTTCATATCATAACGAAACTCATAACGGCATAAATGAAACGCTAAATCACTTAAAGCAAAAATATTATTTCCCAAATATGCGAGACGCAATAACGTCATACATCAATAAATGTGACCTATGCCTAAAATCCAAATATGACAGACATCCTTACAAACCACAACTAAAAAGGACCCATGATACCCAGTAAACCTTTTGACACATTACATATAGACACATTCACCTATAAAGCATCCAAATTTTTAACCATAATCGACGCTTTCTCAAAATATTCGCAAGCATACTTACTAAAAACAGCTACCGCGACCGAGATATTAAACAAATTTCGGCACTACATAGCACATCATGATCGACCCAAAAGAATAGTAAGCGATCAGGGCTCGGAATTTAAAAATAGAACTTTTAGGGAATATCTAACTATGCTAGGAATAGAACTTCATCTTACCACGGCATACAACCCGAATTCAAATTCGTTTGTTGAACGACTACATTCAACTTTACTCGAGAAACTGCGAATAATTAATTTAAAAATCCAAATGAAAGCCCAAGCAATCAAATGATAACCGCGATATGGATTTATAATCAATCAATCCATACTTCAACCGGATTTTCCCCCTTTTCCATCTTATACGGACCTTACCAACACGAGCTGAGCTTCGCGATGACAGATGAACTTTATGAAAACTATAATCTTAAACGTAAAAATGAACTAAAACCTTTTATTGATCAAATTTATCAGAAAGCCAAAAATAAAGAACAAAACGTGTTAGATAAAATAAATACCCAAAGAGAATCTACTATTGATATCCCTGAAAATACGGTTCTTTATGTAACGAAACCACAACCCCAGAGTAAACATAAAACGCTTTACAAAGAAGCGACTCTCCTTAACAAAGACGAAAACACTGTGAACCTTGTAACCCCCCATGGTAATATAACCAATAGAAATCTGACAAAAATAAAAAGGTAAGAAAAGATCCTTCTTTTCAGATCCACCCTGACGATGACGCACATGCTTCAAATCATCCCGATTAAAACGCCAGGATATTATCAAGAACTTCTAGGTCTTGCCAAAACCCTAAACTTCTACCACAAAATCTATTTCTCCTATAACCTAGATATTTTGAATAACTACTTTTACCAAATTAAACACAACACAGAAAAAACTTTACAAATTAGTAAAAAATCACTCGGGTTCCTCAATAAGATAGCTATAAACCAAATTGAAAGTAAAATCGAAGCAATTGAACACAAACTTCATAAAATCATAAATCCCTCTAGAACAAAAAGAGGACTAATTAATGGTCTAGGAAATATTGTAAAATTTATCACGGGTAACCTAGATCAAGATGATCTTAATGATATAAATAAAAATATTGACATTCTCACAAAAAATCAAAACAAGCTCAACAAAAAGATATCGCAAAGTGTCACAATATTTTCTAAAATAACCGAAAAATTATATGACGAACTAAAAGCAATAGAAATAAATCAAAACTATACTGTGTCAATGTTACATTTATACACTAACCAGTTTGAACAGCTTTATTTTCTGCAAACTCATAAAGATTATTTGGAAGCATTTGAAAAACAACTGGATGTAATTACTCGAACTATTACTCTTACTAATGACGAAATACCGAACTTAGAAATTATTACCTTTTCTGAACTAAAAGAAATTCAAAACGAACTACTTTCAGATTATGATAAAAATACTCTGATTACACATGATTCCTTGCATCCATTCGAAATTTTGCAAAGCACCAAATTAGGAATAATATCTATCAATAATTTAATAGTTATGGCTCTTAAGGTACCCATCCTTAATCCTACCTACTACAACATTTCCAGGATATATCCTATTCCTAACCAAGATTCCATTGCACTAATACCACCGACGCAGTATTACTTAGAAAATGGTATGGAAAACAGATGGACAGACAGATGTCAACCCACTATAGGACTGTACATATGTCAATCGTTTCAACTAAACAAATGCGATCTACAAGCAACTACCGGATGTGATTTAACAAAAACCTCAGGAGCAGAAGCATACAAGCTAATATCTCATGGATTACTCACCACCTTCTCAAAACCCAAAGAAATAATTGAAAAGTGCCAAAACATCGTAACCAGACATTCAGTGACCAACAACAATATAATATTATCCACTTGCTCAATAATAATTGACAATAATTTAATCACGATGAATACCAACAACACCTTGGATATACCTATAACTAATGCTATTAGTTATTTCAACAAGGAACCAGGGCAATCAATAAATCTTCAGTCCTACCACCTAGAAGACATCTCCAAACTCAAAGACGACCTACAGCCCCTGCGAGAAGAAAGTATTCTGGACAACCCCCAATTAAACGCTGCCCACGTCACAACGACATTAATTATAATTATACTATGTATCTGTATTATTATCTTTTCATGTATTTTTAGACAAAGAATATACCAATTATTCTGTGCTAGGAGACATATCCTCCAGGTCAACTCCAGGGAACTACAGACGCTTCAAGACGTCAAAACAACCCTTGAGGAGGACGTCAAAACAGCCCTTGACGAGGACGTCAAAAACTTAGAAGGGAGGAGTTAGATACGCAAAACCCACACTATGATAATCAACTTTGCTGACAATACTTAAAATAATGTATAAAAACTCATAATATGTAATAAAATATTCACTATTAGACTTGCAGCCGGAGGCTATAGTATTTTTCATCTGTAACTTTTGTATTGTGAAATTTGTCGTTTAAAAATAAATATTTTTTAAAAACGAAATTCTCCAATCAAGTTATTTAACTCTATTCTACTAATTTTACGTTGTTAGGAATTTATTTCAAATTACCGACTGCTTTTGCTTTAATTAATTTTATTCGTTGTAATGACATATGACGGATTTAATTCGCATTGAGAGAATAATTTTTATTTGTGAGGGTAACTTGGTCATAAGAATTTGTAATCAAGTTGGTATGTTCAGATGAAGCTTATAGAATTATAAGTGTATTAACTAATTAGAAAAATACTTTTTTCTGAAAGTATGTAATGAAGGCGGTACTCATGCATTTTTAAAATGGATAACCTCCAAGGAATTAGAAAAAAACCGAATTGACTAGATTAAATGAAAGACTTATTTAGAACAGGGTTGCTGCGGATTGTAAGAAATGATTTGTTTATATCTAAAACGAGTATGAAGAATGTGAGCGATGATTAACATATAAAAATGTCTCTTGGTTAACTCGATATTCTCAACTCCCACGGTAAAAATTTATTAAAGCTTTGAACATGTTTTCACATAGACGAAGTTTGAAATAAGATTATTAAGTTGGCATTACTCGTACTGCTTTCACATGGAAATTGATTCAGCTTAAATTTAAAATAAGATTATTGCGTTGACACTACGTACCCATCCTCATTTGCTACAATTCTGTGTTTTTTAGTCCAACATTATTCTAAGCAGATATTTCGTTGTGTTATCAGCGTCTATATGTATAATAGCATTTCCCATAAAATTTGGAGGATCATTTATATGCAATCAAAATAATATTGGATCCAACACCGAACCCTGTGGCTCTCCTAATCTAACATCAAATTAAACAATATCAGCATGTCATAAGCAAATTTAAATACAGCTAAAAAAATGTACACAATGAACTGGACTATATTGAGTCGTCAAACCAGTTTGAGTTTATAGTTTCAAAATTAAATTTGACGTATTGGTTATTCTGTGGGCTACTTAACTATTTTATGGTCCATAAATCTTTTAGTGGGTATTTGCTACTCATAAAAGTTTTTGTTTATAGAAAAGTTAATAATGTCGCCAACTTCCATAGTTTCACGTGTGTGCATGTAAATAATTTGAAATCTCAAACGGCCCATCAAGATTCCTATTTAAAATGTGTTATATCCATCGCGTAAATTTATGCAGTCTGTTGTAAAAGTTAAATATTTTGCTTGATGAATACCACTTGAAGTAAACAGAGTTTTATAATTATAATTCTGTGTACTTAATTTCCATGTGCATATTCTGATGTTTATAGCTTCTCAAAGTTATTATTAAACTTAGCATAAATCATTAGTTATGTTGTTACACACGTGACACGAGGGCCACTAATAATTATTTTTAACACTGATATTATAAGAGGAATAGGAAGAGCCGCGGTAAAATCTTTTAATTTTATAATCTGGTGGAATATACTTACAAGCGATTAAAATTAATTGGTTGCTGTCTGTAAAACAAATTTATTTTTCAACGCAATATTCGAGTTCCAATTATTGCAATTAAGCGGACCACAACATTGGTCCTTCGAGCCGGAAGTCTAGTGTGGAAAATAGTAAAAATTAGTTTTTTGTCATTTTAACAATCATTACAACTAAACAGTACAGACATCGAGGGGTACAACGGATAGTTATCAGTTATTAATTAGTGAAGTCGATAAATTAGTTATTTTTTGTGCTGTATGGAGGGTAATTTTGATCATATTTCTTTTCATTGCAGCCAATATGAATTGAATTGCGTATGGATTATGTAGTAAAAACAGAAGAGCTAAAAAATTCAAAAATATACAGAACCACATCGTATGTACGATAATTTATTACTTCTTCAACGTGGCTTGTGTATCAAGATGCATCTACCGTAATATGTACAAGTCCTCAGCTTCTTCATCTTAAGCGATATCAATTACAGAGCTATATATTATGTCCTTATCTCCCTCCCATCAACAACAAGTTGTAATTCTGTAATTACAACGACCATTGCAAATTAACTTAGTATGTATTACCTTTTTATCCTTTCGGAAAGGTGAGGCGTCTGCATTTTTCATGTCGTTGTCGTTTAAACGTCGGCATTTTCTTGGAACATAAATCTGCTTAAAAAAAGTGAGGAAATTATTGATGTTTGGATGGAACAAACTGAGCCTAAGTTTAAGGGGCATGGTGGAAAAGTAGACATTTAGATTGAAGTTCTGGAGCACGGAGTACTGGTAATAGTTGAGTGAAGTAAATCAACAAATCCAGTTACGCAATCAGCAGTTTGCTAATCCCAATGCACGGCAATTATTATTTCTGTTCTATTTAAAGAAATTGTAATATCAAACCTGTTTTAATGTGCAAAATGAATTTTAAAGTTTAATATGTATAATAATAAAATAACACAGAGTTTGTTACCATGAACAATATCAAATGCACGCCCAGAGGTCTAATACATACACCGGTCTATCTTGTTTGTAATAGATACGTGCATTTTTATTGCCTTACGGCCACATAAATAAATCTTAAGTATAGTTATTGAAGTTATTTTTGAGACATGTCTATCTAGAATGTCAGGATTTCCTAGTTGGAATTTTAGTTTTTATTGTACGTGGACTGTATTCTCTTCTACAGCAAGTGTTTTAAATTGTCATTATAAAGCCGGCCAGTTTTAAGAAATTGGCCGGCGGCATGGTGTAACTAAAAACTTACCTCTTATATCTTGTCCATTAACAGTTGTTTATGGTTGTCAGCGTACACTTGCATTATTAATAAACCTTGCGGACATAGCAAGTATTTTTTTTATTATCGAGTAACCCCGTTAATCTAACAATAATTAAGATTAGTGTAAATAACAAATTTATATTTTATATTTTGCACATATAAAGTTACTTACCTTTCACGATCACGAGAAAAATTTAAAAAATGTTCCAATGTTTCAGTGTACGTGACCTGCTTTTTTCTTTGCCGCCTTCTGTCACACCACATTAAAAGACAAACAAAAAATAAATAAAGGATATATAAATACGCACTTAAAGCACAGTAAAACTAATAAAAGTATACAGGCTGTCTCATCAGGAACTGCATCGATCGATATAGGGAAAAGTACGCACCAGACAATTTTGAAAATTAAAGGAGTTGCTAACGGCAGTGTTGCCAATCCAACTAAAATAATTACAAGCATCTGGTACTTCCGATTATACCGGAAGTCGATACCAACTTGCTTATTTTAAATGGAACACATAAACAAATTCAAAAAGTCTTCGTGGGTCTAATTTAAACGCGGTGATATTTTTTGACATAGGAGAATGACTGACATTACTGATTGTTTCTAATCATGGCTAATTTGATAAAATATTTATTAAAAGTTCTTGAATTTCTAAGAAAATCGCAAATATTTCAAAAAGTTGTAACTTAAACCCCCACAATGCTTATATCAGAAAAAAAGGAATTTTTTTATACATAACTTGATGTTAAAAAAATACAGGGTGTTCCATTTTTTGACTTACGCAAGTTTTCGCGGTTTGAAGTTTACAAAATGTAACGTCAAAAATGGAACACTTGGTATACTATTATTGAATTTCTTTAAACTGTAGAGCGTAGCTCACCTTATGGTCTTTCTGCATGCCAAAAAACAAACGAGTATCTTTTACACGAAGAAAGTTATAAAGGTTATTGTAAACCATTGCACCTGTCAAAATTTTTTTAAAATGTCAAAAATATTTGAACCGGGTTTAGGCATAGGGTATTTTTTTTACTCAGTATTTTATGCTCTTTTCGAAAACCCTAAAATATATAGGGGGTATTCCATGTACAATAAGCAAGTTGGTATCGACTTTCGGTATAACCGGAAGTGTCAGATGCTTGTAATTATTGTAGTTGGATTGACCACACTGCCGTTAGTAATTCCCTAAATTTTCAAAATTTTCTGGTGCGTGCTTTTCCCTATATCGATCGATGCAATTCCTGGTGAGACACCCTGTATATAACCTGGAACACAATAAACGCACTTAGAGACCACCGATTTCGTACGCGTAGTTCTCGACGCATGGCGTAGGTTTGCCCTCTATCTCCGCTCAATAGAGTGATTACAACACGATACGGTAAAAACAGCACTGGATTCCATAAAGTGAGCATGTGCCGCTCACAGTGTCATGGCCGCCGTTTCCGCACTTTCCGTGAAAATAACCAAACTATAATAAAGAGCAAGGAAAATAAAGAAACTATAATAAAGGGCAAGGAAAATCTTACTAACGAACTAAAAAATATTTATTTAAAATAAAAAACAAGTTTGTGATTTGAACCCTGGACCTAGCGCGTGCTAGACGAGTATCTTCTCTATCGTCTAATGAGTTCCTTGCTGACAAACGATTCCAAAAGGATTTAATACACTTTGACATGTCATGTAACTGCGCATGCCCTGCCCTGGAATCCAGTGCTGTTTTTACCGTATCCTGATTACAACGGGCTGGCAGCCATTAATGGGCAACTGCAATATATTTTCAAGAAGAACAAAAACTGTTTAGACTTTTTATATTGTATTATTATACAAATACGATATAATAAATACAGTTTACCGCCCTTAGATTTTTCATCTTTATTTTCGGAAGAGCATGTGAAATCCAAAACTTTTCGGGTACAAACTTCTCTTGTCTGTGTTATTTAAAACAGAAATGATATAGTAGGTAGATGCACTGTTTATTCAGTGTAAACACGTAATTTTCATTACCCCGATGATTAGCTGGAAGTAAACATACATGTACTAAAAATAAACATACTTATGGTAATTTTTTAACTTGTTATATTTATTTATTTTATTGGATATTTAAATATTTTGATTATAGCCTACGATGTAGGTTAGTTTAATAATTATAATATGGCCTTGCCACACTAAACATGAATTTATGTGGTGGTCTTGCATTAGAATACCTACAACGAGTTTAAAAGCAGTTCGGAGTTCATTCCTAGACTCGTAAATATCTAGTTAACAAAAAATTGGGGACTATAAGGTAACTGGGCGTTGTTTTGGGAGATATTAATCATGGTTATTTATTAATTGCGAGTTGGTAATCACTGAGTGTGATAATACTCATCGAATTTCATTTAAAATGAGAACGAATAGGAAAATGCATATTCATAATTCGTGATATAATAAACAGACAAAAAAATGTTTATCTAATCTCCGATACGGTTTTCCCAAACAAAATATGGCAAAATAGATAAAAATCGTCAACACATCAACAGATCAACACATTTTATATATCTACTGTTTACCGAGAGTAATAAATTTTATTTATTCTAAGCAGTTTGCTTATTTATTTTTTATTTTTGTCAATCCTAGTGACAATTCTAACCTTCCATTTTCTAATAATAAACTATTAGACAAAACCTAATGTTTTCTGTTAACAAGACTTTTCTTTATGCTCACATACCCTTTTGGAATATTCTGCCAGTTTGTCCTGTAATATACCGGGTGTAACAGGATCATGGTACGTGATTTATGAGCAAATAAAGTTCATCAAAATGGTTTTTGGGGAAAAACTCAGTTTTTTCAAATGGAACCATATTGGCACCGTGGTACCATTTATTAGTACTATTAATAAGGAATTTATTCATATGTCGTATTAAAATGTGCGATAAATACAAACAAAATTACAGCTAAAAGAAAATAAGAAAATACAATTTTGTTCTAATTACCTTGTTATACATAAGGCGACTTTGAAATATAAAAAATGAACACAAAACATTACAACAGTTGTTCAAAATGCTGTCCATTAACGTCAATGCACTTCTGAACTCGCATAGCTGTTTGTCGAGAACGTTCGCCAATTGCTTGGTCGTTATACTATTAATTGCGCGTCTTACTCCTAGATCTAGGTCTTCACGGGTTGTAACGGCGGTTGCATAGACAATATTTTTTAAATGGCCCCAAACAAAGAAATCAAGGGGTATTAAATCAGGTGACCTTGGAGGCCACCTCACAGGACCATTCGTCGAAATTACGTTTTCTCCGAATCTCCGTTGAAGGTAATTAATTACAATCCTTGAATTATGGGGAGGAGCGCCATCTTGTTGGAAATACATTTCCTGTCGTAAATGGAAAGAAAATTCAGCTAAACTATCCTCAATTTCATTTTGCAGAAATCCCAAGTATCTGGCACCAGTCAGGGGTCTTTCAAATATTATTGGACCAATGATTCTACTACCGATTATTCCAAGCCAAACATTGAAACCGAACCGCACTTGAAAGTTACCCTCCCGTAATAAATTTTGATATTCTTGTGACCAAAACCTAGACTCATCCGAAAATAAAATCATTCCCAAAAAATCATTGTTTGACTGCACGTTGTTCTGCAAAATCCAATTGCAGTATTCCATCCCACGTTCGTAATCATTCTCGTACAAGTGCTGGTGCAATTGGTATTTAAAAGATTTATAGTGGTATTTGTGCAAAATTCGGCTTACTGTTTGGTGACCGATTTCCAATTCAAACCCAATTTGCCTTAAAGAAATGGTCTTATCAACTTCTATTCGAGCCAAAACATTAATTTCCGTTCAAGAACGAAATTTTCTTTGGGATCATTGTTGGGCTTGTTGGCAAACCCATATATTTTATGTTACAAAAACTAATATATTTTGAATAGAAGTACAGTCAATATTATTATTATATAAACATCGATTAGAAGTGTTTATGTTATCGTACTTCACTTGAACGTGAGAATGCTGACAAATTAAGTTCTTTGTACTAGGGATTTTAATAGTTAGTTATACGTAGACATCTCGTCTATAAAGACAGTGCCATTTAAAACTTATCAAATAATTATTAATAAACTATCAAAGACTCACATTTTGTTTTATTTCACAGTCTAGTATTCTAATAGGGCTCACTTCGGAATTGATTTTCACGATTAAAATAATTTCTCGCTGGACATTGTCTATTAGGATATCGTTCGGTATAAAGGTGTCTAGCCGCAACGGCATTTTTTCTACATTCCCCACAAATAATTAACATGTCCACTTTCTCATCTCTTGTATAAATTTGCGGCATTTTGAACACAATTAATAAGAATTTTAAACAATTTTTAAAGACACAATAAAAACACCGGTAAACCGACAAATGTTTGACAAGTTAAATATTTCATTGTTTTCAAAGCCACCTTAGCTAGTCACTTCTTAACATTTAATTAGAACAAAATTGTATTGTTTTATTTTCTTTTAGCTGTAAATTTGTTTGTATCTATCGCACATTTTAATACGACATATGAATAAATTCCTTATTAACAGTACTAATAAATGGTACCACGGTTCTATTTGAAAAAATTGAGTTTTTCCCCAAAAACCATTTTGATGAACTTTATTTGTTGATAAATCACGTAATTTAGTATTTTTGACGGGATTTCGATTTTTCTGCATTACACGGATTTAGAATAAATCGGAACCGTCATGGCACACTTAAATGGAAAACTAAAAATTATTTAAAAAAAATATTGACGTTTGAAATGTCACTTATTTGGTATCGTTGGATTCAGACAATTATGCAGAATCCAAAAATGCAGTAATATACAGGGTGTTTTATTTAAAAGTCGAAAGTTAGTGTCACTTCCGACGAAATCGGAAGTAAAAAAAATCACTTGTATATCAAAAGTGCCGCTTATTATTTATATAGGATATCCCAAATTTCAATTAATTATCTTCAAGGGGGTGTACCATGATTCTGTTACACCTGGTATGTATTCTCTTTAGTTAAATATAAAAAGGACCCTTTGTCGCTCTTATATTTTTTCAGAGGGCCGTCGATATTTGCCAATTTAACAAACATTTTTCAAAGAAGAAGACTGCTTGTTTCAATTAAATTCGATCAGCGAAAAACCGTTTTTATATTATGTATAAATGCCACGCTTTGCAAACTACAGATCTGACAACACTTGTCGCTGTCACTATACTTAACATATGCCAGTGTCATGTTCACAAAAAGTTTCTATTTTTAAGTTTGATAAATGTGTGACAAGAAAAAATAACACAAAACGAACACGCCGCTGATTTTTTGTAGCATTGTTTAATTAGGTGTTAAAAAGTATTAGATTTTGTACTGAACAGTAGAAGTGACTATCTCTAATGTTTTTGACATACGTTAGTGATGGATGATTGTTGAAAAAACTAAATTCTCTTATTGTATGAATAGATTTAAAACAGTTGAACTAAATTTAATCAAGGGTTATATCCCGAGTGCATCAAGTTTAATCGGTTAAACTGTGTACTTCACATAGTTTTCAAAATTTTGCTTAGCAAATGACTTGTGTATCATAATTATTATACACGAAAGCTCAAAAGCAAAATTTTAAAAATTGTGACGTACACAGTTTGTGATTAAAATTGATGCACGAGGGATATATGTAAAGATTATTTCCGGAATAGAAATCGTTATAGACAATAAAATGCATAGTTTTATTTATATCATAACAATTATAAAGTACAAATTACATTGACAATTCGGTTTTTTTAATAAAGAAACAGTTCAAATTAATTATTTTTCGTTGCGTTAGTACAATTGATAAAAAAAATTACATTTTTATATACAATTTGAGCTTATTTTTCTTCATTAATGTTTTGAATAGTAGTATGTTCTGATGTTGCCTTAGAAGTGCTTGGTTCATTTTGTATTTCATTTGGATTACATCTTTATTTATCACGTTTAAATGATGTAGGGGATCTATTTGCAAATACGGTTTTATGGAATTTGCGCTTCCATGGCCGGTTATTTTGATAAGCTCTTTATTAAGCTGCTGACAGCTGTGGCTCGATTAGAATGATTAGTTATTTTTGTTGTATCTAAACCGATTTTTGTGGCTGATTCCTTGTCCATTTGAACAGTTCGTTTCGTCCAATCGGTGAATTTTTGTACCAATAGGGATTTTCGTATTTATTCCAGTACCTATTGCATGTCAGAAATAATAGTTATTTATGATGCAAGTGTTAAAAATGACTTTTTATTTTGTGAGTGGAGAAGTTTGCGAAACCGGCGTAAGCGAGTGGAGCAACTCCACGAACAAAATAAAGTCATTTTTAACACGTGTATCATACAATGTTTTTTCTACAAACACCATTAAAAGAACAATAAAGTTGCTTTAAAAAGATTTCAAATCCTTTTAATGGTTACCTACCTCATAATTCTAGTAGTTTGTAGGATTTATGAAATAAATAAATCAAGTTTGCCCGTTGTTTGACACATGCTTGTCAAATGTGAAAAACTATTGCAATATGATGAGTTCCAATATTAATTATAGTCCAGAAGGAAGCGAATCGATTCCTCAAGAAATTGAAGAAGCAGCTACAAGGGCAACTTTGGATTTGTTGCCAACAAAATGAATTAGCGTACAAACGCTTTGTGGAATGGTGCGATCGGAACAATGTTGCAGGCAAGTACAGTGAAAATGTAATGTTGGCCTATTTCGAGCAAAATTCTAAAATTTGGAAGTCTTCGACGCTTTGGGTACATTTTTCAATGATAAAGGCTATGTTAAATGTCAAGAACAATCAAGATATAAGTAAGTTTTATAAACTCATCGCATTTTTGAAGCGCAAAGAAGGATATCGTCCAAAAAAAATCAAACATTTTTACATGCCAAAATATTGATGTTTATTGCAGAGGCGCCAGATGACACGTATTTGATGTTTAAAGTAGCTGCTGTAATGGGTATACTAGGCGCGTGACGTCGTGAAGAACTTTGTCAAATGGGTTTAAACAATATTGAGGATTTAGGAAATACACTAGTGGTAAACATTCCAGATAGCAAGACTAGAGTTTCAAGAACCTTTACTGTTATTACTGAGACTTATATTGACTTATATCATAAGTACTTAGCATTACGTCCAGCTCATGTCAACCACCAACGTCTTTTTATTAAATACACTAGTAACAAATGTACGATCAACCTGTTGGAATAAATATTTTTGAAAAGATGCCTACAGATATTGCAAGATTTTTTGAAATGACCAAATAGTGAACTTTACACCGGACATTGTTTCCGTCGGACATCCGCCAGCTTGTTAGCAGACTCTGGTGCAATTTTATGTACAATAAAAAGACATGGAGGATGGAAAAGTTCGAGTGTTGCAGAAGATTCGTTAGAAAACAAAAAGAGGATTGCTTGTCACATTCTTCCAAATAATTGCCCTTCTTCTAACAATTCAGAAATAGAGCATATTAATAGTATTTCCTCCACTGCTTCAAGTTCAACTTCAACAATTTCTTCCTGTGAAGTAGCTTCCTCACAAGGGATAAATATTACTAATTGCTCCAATTGTACAATTAATATAAATATTTCTAAATAACTTGTAATTTTTTGTTAATAAATATATAAATGTCATTATGACAAACGACTTGTCATTTTACTTTTTGCACTAGTGTTAAAAGTAAATCATGTGATCATTTTTAACGCGAGTTTATATAATATTACATTTTTAATTCAAGTATGCCGTGTTAAAAATTTAGTTTTTAATGGTGTTTGTAAAAAAATTATATTTTTCTGTAAATATCTTCTATTAGCATTACTTGCATCCCTAGCACACTTAAATTAAATATCCTTAAATGGATCGAAAATGACGTATTTTAAAAAATACATTTCCTGAAGCATTTTTGCATTTATGTTCCACATGGTTTTTATCACATTTTCCTTATAATCTTTTAGTTTCGACCTTAAATTTTTTTTTTATATTTTAGTATTGTGAAAGAATTTTCTAAAAGATTATTTACCATCTCTCCGTCTCATATTGAAAGCTCAGTCTTTAAGCACCAACGTAATATAATCTATGGTTGTAGTGGCTTCAAATTGGTATCCTGTTTCATTACAAAAATCAGTAAATCGCCCCGATACCGATTTGTTCGTTTTTGTTGTGTTAATCAGAACGCTTCTTAGGATTTCTTTGTCAACTTCAGAAAGTGAAACATATCTGAAACGAGTACTTTCTTTATTCACTTCCATTTGACGGTGTAGGTAAATATAAATGACACTGACGGTTCAAACTATTAGAATTGTTAAGTCGGTGAGTATCGCATGGCAACGACAGGCCAAAGCTTACTTTACATGTCAGAAATAAATGAACAGCTAGGTGAAAAATAACCGATTATTTTTGCAAAATAATCACTTATTTAAACAAGTCACGTGGTACAAATTTCATGTTTCTTATTGGTTAGATCTATGATGAGGGAAATAATCGTCATAATTTTTAATATTATAACAATTGCTGAATGTGAGTTTGCACCACGTTGTTGTATTAAAAAAAAACATATAAAACTGTTATAATCATAATGCAAACAATAACTGAAACTGATCCTATTAAGGACTCGGATACATTTTTATCTGAACAAGTTGAACGACCATAATACACAAGCATTCTCCACATAACGACAGGTTATATTACTACTCCACTAGCCGGATACGATATATAAACCGAGAAAAGGGTTTTGATGTGATTACACAGCTCCCCTGATTCTATTTCCGATCGCCGGATATATACATGACATCTTCCTCCCGTTATTCAACTTGCCACGCCGCGTTGTCATTCTCAATCGTCGAAATTATATATATCCGATAAATGGCTATTTGGATGAACATAGCTGTCGCTTCATGTAATGGCATACCGTTTAAAAAACGTATCGGGTAAATAACTAGGATGAATATTTTTAAAAACTACATGTGTTGGTTTATTTTTAGATAATAAATAAATGAACATCGATTTGTTATACAGATACTGGGTGAACCGTATACGGAGAAAATAATGAAAATGACAATAAAAAATTAGTAAATCAATTTACAAAGAAGTAAGTTATAAAATAAATATGTATATGTAACATTTTACGCATTATTGATAAGCAGTTATTAGTACTGAATGGTGATTGTGATTAATTGCTTTTATAAACACCTATAGAAAGTCGTCGTAGTGTCAATGAATTATGTGTGGCAACCATACCAGTAATTGGGATTTCATTAATGATTGCGCTAGTGGTACGAATTTCTGCCTCTTGAGTGTCTACATTTTAAATGGGCTAATCAATGTTAGCAACATAGAAGTAACGCCATCTAGAAGAAGTTTAATGAAATTTTAAAATTTGCATGCTTCCTAAAGATTCAGGTTATCATTAAAGCTGGCCGAGGTCACCTGGCCGACAGAGCCGTCATATGACTCATATGTTTACATCATATCATAATACTTGCATAAGTACAATAAATGGAAATAAATTTTAACAATAATGTTACATTTTATAAAAATTTGTATAAAACTCACCCTTTTAAGCAGATTTATGAAGTAGTTTTGTTGTCGTCATCACAAAGTGGGGAAGATCTATAGTATAATAGCATCGGGTATGTTTCTACAGCTGTCTCCGTCAGCGATGTTTGCTTTGGTGAAAAAATATGTTTGTATTTTGAAAATGACCGTTCGACATCTACGGATGTAATACAGGCATAAGTAAAACAATCTGTGAACTCACTTACCGAAGTTGTAGATGCACCATCACAAATTTGTCTTAATTTGCTAAAATCAGGATCTTTCTGTAATACACTCTCGAATTTTTCACTAACGCGATTATTTTTTTGCGTCATTTATAGCCTGTAGCTGTGTATTTACGTCGTCCACTATTTGCAGCGATTCCACTAACGACAACGAACTATTTCGCAATTTTTCTATTGCGTCGTGTAGTCCTCTATAATTGTTATTAATAGTTTTTAAATCTGTTTCAAGGAAAACGTCTTGAAAGCTTGTCTGGCTTTCCCCTAATAGCTGCAGCCTCATTAGGGTTGAACTGTAGTATCACAGCTTTTATTTGTTGAAAATATTCAGCATAATAAAAAGCCGCTTTCAACCACGTTCCCCAACGTGTAAGAATCGGCTCTGGTGGTTCAGGGATACCAGGATACTGTCTGTGAAATGCTCGAAGCTGTTTAGGAGATTTGAGAAATACTTTTTTTGTATTTGCTATTAATGCATCTACCTCTGGAAAACATTTTCGAATCATTTCTGCCACAAGATGTAACGCATGCACTTTACACGTAACATGTAAAAACCTACAATTGTCTTTTTTGAAGAGAACGGCCTACCACGCGCATTGTCGCGGCACCATCAGTCACAAACATCAATACTTGACTTGTTGAAAGTTCAAATTTTTCGAATGTCTCCAACACCACACGCGTAATTATTTCGCCAGTACACGCAGTTAGTCTTTTACTAGCTAGTAAAAATGGAAATGTTGGTTTAAGAGAGTCCAGTACACGTACTATAATATTTAAAATAGAGTTTTTTTTACAATCTGTCGTCTCGTCAATACATAACCAGAGCCGTGTATTTTTTAATCCACATTTAATCCTATTTACAATGTCTTCACGAACAGATGGTATATATCTACGTAACGAGGTACGACTTGGTAAGTTCACCTGGGGATTGTATTTATTCCAAAACTCCCGAAATGGTTGTTTATCCAGTATGTGTAGCGGAATATTACAGGCTATTAACATTAACAATAAATCGAACATAAACTGAGTTGTCAAAGGCATGCCATTTTTTTATTTTGATGTTGCACGGTATTGATATGACGACGACAATCTGTTTTGTGCCAGCACATTAACTCTTGATTGCAAACTTTACAAATTATTTTGCATCCGTCATAGAATAAATCCGGAAATTCACCGATAAATTTATTCACTGTGTCCGAGTACGGTCGTTTTTTACCCTTTGGCGCGTTTGAAATTATGTATAATTTATAGGTACAACCTCACGCATTAACCTTTCAAATAAGACTGCACTTCTAAATCGGCACGTGTGACGCCAGCGCAAGACCGTGGCTGTACTCCAGCCACCTCGGTCAGCTTTAGTTATCATCAAGGTGGATTAGATCACAAGGCAATGGTTTTATGTTAAAATGAAAGGATACGTTTGCATCCGTGAACATAGTTAGACGCTGATATTAATAATAATAATAATAATAATTTTATTTCTTCACTGAAAAAAATATACACAGTGGCATACAAAAACAGTGTAGAAAATGTCAAATAAACAATTTAAAAGAGTAAAAACTAAAACGTGTACGACAAAGTATAACATGAGTAACATGAATACGTCATAAAAAAAATGTCAGGACAAATTTAATTAAAAGATGTATAGGTATAAAAAAAAGAAAAAACATTGTGTATCTATTATAAGACGTAGGCATAGTACTATTATTACTATGCCTAGAGCACAAAAAACATCATTTAGAAGAATTCTTGGATAGTATAACAATTTTTTTCTAGCAGTAGTTTTTTAAGTTTTGACTTAAAAATGTGAATACTTCCGGAAACTTTAAGGTCTTCAGTTAGAGCATTATAAAATTTACATCCTTGATAGAGAAAACTTTTCTGGTACATACTAGTTCTGTGGAGATCAGGACGTAATATACCTTTGGCTCTGGTTTCATATAAATGACATATTTGATTCCTTGAAAAAAAGCTATTATGTTTGAAAATATATGAACATACCTCAAAAATATACAAGCAAGGAACTGTTAGAATTTTTAAGTTTTTAAAGGCATTTCGACAAGTCTCTCTGTAATTCAAATTTGCTAAAATTCGAACTGCATATTTCTGTAATATAAGAACTCTATTAACATTACTACTATTACCCCAGTTCACAATTCCATACCTCAGATGATAGTGAAAACCGGCATAATAGAGAGTCATGAGGACCTCTTGGCTACAGTGCTTAGACATAAATTTTAGGGCATAGCAACTTGTCCTTAATTTAATACATAAATTATCAATGTGCTGAGTCCATTGCATATGACTATCAAAAGTAACACCTAATAGTTTATTAGAAACACAAGTTTTTGTAACGTAGTCGGTGCCTTCAAAAAGTGTTAAAATCTCAGAATTACTATTTAATGAAAATTGAGTAGAGACAGTCTTACTCTTGTTTAAATTTAGTTTGGTTTTTTGGGCCCAGCATATTATTTTTTCATAAACTATTTCCGTTGTCACTTTAGCTTCAGTTAAATCGTTCTCTGTAACTAAAATGTTGGTATCGTCGGCATAACAGACCACATGAACGTTTGGAATTTTCTCTAAGAAACTGATTAGGTCATTGGCAAATAATATATACAAGAGGGGTCCCAAAATTGAGCCTTGAGGAACACCTTGTCTAATGTCACAAGTATTGCTCTGCACTTCCCTCGACATTCTTACAATTTGCGGGGCTAGATTATTTTATATAACATAAAAATGGAGAGCCTGCTTTCACCAAGGAATGCTAAGCAGTGCATCATCTTAAAGTCCAAATATGCATCCTACACTAAAGTTAGAGATATATCCATTAATAAAGGATTTATTAACCCAAGATAGGATGTTACGCTGAAAAATATTTATGATTTTTAAGGTTTCAAATAGTGACAAATTCTTAAGGCAGTAGTTACATATTTTGCCAAATTATACCAGGTGTAACAGGATCATGGTGTACACCCTTTTTTCTTCTTTAGTTTTAAAGATAATTGATTAAAATTTGGGATATCCTATGTACATAATAAGCGGCACTTTTTGACGTACAAGTGATTTTTTTTTTCACTTCCGGTTTCGCCGGAAGTGACACTAACTTTCGATTTTTAAATGATACAGCCTGTTTATTATTGCATTTTTGAATTCTGCATAATTTTCTGAATTCAACGATACCAAATAAGTGACATTTCAAACCTCAGTATTTTTTATAATATAATTTTTAGTTTTCAATTTAAGTGTGCCATAACGGTTCCGATTTATTCTAAATGACTCGTCACAAATACTAAATTACGTGATTTATGAGCAAATAAAGTTCAGCAAAATGGTTTTTGGGGAAAAACTCAATTTTTTTCAAATGGAACCATATTGGTACCGGGGTACCATTTATTAGCACTATTAATACGGAATTTATTCATATGTCGTATTAAAATGTGCGATAAATACTAACAAAATTACAGCTAAAAGAAAATAAGAAAATACAATTTTGTTCTAATTACCTTGTTATACATAAGGTGGCTTTGGAATACAAAAAATGAACACAAAATATTACAACAGTTGTTCAAAATGCTCTGCATTAACGTCAATGCACTTTTCTCGAAGGACGTTCGCCAATTGCTGGGCCGTTATGCTATTAATTGCGTGTCTTACTCGTAGCTCCAGGTCTTCACGGGTTGTAACGGCGGTTGCGTAGACAATATTTTTTAAATGACCCCAAACAAAGAAATCAAGTGGTGTTAAATCAGGTGACCTTGGAGGCCACCTCACAGTATCATTCGTCGAAATTACGTTTTCTCCGAATCTCCGTTGAAGATAATCAAATACTATCCTTGAATTATGGGAAGGAGCGCCATCTTGTTGGAAATACATTCCTTGTCGTAAATGGAAAGGTAATTCAGTTAAACTGTCCTCAATTTGATTTTGCAGAAATCCCAAGTATCTGGCACCAGTCCAGGGGTCCTTCAAATATTCTTGGACCAATGATTCTACTACCGATTATTCCAAGCCAAACATTGAAACCGAACCGCACTTGAAAATTACCCTCCCGTAGTAAATTTTGATTTTTTTGTGACCAAAACCTAGACTTGTCTGAAAATAAAATTATTCCCAAAAAATCATTGTTTGGCTGCACGTTATTCTGCAAAATCCAATTGCAATATTCCATCCTACGTTCGTAATCATTTTCGTACAAGTGCTGGTGCAATTGGTATTTAAAAGATTTATAGTGGTGTTTGTACGAAATTCGTTTGGTGACTGATTTCCAATTCAAACCCAATTTGCCTTAAAGAAACAGTCGTATCAACTTCTACTCGAGCCAAAACATTAATTTCCGTTCCTTCGTCAAGAATGAAATTTTCTTCGGGATCATTGGGCTCACTTCAGAATTGATTTTCAAGACGATTAAAATAATTTCTCGCTGGACATTGTCTATCAGGATATCGTTCGGCATAAAGGTGTCTAGCCGGAACGGCATTTTTTTTCAAGATTCCCCATAAATAATTAACATGTCCACTTTTTCATCTCTTGTATAAATTTGAGGCATTTTGAGCACACTTAATATTAAACAATTTTTAAAGACAATAAAAACACCGGTAAACCAACAAATGTTTGACAAGCTAAATGTTTCATTGTTTTCAAAGCCATCTTAGTTAGTTACTTCTTAACATTTAATTAGAACAAAATCATATTGTCTTATTTTCTTTTAGCTGTAATTTTGTTTATATTTATCGCACATTTTAATACGACATATGAATAAATTCCTTATTAATAGTACTAATAAATGGTACCCCGGTACCAATATGGTTCCATTTGAAAAAATTAAGTTTTTCCCCAAAAAACATTTTGATGAAATTTATTTGCTCATAAATCACGTAATTTAGTATTTTTGACGGGATTTCGATTTTTCTAGCATTACACGGGTCATTTTGAATAAATCGGAACCGTCATGGCACACTTAAATGGAAAACTAAAAATTATGTTATAAAAAATATTGACGTTTCAAATGTCACTTATTTGATATCGTTGGATTCAGAAAATTATGCAGAATTGAAAAATGCAGTAATATACAGGGTGTGCCATTTAAAAATCGAAGGATAGTGTAACTTCCGGCAAAACCGGAAATGACACTACCATGATCCTGTTACACCCGGTATATTCCTTTTATCCTTTTACGAGTACGCCTACGCCCGTTTACATGGCTAAAAAAATATGTTACGTATCAGAGATACTCTGTCGTTATTTATTGAATCTCAAATTTAATACTGATGCTGTGATTGAATTTATTATAGTACAATCTGGGAAAACCCGACGTATATCCAGAATCCTTATAATAAAATAATGAAAATCACATATTTATCGTGATCGACACGAATTACAAAACTCCCTGGACCGTGTCGCTTTGCGGTCGAGTCGTTTTAAATAAAGTTCTGACCCGACATGTTTCAATAAACAACACGAATGTCAACAGAAGTGCCTCAGTTAGCTATGAGATGATTAATTGTAGAAAAACTTTTTATTCTACTACGTGTTATGTAATGTATGTATAGTAGTACACTTGACAAAAGTATGGCGTACGGAACAATTTAAAAACGTGACAATGGGTCTAATTTTGCACTCATTTTTACTAAAGATTCAAATCGTTTTTATTATTTTTAATTGAAGGACAAATTTGTGCAAATAATTTCAATTATTTAAGAAATAGCACGACTCACGACATCTCAACATTGGTTTCCGACACCGGCAGTAATTGTTCCCAAAATTTTAAAGAATCACTCCATTTTGTTTATTTTTTCTGACGATATTCTTTGCATTTAATTCTTGTTTGTCATTTGGCAGCTCCACTCATGATTTAATCCGGAACGTTTCTTTATGAAATATCACCGTCGCACATTGGTCCAAAACCCGAAAAATTCGAAAATTATAGCATATAATAGCAATCTGGAGGGTCAAGATTGGTATGCCTACGTATTTTGGGTTGTAGAATTAGATTTTGGGGTTAATTTTAAAAAACCGCTGCTAATTACTTGGGGATCAGAACTTCCTCACTGTAGTAAAACTCGACGTGTGGTGAAGTTTATAATTAAAGTAATTTTTGACGTTTCAAAAAAAGTCACTTTTATGTTTCAAAAAAGTCACATTTTGACGTTTCAAAAAGTCATATTGGTGGAATGTCACTAATATTTTTTTTTGACATTTCAAATTGACGTTTCAAAAAAGTCACATTGGTGGAATGTCATTAATATTAATATTTAAAAATTTGAAATGTCAAAAAAATTTTGACATTTCAAATTGACGTTCCAAAAAATGTCACTAATATTTTTTTTACATTTGAAATTTTAAGAACCGATTTTTCTCATCAACGAATTCAATCTCTTCCTTGACCTCTAGAATGTGTGTACCAAATTTGAAAGCTTTATCTCAAAAACTGTAGCTGCTATCGCGACCCAGACAGACACACAGACAGAAAATTTTTTCTGTCTGAAATTTTGTGTATCATCATAATTCGTCGAGATTCGCCCAGAAACGCAATAAATTTTTTTTAAAATTTCCTCACTTCGAGGGGTGTGGAAGTAAATTAGTGAATAAACTTTAATATTTTTGGGGACGTAGAAACTAGGTATGAAGTTTCTTTTCGTACTTGCTGGTCGACCTGGAATTTTCGTCGTAAATGGGTTCAAAGCAGATTTTCGTTAAAAAGTTCCGTGAAAGTATGTTATTTGTAGGACACATGTAATCGCATACTTTGTTCTCAAACTTCATCAAATGAAATAAATATTAATATTTCTGGTACTGTTTCTCTATAGATAAAAACAATTAGTCTATATAGGGGGATTGACTATCTGGTATTTTACAACCACATTTGCGTTTCCTTTTGAAAAAAGTCGTTTCACACTAATACATTACGCTGGGGTAAACTCAGACTTGTAAATAATTCTAGGTTAAGTTAGAATACGGACAATTCGTTCCGAAGAAAAGTTTTATTTTTAGTGCCAAGCTATTATTAGCCCGACAGTCGATATTTATACTCAAGAGGAAAGTCTCTTGGTTTCTAGATTTTTATATTCGGCGGTTTGATTCAGTGGCAACATTTCGTATTTGTCGCAACTTACGTTTGGTTTGCGTATTAGTAGTTGATAACCTGAATATAATATGTTTGTTGGACTATTCCTTGCTAGTCATTTAAGGAATATTAACAGTAGTCACACATAAACTCAGTTTAAGTGGAAAATTATCGTTAACTATTATTTATTTGCCTGATAAACTATTTTTTGTAATTACTATGTTCTAATGGTAACTTTTATACAGGGTGGACCATTAATAATGGTCCATAGTTCAAGGGTAGGTTTTTTGGACCAAACTTTGAGGATATAACCAAATTGGCTTTAGTAAAATGTTGCTGTGGAAAAAGATACAGGGTGCCAACTTGAAATTATTTTATCGTTTTTTTTGCAATAACTCAACAACCTCTTGACCGGTCCTCACGAAATTTGGTAAAGGAACATTTTTTAATTTAAGAAACAATAATTTATGTATCACATAACGTTAGATCATAGAGGGCGCCACAGGAGCTGTATCTGATGATGAATCTTTCATATTTTTTTTCACGAAACGTTGTGGTAATTCTGACTAGAAAATCTGATGCCAGACAGTCCTCCCGTGGCTTCCGACGCCTCACAGGAGTCGCGCCGGCGCATTAACTACAGCCACTTCCACACCCCGCAGGGTTAGTGACGGTAGATATCAGAATCGTATGCTCCAAGCGGACGGGAGAACCCAAAATGACCGCCTTCTGCATTTGGCCTGCCAGCCACTCGGCTGATTTTTGGCAGGCCGGTATGATCTTCAGTTCCGAGAGCAGCGTAGGCTTTATCCCTCCGAGTACACCGATTATTAGGTTGACCATTTTTACCAAGTAGCCTGGGTACAGCACTTGGAGCTCGTACTGGAGATCGCGATATTTGGTCTGTTTCTCCTCCTTCAAGGTGATGTTTTCTCCGCAGATGCCGAGAACTCGATGACATACATCACCTTGAGTTGATGGTCGAGGAGGACTATGTCAGGCTTGTTGGCTTGGATTAGCCTGACAGTCGAGAACGAGTAGTTCCAGTGAATCCGGCATTTCTCGTTCTCGACAACGGACTCCATATCTCCGGGGACGTAAGGCGGTAAGGTGTCTGGTCTACCCCGTACGAGTGCCTTAGATGGTAGTATAGCACTCGTAACGCCGCGTTATGTCGGTGGATGTAGGCTGAAATCGCGTATATGGGGCATGCAGGTAGTATGTTAATGAGTGATTCCGGCGCCTGACGGCAGGTCCTGCAGTTGATATCAGGAACCTCTACACGCCACACGCGGCTACGGTAGACCAAGATGTTGATAACACCATCTTGGCAGCCCATAATAAATCCCTCGGTGTCGGACTTAAGCCCGGCTGACCTTAGAAAGGCGAATGTCAGCCTGGTCGATAAACCCAGTGTTTGTATGTTCTTATAGAAGACTCCATCCTGGGGTTTATCGACGTGCTGCCGATACAGATTTTCCTGTTCGGCAGCTATAATTCGGGCTTTTAAGCGATTTGGCTGAAGTTCAGTGACTAACTCTACATCAGCAGCTCGCCGACCACTTCGCCTGGTGTCGAATGCGAGACCGAGTTCATCTGCTGCTCTTTTTGCTGCCTTGATCAATCCTGCTCCCACTCCTACAGTTCTGTGTTGTTTTACAAACCGTAAGAGGGGATCTGAGCTCCTGAGGATATTACATGCCATAGTCAGTACTACTCTGGCATGCGTACACTCCAGGCTCAAGAGTCCTCGGCCCCCCCGTTAACGTGGGAGGTACATACGAGAAACGGATGATCTAGGATGAATATTTCTGTGAATATTCATTATCTTGCGGGTATCTCTGTCTAATTCGTGTATTCTTCGACTACCCTAAGCGCGTTTTGTAGTTCGCGCTCTCCGGAGGCATAAAGTTTAAGGTCATCTATATAAAATAGATGGGTGACCTTATGCCTTGGGTCGTTAAGTGGTCCACATTGATATCCGCGGGTTTGGCAAAGTTCAACAGACAACGGTAGCAGTGAGATGCAGAAGAGGAGAGGACCCAGGAAGTCACCCTGTAAAACTCCTCTCCTAAATGCCACCTGTTCTGTCGTGACCCACTGTGCACCTGATGTTATGGTGAAGCGAATCTTCCAGAGTGGCAGCAGCTGTTCTATGCATGTCACTAGTGGTGCTGGTACCGCAAGACATTCTAGCAAGTGCAACAATAGCCCGTGCGATGTTGTATCAAATGCCTTGCGGTAATCAATCTAGGCCATCGATAGATTCCGCTTGTATTGCACAGAATTCTGTGTAATACAGCGGACTATCAGCAGGCTGTCCTTGCAGCCTGTCATGCCCTTCTTAGCACCACGCTGTTCGTGTATCTGCAGAAAGACCGGATCAACTATAATTATTATTATTGTTATCGACAACAAAAGAAAAGCGTGGCCCTAAAACGGTATCCTGTGGAATACCGTGTTTGTTCATTGGTTTATCGTTACAAAATATGCAGTGTAGTCTGGTAAATATAATCACACCAATATTAAATTTAAAGCGGACAAGCTGTCAGTGAGGAAAATTGTTTTAAATGCGTATTTATACTCAACAAATAAATTATGTGCTGAAGAATTTGTTATTTTTATAAAAATTATAAACGGGCGACCTCAGATTCCCTTAGTCTACGCCACTGCTAATTATTACTTTGAGTAACTATAGTTCTTTCCGTTAATATATTTATACAGTTAAGCTTTTTGAAAAGTACCCACGCGAAAATGATTTACAAAGCATTAAAATTTTTTCGGCTCCGTCTTCATTTATCGTTTGCCAATTTTTATTACGGCGCCATTTATCTCTGGCTGTAAATTCAATTTAAATATTTTAAATCGGATTTTAAAATGCGCTGCTGTTTTTAATGGACGTATGTAGGCTAATCTAAATTCGGTAGGCGTTTATCACACCGACGCTGTAGAAGGTCTTTCACCCCAAAAACCTTGGCATTGCACCTTTTGCAAGGACGGTTTACATCCATTGGCGTAGCCATCTCGTGTTAGAAAGCGACAAATAATAAATAGGTATAATTTTATAGAAATAAATATTATCAAGGTGGGTAATTAGTTATCATTAACATATCGTTATACCGTAGTCTTGGACTCTTAAATTTATTTCTTCTTTAATTAAATTAATAGACCTTCACATTATGTATGTACTGAATGAATTGCTCTTTTTTCCAGATATTCCAGACATCCCTGAAAGCATCGGCCAGCTGCGGGCGTTACGGGTGGCGGACTTTAGTTCGAACCCCATCCCGCGGCTGCCTCCCGCATTCAGTCAGCTCAAGTCGCTCAGCATCTTGGGACTCAACGATATGTCGCTCACGACGCTACCACAAGACTTTGGCATGCTCACTTCACTCACTTCGTTGGAATTGAGAGAGAACTTGCTCAAGGAGTTGCCACCGTCACTGGCTCAACTCACCAACCTAGAGAGACTCGATTTAGGGGATAACGAGATTGAGGAATTGGTAATTTCATCAAGTTCTCTACACTTAAATAATTTCCATAAACGCTAATATCCGGAACAATGACTTCAGAATTAACTAGACAAGTTTGGCTCTGTCGCAACCTGAGACATCCTACTATTAAAAGGATGCAGATAGTTCTTTATTTATATTAGGGAACTCAGTACCAGTGGCGTGTATGTGAAAGATATATTATCTCACTTTTAAAGTGTGATCTACATATAACGCGATATTTTTCCATTGTTTATTCACTAAAACATGAAATTCACTTTTGAAAAAACTTATAATCACGGTAAACACAACGTTAAACTGAAGTAACACACAAGGAAATAATGGCGACCGACAGACGTAAACACCATGCATCGAACAGGGACTGAGTTCCCATTATTTACATTTGAAACTAAACAAACCAAGACAATGCTCTGTATATCCGTTCGGAAATCATTGATCCGTGATAAGAGCTTTTTATCCAAGAGCTTACTATTCGTTTTCATACTTTTTTTTGTGTTTCAGCCTCCTCATATAGGTAAGCTGCCCGCCCTTCAAGAATTGTGGCTGGACCACAACCAGCTGCAGAGTCTTCCAGCAGAGATAGGTCAGCTGAGTAATCTAACGTGTTTAGATTTGTCTGAAAACAGGCTGGAATATCTCCCCCGAAGATATAGCCGGCTTGGAGAGCCTTACCGACCTCCACCTATCCCAGAACGTTTTAGAAACCCTTCCCGACGGCATAGGCAAATTAGATAAATTAACGATTTTAAAAGTGGACCAAAACAGATTGACCTCTTTAAATTCTAACATAGGACACTGTCACAATTTGCAGGAATTAATATTGACTGAAAATTTTCTAAGTGAGCTACCCGTTGAAGTGGGTAAATTAGTTAAATTAACGAATTTGAACGTCGACAGAAATAGTCTGACATCTATTCCCGAAGAGCTCGGAAACCTTTGCGAACTCGGTGTACTTAGTTTGCGAGATAATAGACTGACTATGTTACCCGACTCCCTGGGCAATTGCAGGAGATTGCACGTCCTGGACGTGTCGGGCAACAGGCTGCCCTTTTTACCATATACCTTGCTACAACTCAGTTTGAAGGCGGTGTGGCTAAGCGACAACCAAGCGCAGCCGCTGCTCACTTTTCAGACTGACACCGACCCGGAAACGGGGAAGACCGTCCTCACATGTTTTTTGCTACCTCAGCAGGAGTACCAACCAACGATAGGTAAATACATGCACAAATATCAGTTTTGATTGGAGAAATGACGTATTATTCAAAGTTGGCGCAGCTTAGGGTAATGCGGAATGCTCGGAAAGTAAATTTTTCCTCAACTTCACTGCAGCTTCCTTATTTTTTTTTCATATTGCCAAACCAATGCAAGATTACATTCATTCTGAACCCCTAATATATTGTTAGTCCCACATTCCCTGTTTCCACACCCCAGATTCTTTCTAGCCATATACAAAATCACACGCATACGATCTCTCCATTTAGGCGCCTATATAATAAATCGCTAAGTTTCACCTAATAATTACGAAGGTTTTTGCCTATTAAAATCAACATCATAATCTAGGAAATATTTTCGTTTATATAGGGTGGTCCAGTTTCCGAGACACAAATTTCAGGAACGTATAGAGGATTTTCATGGACCCAAACATGAGTTCACTACTCCTGCTTTAGTAAATGTCGATTCATCTATCCATAGAATTTTATGCAGTCAGGATTTCCTTCTGCTGAATTTAAAAGCCACTGGCCAAAATCAAGCGTTTTGCAGCATTCTCAGGGCATAAATGTTGCACGAGCTTTAGATGATAAGCATGTCTGTGGTCATCTCGTAACGTTCGTACTATTTCTATTTGCGTTTTCGGTATTTGCAGTTGCTGAGCTGCTCTGCGAGATTTCAGCTTTAGATTATTATTAAAAACTTGAAGAGTACGATTTCGATTATTATTTCTACGAATTCTGTTCAATTCATTATTTACACGCAAGCCAAAGTTGCGAGAGCGGAGATGTGTTCTAATAAAAACGCGAGAATTTGGATGCCTTCTATTTGGAAAACGTCTTTGATACTCACGAACCGCTTCCTTAGCATTTCCGTCGCATAATCCATAACAGTAATGAATATCTTCTGCATATTCTTTCGTTACTAAACAGCATGACTTTTAACAGTTATAAGGACAAAGTAACGAATAACACAGTTAAATCGCACTAATCTCAAAAGACACAGTTACAACAATAATTGTTTCACAATTATACTTTATTTGACAGGAAGATAAATAATGTTATTTGTTTTGCTAACTAACTTTTCTAATGTTCTCTTTTAAGACGATGATCTTAAACGCCATCACAACAGATTTTAACTACAAATAAACTGCTTCTTCTATGAAAATTTTACAAAAACACTTTTCTTCAGAATACTATAGGTGATTTAGCAGTTTACAAGTTTTTTTCAAAAATATCCAGTGGCGTACTATTTATTTCTATGTCTATCTACGATAATGGCTTTCTGTTGCTATTTTTGACTTGGAATATAAATGCAGCTTTACATAGAATTGCGGTGTACCAAATTTGAAAGCGATAGCGTTTATTATCTCTAAGAAATTAAATAATAAACTTTTTTTTATGAAACCACAATCCAATCCAAGTTATGATGCATTTTTCCAGTTATGTTCATACTGTAAACATTCCTGAAGGTTGTGCCTCGGAAACTGGACCACCCTGTATGTAATGATTTCTTCCGTCAAAAGGACGAATCTTAGAATTGCAGACTTAAATCAATTTTTTTTATGTGTACAATCCCAGCTAGCGTAGCTCAATATAAATTGAAATTATTTGTTTCTCCAATCAAAGCCAACTAGATGGGTATTATTAGCAATTTGTTTTGTTTGAACTGTTTCTGCTTTGGGCGAGCACTCTTGTTTATTTGGCATAATTGGGCTGTGTAAGGTTTTAGTAGCTTCATTTGTTTGTTGGAGAATTTTCCTTCGAGGCTAGCACAAATAAATGTTTCTTAAGTATTTGTTTAAAAAGATATTAAAGTTTTTTTTCAAATAAACCTTTGTCTTTACGACAAGAAAGCAAATAGTGTGGTTAAAGAAATATATAATGTATAATATCGTGGGTTTTGGCAGTTTTTCGAACTACGTATGTAGTAATTGGGAGAAAAAAAAAACAGTATATACTCTCATAATCTCTAGTGCCTTCTGAAAAACCTGTTACAAATTTGAGATGAACATTTTAAAAATAACGATGTAAATTTTGGTAGGCCGTATATATACATAGCCGAGATTCGCCACCTGCAATACAATCCTCTAATCGGAGACTAGCAAGATTGAATCATAGAAAGCAACTAGAGCATTAATATCGGGTGATCTAGGAGGCCAGTGCCTGGTGCCGTTGCGCGAAATTGGTCTATGCTGAAACAATTGTAAAATGTCCATGCCGCTTGTCCCGGTATGGCCAGTGCTCAGATCAAATCTCGGCCTACTCTTCTGTGGAGCTCTAATATAAGACGCACAGCATTAACAGTTTTCTTGAAATAAAAAATGAAAATAAGGTTTTTCAATGGATTCTGAAGTGGGTTGGATCCTTTGATGTAAACATAACAATGACGTAGTTTTCCACGAAACACCAAAACACTATATACTGCAGTCGACTCGCGTTTCGCTAAGTTAGCATCATTTGGAGATGATTAAAACTAACCTATGCTAGCAATGTATCCTATTTATACCTAAACTTTTCTGTTCGGTGAACCGTAGCCCACAAACCAATAAAACGGGCTTATTTGGAATAGGCCCTCTGTCACTATTCATACTATTTTTACATTTTGTGATTTCCAATGCATCCAGCTGTCGAGTATTTATTACATTCCTAATTAATCTTAAATTACTAATATCTATTTTATGGTTATTCTCAAACACATGTTGGGCAACACTAGACATCTATTCTACCATATGTGAGATGGGCCATATGCTCTTTGAATCTAATTTGAATTGATCGTCTAGTTTGCCCAACATACTATTGATTGCAGTCCTTACAGCCAATTTCGTAAATCCTCGACTTTTTCTGAGTTTCAATTTTGTCTTTTGGATTGCCTAAAAGTTGTTATAGTTTATGAACCACTGTCATCCCTTCATTTTTAAAAATCTTACCAATGCCACGGATGAATCGAGGGTCGAAAGGAATCGATTTGGGATTTTCTCTTTCATTTTGAATGGTCGAGGAATTTCGAAGTGTCTTTAAATTTTTGTGTCCTAATTATTTTATCAACTAAACTCACAGAATATCGATTACTCACAGTTATATACTTAATTAATGCCTTTTCTTTTTCAAATCTCTCCTTATTGAGGGGGAAGCTTAATAGACGATGGACTAGAAAATTAAAACGCGCCATTTGTTCCTTCATGTTGTTCGAGGAAATTATCGTTGAATCGAAAACAATTTTGTTTCATGCAATTAGTGAGTTGAAGATTTTCTTTTACTACATCTTGACTGAGATTGTTTAATTCGAGTAGATCCTTAAGGTAGTCCAAGGTCAGTGGTATCCGAACACTTGGAAACAATGAGCAAACGTCAAAGAAGATCAAAATTTCACTTTTTTGCAACTGAATATTTTTCACCTTATTAACGAAATCATTGGAATTAATCACAGAGAAACTAGGTGGTGCAATAGATATATTTTCGAACTCCTCTGTTAACTAATTTGATAAGTGATAATTCGACTTTCCCAGTTTATCTGTCTTAGGCAAGCAGTACAATCTATGTACACTTGGATTAGATACATGTAACCTCCTATTTAGGCAATCCAGACAAAATTGAAACAAACGAAAAGTTGGGGATTTACGAAATTAGCTGTAAGAACTGTAATAAAAAGTATATTGGGCAAACTAGACGATCAATTCAAACTAGATTCAAAGAGCATATGGCCCATCTCACATATGGTAGAACAGATAAGTCTAGTGTTGCCTAACATGCGTTTGAGAATGACCATAAAGTAGATATTAGTAATATAAGATTAATTAGGAATGTAATAAAAACTGGACAGCTGGATGCATTTGAAAGCTTGGAAATCACAAAGTGTAAAAATGGTATGAATAGTGATGGAGGGCCTATTCCAATTTTATTGCTTTATAGGTCACGGTTCATAGAATCGTGACAATAGTTTAGGCACTGCCGTCTCTAGACAAGAGACGGCCGTGGTTTAGGTATAAATAGAAAACATCGTTAGCATAAGGTTAGTTTTAATCATCTCCAACCATATAGTACTCACTGAGTACTATATGGTTTTCGGGGTCACTTTGAAAGCGATAACTAGATTTTTTGGAAACAAAAGTCCGCTATTTTGGACCCGCCATTTTGAATTTGATAAATCTGATATCAAATTCGTTATCAGCGACCCCGAGAACCATATAGTACTCACTTTGAAAGCAATAAATAGATTTTTTGGAGAAAAAGGCCGCCATTTTGGATCCGCCATTTTGAATTTGATAAATCTGATATCAAATTCGTTATCAGCGACCCCGAAAACCATACAGTACTCACTTTGAAAGCGCTAAATAGATTTTTGGAAACAAAAGTCCGCCATTTTGGATCCGCCATTTTGAATTTGATAAATCTGATATCAAATTCGTTATCAGCGACCCCGAAAACCATTTGGTACCCACTTTCAGAACCATACATTCATTTTTTGAATTATGGTCACCTAAAAGTACCATCCGCCCTACTGTGCGTCGCGCTAATTATCCTAGTATAGATTTTAAAAACTGCCAAAACGCATGTATTTACGAAAATTATAAAAATATTGACACCAAAGTTGTCACAATCTACAAAATAAACGCGCCAAGAATGTAATCTCACCTCAGCGAGTTTAGGCCTATTTTTTGCCTGTTGGTGCCCACTGAAATGTTTTGCATTTTGTTGTTCACAATGTTTGCCCTTCTTGTCACCACGCCCCCTTACGCTTTTATGATTTCTGCTTGTTGTCTTTTTTTTTTTCTGTGTAAAGCACCGTTTCTGTCTCTGTTGCACCTTGTTAGCCTCTGACGGCCGCTTGTACCGCTGTGATGTCACTCCGGGCCTTTCTAATGGTACCTTGACACGTACAGATGACGCCACCTCCGAGGACGACTGGCAAGAGCACGAGGCCAGCAGGACCCACTCCGTCAAGTTCTCGGATCCCCAGGAGCAGGATAACAGAGAGGTGAGCTCCCACTCTCCTACATTGGTATGGTTACTAGGGTGTTACAATAGGGCTAAAGAGAACACTGTTCGGTGGTGTTGTGCCGGAAGGACGCACAATTTAAGTAGAAGTAACAGTTATTACATGCTCAACGCGTTGAGGGACTTGGACGAAGTGTATGCCGGTTTAGATTAGGGATCGGGCTACAGTGTGTGCGGTATCTGGTATTTTTTAAGACCTTAAATGACAGCAAGTATTACGTACCAATCTTGCTGGTAGCACGGGGTAATTCTTGAAGCCGAAGTTGGTAAAGCTATGATTAATTATTTACTTTCTTAAGTACTGCCTGTATTCAGATCATATTTGTTCAGATTCCGTCAGTTTTCGATGCTATTATGTGATAATCTCGTTAGCTAAAATCAAACAGTTCAGACCAGATTTGGTACAAATTCTGAAGCAAAATTTGTTCGCGTCTAAACCGGTTTTATTAATATTAAGCGAATTAAATGTCTAAACCCATCACATGAGGGACAACTTGCAAAACTTAATAAGTCCTCACTAATTTACGGAAAAACTATCCATAAAATTATTCTCTGCCATTATTTTTGATACACGAAATAAAGTAAATCTCTCATTTATATATATATTTTCTTTAAATAGAAACCATAAATTTATGGTGTTCTACTATAAGAGTTATTTTATAATGTTGAACTTATTGGCTGACAAAAAGTGTACCTACAGATGTAGATAGCAGAAAGCACTAATATTCGTCAAAATAGAAAATCGGTTTGAAGACGGAATTTAAAATAATTGGACAAGTTTAGTTTGAAAAGATGTGTTCGTAACGGACTTGGTGAGTTTTGCAAGATTTTACCATATTACCATAATAAAAATCAACGATACCCGGAAATTCAATACATTGTATATACAGGGCGTTTACGAACGTATGGTATTAAATTAAATGGTAGGTTTATACTAAATGGTTAAAAATAACTGCACTATAAGAAAATAAATATCTTAAGAATTAAATAATTCACCTTTTTCACCGTATTTATGACCACTGGCTCAATAATTTCGAAATTATCTCCGTTCACATGTAAACGTCTCACAATGTATATTAGAATGACTGACGAAATGCGCCCTGTTGCTGGATCGATAAGATTTGGCAACAACTATCCATTCATTGGCGAAGTTCCCGAATGTTTCAATCTATCTTATGTAGACTAAAGTTTTAAATATCCCCAAAATATTTAATCTAAAGGATTTAGATCCGGTGAGCGAGGTGGCCAGCTAATATATCTATCATTGCAACCTCCCGTCGAAAATGAACCACGCATTATCATGCATGAACACGTTCAAGATGCGCTTGTAATGAATTCGTACTACTCGTACATATATACGAGCATCAGATTGTCTGTTTCGATAACGTTGTTTGTAAAATCTAGAATCGTCAGCGGCATTTTGCAAAGCTTCTCCATAAGTTATTATCATATTAGTTCGCTATTCGTGTAAATATGCTGAACACGATTGTTTTTGTTGATATCCATTTATATAACTAAAACTACAATCCGCACTGCCACTAAAGTTTCAATTTTATACACTAAAACGACATTGTCCCAGTTTGAAACCAGACTGATTACCCTTCGGTACCTCTAACCTAGTAGGGGGATGGCGCGAGGAGATTAATGTAGCGTCTGCTTTTGTCGTTTTACGCACGTGTTCTGGATTTTAACTTTGTAATTTTCTTAGAATAATTTGGGAATTTATCATCGGAAATATATTGTGATAACTGATAGAATATCGGTAACACTTCGTATTCTAAAAGTTAGATGGAAATGTTTCATATGGGCATCATCGTCGGTAACCTAATGAGAAATAGGAATATGCAGTATTCAACTGGTTTATTAAAAAATTTACCTTGTATTAGGTTAATTTCTGGTCAGTCGATAAATTTGGTGATGAACTATTGCCCATTTAATTTAATACCATAGGTTCGGAAACATTCTGGATAATTTGTGTAGATTTCCAGTGAAGTAAAGAGTTGCCATGTGCTATTATAGATAAATGTGAAAAGCATTCTTATCAGATCTAATATATTTTTTGCCAGCTGATGCATCTAAAAGGTTATCGGTAAAACATCCCTATTAGAGATAAATTACAATAAAGTGAGCAAATAAGTATGGCATTTTTGTAGGTGACATCTCTTAACAAAAAATCAATACATTACTTAAATTGAGTAGTGGTGAGAGGTATGAAACTTCTCGTATGGTCTAAATGCTATTATCCGACCGACATCATAGATGTCTCTGTGGCGGATAGCGACTTGCGAAGCAAGTACCGAGAGCGGCGACCTCTAGCCCAGGTGGACTAAACTACTGTTATTAAATATAATTTGAAGGAAACAACTACTCAGCGGGCAAATACCCCGACCTGCATTGGCTATTGACTATCGATCTATCATGATTTGAAGGTGTAATCCAATGCAGGTCGGGGTATTTGCCCGCTGAGTAGTTGTTTTCTTCAAATCATATTTAATAACATTACTTAAATGTTGGGATCTTATTAACGCTACAAATATTCTATACTCTTCAGATACTACAAACGCGCAGTCCAAGAAGCCATTATGATTTTAACACGTGATTTCTTTGTTTTATGTTAATTTTGGTTTATGACGAAAAAAATGTCAACTCATTTTATTGTACTTTATCTCTTTCAAGTTTGTTGTGTGAAGTGTATGACTGCATAACGTACAGTAATGGATTAATTCAGGGTCCATTGTATCATTATTTAATCAGGGTAAGCTCTTAGCGCGTTTAGAACGGTGAACATATGAATTACTATTTCGATGTGCATTCAATTACAATACAAATAAACAGTTAAAAAATCATATAAGTAATTTAGGACTCATAGTATAAGGTCACGATGTGCCTTTTTGTCTCGTTTAATTTAATTTTTTTTTCAATGGGAAATGTACCCGAAAATTTAAAAATATATGCAAGTCGTCAAAAAGCGTTTGATCCAGAGAGGATCTTGTTATTTTGTATGCAGGTTTTTTCATGAGTCTATGTAACATACATTGCTGCCGTATTGAAAAATGGTCGCCATTCTTTGATTTAGGTAAGTCAGTCCTCAACTTAAAAATTTATAATTGACATTGGCTTATTATAGTTATGATTATCAGTTATTAAACGAAACATATCTCCGTTTCAGCGGATAGATGCCCAAGTAAAATACAACGTTCCCTTTAGGAGCTAAAAATAAAATGTCGGCCATTTTTCCAATATGGCGGCCGTTTTTCTGGACTTCATATATAAGTTTAGCGTTTTTGTAAAATTTCATGTTTCTGGCAAATAAGTGGGGCACATCCCTTTAACTGCTGCACTATTAGATAATATTTGATATAGTTTTTTGGGAATTTCGGTCAGATATTTTTTCTCTAACGTTTCGGTTTATTACACCATCATCAGAGAACTACAATTAGTATATTATTAATTGTAGTTCCCTGATGATGGTGTAATAAATTGAAACGTTAGAAAAAAAATAAAATTAGTTATATTTGACCGAAATTCCCAAAAAACTATATCGAATAGTATTTGATATTACCGGTCAAGAAAAGAAATAATATATGCATTATTAGAGAAAGAAACGTTTGTAATTTTCAATAGCTACCCTAGTCTAATTTGGTCTTAAGCCTTCTACCAATTAAAAATAAATAAAAAGGATATATTTTCATATTCTTTTTCTATCTTCCATTTTTTATACTGGAATTATACAAGAGTCGATTTGATAGAGAAAGCATTGAATTTTTTATTATTTGATTCATTTATTTATCCGAGTATTATTTATATTTGTACCTGTTAAAAGCATTCTTTTTTTACAGTTCTTGTCTTGATATGAAAGACCTAACTAAGTTTTGTAGGATTTTTGAAAAGGTATTCTTCATTTTAACCGTCTTGTGGGTATTTGAAAATTGATGCACCCAACAAATTGTGGGGTTTCTTAAATACAAAAACAAGTGATATCGAGTCTAAGTAAAAATTCACGAATCAAGTATTAACGACGTGATGACTGTGATTGATGGTACTCTTGAGTTCCTTACAAAAACAACTACATACCTACATATACATATACACGTTAAAGTGTACACTTATATAAATATATATATATATAATTCTGTGGTCAAAATATTTGCGCGAATTGCGGAAACTTATATTGTTACAATGAGGTCCTCAAGGACCAAGTATTCGGCCACCTGTATTTCTAATTCCATAAACGATCGCGGATAAAAAAATATTTGTAATCAGAGTAGGCTAAGAATTATAACCTAAACGTAATGATAAACGATAGCGTAATCTCCAAACAGGATATAAAACTACCGTCCAATTTATATGTAATGCTTATCAAAAATTCTTTGTTGAAATGTGTCACATGATCTTAAATAACTTGATCACACCCTTTTCTCACAAAACTGTTTTTTAACCGTATCAATGATGTCTTCTGAATAAATTTCTTTTCCAATTTTAGCGCAGAAAATATATATTACTTATTTTTTAAATTACGTTAACAAAAATTAATAAGTGCCTTTAGTACCTATACGGGTAGGCAAAAATATAAACCAAATGCAACACATTTATTCTAAACTATCACTTGCATTAGAATCAGCTGCTAACACTTCTACATCATCACCTTCATCAGACAATTCGTCATTTAGGATTTGTTCTACTTTCTCATTATACGACATGGATTACCCTGTCAGCAGTATCTGATGCAACCGTCTACTGTAGTTAGTGATTTTAAAATTAAATTCTGAGCTTTTGGGAATTTATGTGACCCTGGGAAATATTCCCAATGTGGGATTATTCCCTTTGCCCATCACTAGTTATAATTGACCCCAAAACTTCTAAAAAATGAACTGTCATTTTTTATATTTCCATACCAGGTCTTTTATAGAAAAACCTGCCTCAAAATGATACAGAACCGGTTTTTTCTGACCCTTATTTATTTTTTATTTTTTTTTTGAAAAGTGTAAAGTCTGTATATAGCAAAAATCGCTCCTCCTCCGATGGTCGTTTAGATCGGGAATCGAGAGCTCCCGCATTGTCCCTTATTAAACTCTTTTAACTTACACGAAAAGTTTAATCTCGAAATGTTTCGATTTTAAAATAGTAGCTCATGCTTCCGCCATCTTTTTTCCCTACCCAGAGAAATGTTTACTACACGCTTCGTTCGGTTCTCGTCCCAAGAAATGAGGATCCTAGTCCAACTTTTGTTTTAATCTTTTCATATGAGTTGTACATTATAATTCGGATTTTTCCCATTATAATATCTTTAAATAAACAATTGTTAAGAATAATTTGAGGAAAATCGTAATATTTGCAAAAAAAAATCCTTATTTTCTTGAAACCGAAACTCATGAAAAGATTAAAACAAAAGTTGGACCAAGATCCTCATTTCTTGAGACGAGAACCGAACGAAGCGCGTAGTAAATATTTCTCGGGGGGGGGGAGATGGCGGAACCACGAGAGTTAATATTTTTAAATTGAAAAGTTTTGACAGAGTTTTTGATAAATCAACATTCCTGGAGTGGGTTGGTACCTTTGATGTGAAGATAACACTGGCGTAGTTTTCCATGAAACACCAAAACACTATATACGGCACTCGACGCGCGTTTCGCCAACCAAGTTGGCATCATCTGGAGATGATTAAAACTAAACTTATGCTAACAATCCACCCTATTTATACCTAAACTATTGTCACGGTCCACCGAACCGTGAGTGAACCGTGACCCACTAACCAATAAAGAGGGCTATTTTGGATAGGCCCTCTGTCACTGTTCATACTATTTTTACACTATGATTTCCAAGCTTTCAAATGCATCCAGCTGTCTAGTATTTGTTACATTCCTAATTAATCTTAAATTGCTAATATCTATTTTATGGTTGTTCTCAAACGCATGTTGGGCTACATTAGACTTATCTGTTCTACCATATTTGAGATGGGCCATATGCTCTTTGAATCTAGTTTGAATTGATCGTCTAGTCTGTCGAACATACTTTTGATTACAGTCCTTACAGCTAATTTCGTAAATCCCCTACTTTTCGTTTGTTTCAATTTTGTCTTTTGGATTATTTAAAAGTTGTTGTAGTTTGTTTCCCAATGAATGAACCACTGTCATACCTACATCTTTAAAAGTCTTACCAATATCACGGGTGAATCGAACCTCGAATGGAATCGATACGAATTTCGGATTTTCTCTTCATTTTGAAAGGTCTAGGAATTTCAAAGCGATTCTTTAAACTTTCGTTTCCTCATTATTTCATCAATTAAACTTACAGAATATCCATTACTCGCAGCTATATCCTTAATCAATGCCTTTTCTTATTTCTTTTTCCTTTTTAAACCTCCTTATTGAGGGGGAAGCTTAAGAGACGATGGACTAGAAAATTAAAACTCGCCATTTTGTGTTGAGCACAATGGTGAGAGTCCTTAGGGATATATCTTAGAGTACTGGTATATTTTCTGTATATGTAAAATTCTAACTTATTTTCACTATTCTAATTATTAATACATCTAAAAATGGTAGTTGTCCAGAGTTTTCAGTTTCATATGTGAATTTAACTGACTCGAAACGACTAATTTAGATACAAAGTTATCAATATTCGTCGGCACGGGAGAGTCACAGCTCCTCTCGAATCCGACCAACGGAGAAACGCTTGCCCACCTGCTCTTTATAAAGACCCATCTAATTTAGATACAAAGTTATCAATATCAGCGACTTTTGTATCGAACACTGCAAAAATATTATCCACATACCTAAGCCAAACCCTGGGGAAATACTCGAATTCTTCTTTTGCTTCCGTCTCGAATCTGTTCATGAAGAGACTGGCAATAAATGGTGACAAAGAGTTACCCATTGCTGTTCCTTCATGTTGTTCGAAGAAATTATCGTTGAAATCAACATTGTTAAACATTTTTCATGCAAGGGATTGATAGAAATGGTACTTTTGTTTAGTTATGATTTTTTTTACGGCAAAACTGTAGCTTTTATAATGAAATATCAAGGGATCAGATTTATCAGTTATTAGAAGGCCCTCATTTTGCACATAATTTTTTTGGGTTACGATAAATAATTTCCAAGATATCTTTAATTCTGCTGAAATCCCCATGAAATTCAGAATTTTATTTCGCAGAACTGTCAAAATTTGAATTCGCACGAAAAATTTTGTTCATTGCGGCAAATATCTCTAAAATGCGTAGAAAATATCCTTGAATTTTTACTTGCTTTCCTTTAACTCACAATGAGTCAAGTTTGTCTTGCATCCTTCATTTAACACACTTCCTGACATAACCAGTTGATGAAATTTTGTAGTTACTAAGGTCGGATGACAATACAATATTCCACCGTTACTTTTGCAAGTATCCCCACGAAGGGGGGCGCGGGGGTGAAAATTGAAAAATCTGCAAGAGTATGATAATAATTTAATGTAGATAATAATTTAATTAAAGTATGACTAAAAAGTAGGAAATATATATTTTTTAAAAAACGCATTTCATAATTGTACTGAAAAGTAAAAAATTATTTCTTTGCAAAAAATGCAAGGCATGCGCACTTTGTACAGTCTGCGTACAATCACACAAAGTGCGCACGCCTTACTTTTTTGGCAAAGGAATTATTTTTTATTTTTTTAGTACGACTAAGAAAAGCAAGTTAAAAAAAATTGTTTTTAATTTGGACTCAGTAGTTACAAAATGTACATAATGAATTAAACGACTAAGAGCATCAATACAGCCGTCCCGCACCCTACGGGTTTTGATTACTCAGCTTTGAGCGCGACTTACTGCTAAACTACAAAAGGTAAATACCATCGTGGATTTTTTTTTTGTTTGAGAATTTTGTCCTCTACAACTCGCTCCTACCAAATTTTGCCGAATCTCTTTCGGTTCCCTCAGCGTTTTGAGTAAAGGGTCGCCACCTTTTTTCAAAATGTTTTTTAATTTTTTTTGCACACTTGTCCTGTCGGTCGAATCTGTAACTTTGGATCATTATACTCAGTTTTTAATTATGAACAACATAAATATTTTCGATCACAACTTTAAAATTTTCACCACATTTTCTCGGACTATCCTAATGATAGGGTAAGTGCCTTTTTTTGTCTTTCAGTTTGATCGATTTTAAAAAACTTTTTAATTTATACTAACTACCTAGATACATTTGTCACGCCCAGATATGGGTGTTTTATGAAAAATTTTAATTTATCATTTTTAATCCCGATTTCTTCAACTTTTAGTGCGGTTATGCGGTTGGCTCTCAATATTTTAAAATTATAAACACCACAGAAATTAGACAACCACAGAATCCAAAGCCGAAGCTGCATGGGCGAACTTATAAAATACGTGGACACATAATCATTTCCACAAACATTGCCAGTGACGGTGGCGGGATTCGAACCGGCAGCGCGCTCTAGCCAACTTCTCCAACGGGCCAATAATTGGTTGACTATTTGTATTATTTTACACAGGGTGTCCCGAAATTAGTGTGCAATATTTTACCAGCAGCTTCTACGGCCAGAAATAGGAAAAAAGTTCATATAAACATTGGTCGAAAAATGCTTCCTAAGGGAGCTACAGGCCCCTAAAGGTGGGTCCCTGAGAGAGGTTTTTATTGAATATCTCCAAAACCCCTCAAAGTCAAATATTGAAAATTTACACAGCCCCTACACTTCTTATGTGTAATAATATAAAATGGATATAATTCGAAAATTTTATCCAGGGCTGTCCCAAACTGGGGGGTTGTGGGGTTAAAATAACTCCAACTTTTTTTGTATGTAACTTTTTTTCTATTTTTGACGGTAGAATAAGAAATTTTAGAGTTTTATACGTAAAAAAGGTACTCTTGATGAACATCGATAAAATGCACCGTTTTTGAATAATATCGACTTGAAAATTTTAAAATTTAACTAATTTTATTTGTTTTTTAAATTTTATAACATATGGAGCAAAATACATTGTACCAGATGAGTTTTGTCTATTATTTCATGTCCATATAAAGTACATACTAATATTTTTAATTTGTTGCTTGGGAAATAGGTGAAAAATATTTTTTTTATGAATAACTCGAGCGAAACTATAATACTCAATATGAACAAAAATCATCCAGTAATCTTTTTATAACAAAATTAAATTCGAATTTTACATAGTTTTATTGTAACAGGTGTTCAAACAAATTTCCATTTTCTTGGATACACAGTCTCGCTCGACATTCTAAAGTCTGAGAGGCCCGTAAAGTCTTGAATGTATTTCGTCTTAATTAATTTCCGGCCTGATTTATTCTTTGAAGTAGTTCTTCTCCTGTATTTACTTCAACCAAACCCTTCATATAACCCCAAAAGTAAAAATCTAATTGGTTTAGATCCGGTGAACGAGGTGGCCAAGCTATAGGATCACCTCGATCTATCCACCTACCTGGAAAATTTTGATGTAACCAAATTCGAACATTGCGCTCAAAATGGGCACGCGCGCCGTCATGGTGGAAATGTATAATTTTGTCGACCTCGTGTCGAACATTCAACGGTAATAAATTGATAAGGTCGTTTTGGAGAAGTTTAAATACTCTTCTGCAATAAGACGATTGGGGAATTCTATTGGGCCAATTACTTGATCCCCAATGATTCCTGCCCATAAATTCACCGAAAATTTATGTTGGAAATTTGTGCGCCGAAGAACTCGTGGATTTTCATCCGACCAATGATGCAATTTGTGCATATTAAAAGCTCCGTTCCTAGTGAACATTGCCTCATCAGTCCATAATATGCTAGGAAGAATATTTCTGTTCGCTAATATCTATCGACAAAACTGGAGTCGTGGTGAAAAATCTGCCTCCGTTAAATGTTGCACGCGTCTAAAATGGTATGGGTGTATTCCTTGCGTTACCGTCATTCTTCCTATCTGAAATTATTAATTAAGATAAATAATTATCTAGGTACTTACATTTTTTATAAACTATTGAGCGAGGTATGTTGACAATTTCTGAAACTCTTCGAATGCTTATTTGTGAATCATTTTTTAAATGATTCAAAACTATATCCATACGATGATTTCCTTGTGGCCTTCCTGCGCCTCGAGACCTTTTAAAATCCCCATGGTCTGCCAAATTTCGGTGAAGAACTACAAATATTCGACGCCCAGGTACTCTACGATTGGGAAATCTTCTTCGGTATTCCCTTACTGCCGCTAATGCACTACCATTGCAAAAACCGTACACAAAATGCATATCAGTCATTTCCCTATCTGTAAATCTTGGTATTTTAAATCGACTTAATGAAAATCGTGATTAAAAGCGCACAAATGAAATAACTGATAGAAAAGGGGACAAAACTTTTTTTCTGATACGCGTTCTTAGGATTTTATATCATACAACTGTTTATACAAATTTATTAACCTTGTTGACAGCTCTAACATCAAATTATATCATAGCGGCATGAAGCATTCTTTTTTTATCCATGGCCTACTATTAATAAAAAATTAGTTTAGATTCCCAATACCTATCTCATACCATGTTATAAAATTTTCAAGTCGATATTATTCAAAAACGGTGCATTTTATCGATGTTCATCAAGAGTACCTTTTTTACGTATAAAACTCTAAAATTTCATGATCTACCGTCAAAATAGAAAAAAGTTACATACATAGAAGTTTGAGTTATTTTAACCTTACAACCTCCCAGTTTGGGACAGCCCTGGATAAAATTTTCGAATTATTTCCATTTCATCTTATTACACATAAGAAGAGTAGCCGCTGTGTAAATTTTCAATATTTCAGTTTGAGTGGTTTTGGAGATATTCGATAAAAACCTTTCTCTTGGGCCCACCTTTAGGGGCCTGTAGCTCCCTTAGGAAGCATTTTTCGACCAATGAACTTTTTTTTCCTATTTCTGGCCGTAAAAGCAGCTGGTAAAATATTGCACACTAATGTCGGGCCACCCTGTATTTCGTGATAAAAAAAGCACTACTGTTTTTTTTTATCAAAATTCTGTATAAGAAAGCATTGACTTTTACAACCCCACAATATAATCAAAATTGTTCCTTTGACGCTGTGTGTAGTAATTAATTTCGCCTTACGACATTTACATAATTTAAAAAATGAAAACTGTTTTACTAATCCAATATTTTTAAACCCAGTGTCATTTCGTTACTCATGGGACGCTTAAAATGAATCATACTGTATGCGTACATATTTTTAGTACTTACTGACTAAAGTATTTTTCATAAAAGTGATCTCTTCCTGTATAATTATAAACTCAGGTTCTGTTCGCATTATTTTTTTTAGGGAAATTGAGTGATTTCTTAAGTATTAACTAGTCCCAAAAGCAAAGTGCCAAAAATTACTGTAGCTTTTTAAGTTTAGAATTGAATTTGTTATTTTTTTTATTATAATAACTAATGTAGCTTTTTGTTGGAAATGTAATATTTCAATTCCTTCATAATTTCTGTGTACTAACCTTTATTTATTTTTCTGTTCTACTGTTTCTTTTTGTCTGCATGAAAGAACATATTTATACGGTTGTGGTCATAATGTTTTCTAATTTATGTGTATGTTTAGCATCTGTCTTCTGTTACTAATATTTTATTGTAAATTTAGATTAAAATTGTTGTACATATTGTTGATTTTTTTTGATTTACAGAATAATTTTTTATTTTGTACCTTTTGCACAAAGTATTATTAAGTACTGTGTGGAAATATGAAAACAGCCCGCAGATATCTCGATTATATAATTTTATTTCTTCATTATTTTCATATTTCGACATATCTTATTACTAGCCTGTATAGGAACTAATTAATTTTCAATTGTTTTTATTTTGTATGTATTTTTTTGTAATAAATTATTTTACCTGCATGGATGGATGTTTATTTATGTATAGTAACTTTGGTCAAAATTAAAAGTCCTTTCGTTAGAAGTACAAAAACTTTTTTCTATCACACTCTGCAGAAAAGGACCTTTCATTATGGCCACAACTCCCCTTTTCTTTCATTTTACTTGTAAATAATTGGTGGTGGTAATTTTACATTTCCAACAAAAAGTAAAACTAACGGACCCTCAGGTTTCTTTTTTTTTAATTTTTTTTATAAGTATTAGACAGGAATTGCGCCACTAAGCCCTACAACTTGGAAGAAAGAACTTTTGTGATCTTACTAGTGATGTTAATATAGTGGTGTGCAGTTGTCATTTATTGACGTCAGTCATGATGACATTTACTCACTTAGTCGATGTTTCCAGCATCTTTTCCAATATTGTTGATGATTATCTGTAAAAATGTGGTAAAACACATGATAAAGTTGTTAATAGATTAGTAGCTTCTACATAAAACACAACTACATTTTCAAAACTGTCAATATCGTTTAAATATGCATTAAATACTATCATGTCCAGATTCAGACACTTTAATTTTCGCGTTTTCCCCATTCAGCGACGCAAAAGTTGTTTCATTCATAAGGAAGCGTCTCTTTAGGATCGTGTGCATGAAGTTGTCAATATTCTTATTGACAAATGTTGTAGATTTCGTAAAAACAAACGAAAATCCAAGCAAATTACTTCTACATTCCTCTCATCAGATGATCTGACGCGTGGTAGTAAAAAAGAGGGCGTCGTTGATTATCTCTTGAGAATTAAAATTTGTAGAACACGAAAAGAGCATTTTTTTTTTTGTTTAAAAACCCTTAAGAACGAATCTTGTCATTTATTGGTTATTCCTACTCTAGTTGCCAAGTCTTAAAAATCCACGGGTGTCAGTTCTTGAGCGTATGAGGACTAATCAAATATAATTCTTTTACAACAAAATGTAAATGTACGATCAGGTCATGTGAGTAACTAATGAAAATATTAATTAACTTAACACTTTAGGTTATAACAATTTGTTCCAGTTATTTGCATGAATAGCATGGCAAATCGAAGGAAAATAGATGCTTTATCCAACACAGTTTGTGACTGACGTAGCGATTCACTTTCGTTTTGAAACCGAGAATTAGGCAGTTTGGTGGTTCTATATAATACAAATTATACTTTTATATTATTTTGGCGTATTTTGGTTTTATTAGCTTGTTTAAGACTGTAGAGTTTTAAATTATATTTGAGCTGAAAATGTACAAACGAGTAGCCCTCTACCTCACCCGGCGCTACGGCACTGGTTACAGTAGCCCAAAAAAAGCAGGCAAGTAATTTGTAGTTTTTTTCAGTTATTGGCTTTATAAAATAATTATTAAATCGAATTAAGTATTAGCCAGTACAATAAAGTAATTCTAACTAAATTGTATAGGAAATAAAAAAAAATTATTCAATTTCGTTCTCACTAAGTATATCTGTTTGTCTTGAAAAAATAAATTATTTAATCCCAGAATTACGATTAGTAGTAATAAAACTTATCATTTTACCATTATGGAGGGTATGTAGGAGGCAATCATTGATTTTATTTAATTTTTTTTAGTAACAGTTCGTAATCTTGCGAATGCAACATACGACTAGAAACTTTATCTACTGTTGAACGTGAAGTTATCGAAGCATATTCATAAATATAATAAGTCAAGTATTATCAAAGAATATTAATTTTATATCAATTAATTACCAGGAAACATAATTAGTCACATATTGATCATAACATTTGATGACAGCGTAATAAATTAAATATATTATTACTAAACATAATTTGTTTGCTGTAATTAACTAGGTACTTAATTCATATGACCTTATCATTACCACCACCTACAATTATTTTCGTAAATTTTTGATTACGCAGCATGAGACGCAGTTACTTCACAAGGTAGGTAGGAAAATGAATGGCTTATTTCCCATTTATCAATGCTAGTTCAGCTAATTCATCAAACTTGCTAAAAAAATTTGAAAATTTTTTAAATGCAAGGTAACATAACTAACAATGCTGCATGAGTTCCAACAAAAATAATATGTATACTCGATTTGTTGGCAATTGCATGGATGAAGGATAGCTCACACATTTCACTCAGTGTACTAAGCATATTATTAATTAATTTAAGTGTTCGCGTTTTTAAAGTAAATTATTCTTATAACACAGTCGTCTATAAGTAAATTAATAGCTTCTTGCTTAGAAATATGAAATATCGTTGATGAATCGGACAAGAATATTGGGCCCAAAGGCGCTTCCTTGAGGCACTTATTATCTTTTTCAAATACGAACTGACCCATTTTGACAGCATAGCAATGTAACTTTTCAAGAAAATTTATTGTGTCTTGGTGACAAAGACCTGAGACAAAAATATGCTATTACGAAATACTCACATTTTAACTCAATTTTAATAAAAAAAAAACTGCTGCCAATTATTTGGGGATCAGAACTTCCTCACCGTAGTAAAACTCGTTTATAATAAAAGTAATTTTTGACGTTTCAAAAAAGACATTTTTTGACGTTTCAAAAAAAGTCACATTTTGACGTTTAAAAAAAGTCACATTTTGACGTTTCAAAAAAGTCACTTTGACATTTTAAAAAAGTCACATTTTTTGACGTTTCAAAAAAGTCACATTTTTTTACGTTTCAAGAAAGTCACATTGGTGGAATGTCACTAATAATTATTTTTAGAAATTGGGACCGATTTTGCTCTCTTTCTTGACCTCTAGAATGTGTGTACCAAATTTAAAAGCTTTATCTCAGAAACTGTAGCTGCTATCGCGAACCAGACAAACACACAGACAGAAAATTGTTTCTGTCTGAAATTTTGTGCATCGTCATAATTCATCGAGATTCGTCCAGAAATGCAATAAAAATTTTCAAAATTTCACGAATACATAACTTCCTTACTTTGAGGGGTGAGGAAGTAATCAGTAGAATATTTGCCATATTACGTTACATGCAATTCTATTTTGTCTCTTCCTCGAGCCTTCTTGACCTTGAAGGTCCTCGATGGAAGTTATCACAACACCAAATGTCGTCTATAAATAAAAACACGAACCAAAAAGTCTCGTCTGTAGCGCAAATAAAACCTAACCTAAGCAGAAAATCTCGTCTATATCGTAAATAAAAACCGTCTTTACACTCGTTCCCTATACGTACACCATAATTTTTAAATAATTTGTCAAACTGAATTCGTCGGCACGGGAGAGTCACAGCTCCTCTCGAATCCGACCAATGGAGAAACGCTTGCCCACCTGCTCTGTATAAAGACCCGTCTGGGCCCACCCTAATGAATCTAATGTTACTCATATGACATTCATATGAAACATTAACTGTGTGCCTTACTTTTTCTTATTAAAATTAACGTATTTCTAGCACGTACATAATCAGATTATTATTGTTCCATAAATCTGTGTGAAAATTTTTCATTTACTTGCATTCTTCTTACTACAAATGTAAAGTATGACATGCAAAAATTATTCATCTTTCCCTTTATATTTCGCGGCGGTGAACGACCCCATATCAGTGTCGATTTGATTTGAAAAAGCTTGAGTGTTAGGTCTCTGACAGAAATTACAGTTTCTTTTTATTGCTATTATATGGCGCGTAATCCGGAATTATAATAAAAGGGTTAACCTCGGCTTTGGCATGTCAGAGGTCCTTAGGTCTAGTTTTAACCAAGAAAACAGTGATTCCTCACTCCATATATTGCATTATATGGAAACCAAAGATGTTGAAAGTAATCATGAGATTAATTCCTTTATCTCTGCGAGGCGACGTTTCATACGCCACGTTATTACCGTACCGTTCTCGCTAAAAGCGAACCCCCTTTTTAAATTGATTTAAGACAATAAGCACTTCTTGACATTTGACCTCCGACGACAATGTAAAACAGCGTGACTAATTCATGTACAGACCGCCACGCCGGTAAGTCCATATCCTCATCTTAGATTATGTGCAGTTCATTTCCTAATAGTTCAATTACAAGTTTATTGTTGACACACGACACACGGGACGTGAAATATCTTGTATAGGAGTGTGAAAGCGGCTTATTATATTGGCCATTGTTGCTGTTGGAATATAAAAGAATCGCATTAACTCAACCTCAGAAAGGTATTTAAAATGTCATTGTGTGTTATTTATGTTAACGGTGCGGCTGCATGTGTGTGTGTATACTGGGTGGACTGTATATTTCTGGCATGTTAGTGTCTAATTTTGGAATTATGAAAAAACAATTGAAACAAAAGTAGCGAAAAATTATGTATGTCTTCGCAAAGTCAACAGTAACAACATATTAAATAATCGCGTAATATCACCTGGACACTGTCCGCCATTTTGACAAAATGACGGACCTTTTTCAAGGCCATCCATATGTCCTCATTCCTATCTATTTATCCACCATATGGAAAACCTCTTAAAGGCGTATAAGAGTAAGAAGGGCTGCATAGTGCCTGATTCATTGGGAATATTAACTTTATTTTGATGGGATAAGGGCATTGAATAATTCGAACTATAAAAATTCTGCTTATCTTGGTTTAAAAAAAAAAAAAATGCTGAAATAGAACGCAACAAAAATGCTGAAAATGTACGTTGTAATAATCCACCCAGTTATCCATATGTTATTTTTTGGTTTTTATGTAATAATTAGAGTTCGGATATCGGGGGGTAATTCCAGTGCTGTCTGCAGGAACCTTGATAGGAAAGGCAAATTTGTCTGTGATTTTTTTATATTGTATACAATTTTATATAGCCATATAAATACTAATTCGTTATACATTTCATTAATCATGTAATTTAAAAAACGTTCTATATATCTAAAAGAATTTGTTCGAATATGAATCAAATTTCGTTTAATAATATAAAACTGTAGTGGCATAGGCATTCGAATATCCTCTAAAAAGTCGTACATCTACCTAATGCAAACTTTGAATTGGCATTTGCAGCCAGAATGTTATGCAATACTTCTCCACAGGTTCTGCACATATGTATGTGATTTTTTCACGAATTCCAGTATCCAAAAAAATTTAGAATTTATACTCTTAAACCTTTCACGAATCCCTCTCGCTATAGGAAAATTTACCATAATCGATACGATGAATGTAGTATTTGATCTTCGACAATATATGTATCAATTATCTGGAGACATCGTTGAACACGTAAACGAAAAACTAGAAAGTTTTTACACAACAATCCTGGTTTTGTCACAGTCATCGAATAGTAGACCTACTACAGTGCAAAGAAGTGGATTGTTTAGGGCCTCAAATAAATATGGCGTCTTTATGAATGTTCCCCTATTTTAAAAATGCGCGTATGACATCTGTCGAGATGGACCATTCGTTTTCAACATGTTCTTTTTATTTTTTTTTTAAACGTTTGTAGGTATGTAGGTAATACGTAAATAACATTTAACAAAATAAAAACAATTTCCTCTCTACAGTGTGTCTGTTTCTAGTCCAACCACCCTCATTATAATTGGGATGTGATTTAAATTTTAGTGACATGTATTTTTTATATCGACGTTGTGTATAATAGATATGTTATTTATTCAATTATCCTATACATATAAAATATATTAAAAATCAAAATTTTTTTATGAAAATTAGTATAAAGGGGTTTTTAGTACGGAGAACACACGATTCTGAAACCATTACCATATGTTTATCGCAAATATGTGCTTTGCAAAAATCGCATTTATTTTTTATCGTAGTAAGCGCGTGTTTTGAGGAAATTCCTTTTCGGCAGTAATATAGCCGTTTTGTAACATGTACGTCACAAATTTGATTCACATCCCCACTATAATAACCAAAATATGTAGTTGAACTTGAAGCAGGACTCGCTGTATAACTCAAAAATGAGATCCTACTCACATTGAACTAGATCAACATATTACATAATCTTTTTTCTTTAGATTTTCCTTAATAGATGAATTCTTGGATTTTTGCACTCGTCGAAAACACTGTTTAGAGCGAGAATTTTAAGTTTAAAACCTTATGCTGCTAACTGAATTTGGATATTTTAAACATACATGAATAAAAATAAACATTTGAAATTTCCCGGGAGATCAAATGATCGGTTTGACTCTGACTCCCTGGGGACGCCCATGATAGACAATGACTTGTTCTGTCACACAACAACGCTCTAGCCAACTGTGCTACCGTATGTACGGTATATAAATGGATTTTTGCAGACAGGCGGTGGATTTTAACAGCAGAACATATGTAGCAACTTTTAATAATATAACTCGCTTGTTCAACTGTGAATAAGTATGCAATGCAGCGAAAAAAACATTATTGATGTAAACTGCTAATGCCAACACACTTTCACTTTAGTACCTCTGCTAGTTATTTTTAAAATCTCCACTACAAGGTAATCCACCGAAAAAAATTAGTTTTTAATAATAGTTTAAAAAAATATTTGATCTAAATGGGTATTTAAATTAATAACAAGTATTTCCTTGCTCAGACCCTGGTTTTGATGTCATGACTCGCTATTATCCGAACGTCCGAACTCTAGTAATTATAAAAATAATAGAAATACATTCCATTTTGAATGATAACATAACGTATAATGTTGAAGTTTTTTAAAATACTTCACAATTATATTAGCAAACCTTGGGCACTTTAAGATAAGAATATAATTAATTACATACACATATTTGTTTTTTTTTCCAAGTAATCTTACCTAGGTTAAAACTAGTTGAAACACCATAAACCGCATGTTTTAAATTGTAGAGTTTTTATGCGTTAAGAACTTAAGTCATTATCTAGCATTCCTTAACATTAATGAAACTATTTATGGTATAAATTTAAAAACGTTGAAAACTATGTTTTGACAACATAGTCGACCATTGGTGTACCCGGTAATTTGTAACGGGTTTTTATTCGACTTTAAGCTTGTTGCTCGCTTATGCGAGGCTCGGCGAAGCGCTGAGAAAAATGTTGCATACGATTCCTTTCATGTATTCAAATATACAAATCCCAATCCAACTTCTTCTATGCACTATGTTGCGCGTTGTCTCGCATAAGTATGCGGATCTATATTTGAAAACATGAAATTAGTCCGATGCAATATTTTTCTCCGCGCTTCACCGGGCATAAGTGAGTAACAAGCATTAATTACTTTAAAAGAGTGCCAGTGATAAGTAAGCCGTCATATGACTCATATGTTTACATCATATTATAATACTTGAATAAGTACAATAAATGGAAATAAATTTTAACAATAATGTTACATTCTATAAAAATTTGTAGAAAACTCACCCTTTTAAGCAGATTTATGAAGTAGTTTGATTGTCGTCATCACAAAGTAGGGAAGATCTATAGTATAATAGCATCAGGTATGTTCCTACAACTGTCTCCGTCAGCGATGTTCGCTTTGGTGAAAAAATATGTTTGTATTTTGAAAATGACCGTTCGACATCTACGGATGTAATACAGGCATAAGTAAAACAATCTGTGAACTCACTTAACGAAGTTGTAGATGCACCATCACAAATTTGTCTTAATTTGCTAAAATCAGGATCTTTCTGTAATACACACTCGAATTTTTCACTAACGCGATTATTTTTTGCGTCAGTTATAGCCTGTAGCTGTGTATTTACGTCGTCCACTATTTGCAGCGATTCCACTAACGACAACGAACTATTTTGCAATTTTTCTATTGCGTCGTGTAGTCCTTTATAATTGTTATTAATAGTTTTTAAATCTGTTTCAAGGGAAACGTCTTAAACGCTTGTCTGGCTTTCCCTAATAGCTGCAGCCTCGTTAGGGTTGAACTGTAGTATCACAGCTTTTATTTGTTGAAAATATTCAGCATAATAAAAAGCCGCTTTCAACCACGTTCCCCAACGTGTAAGAATCGGCTCTGGTGGTTCAGGGATACCAGGACACTGTCTGTGAAATGCTCGAAGCCGTTTAGGAGATTTGAGAAATACTTTTTTTGTATTTGCTATTAATGCATCTACCTCTGGAAAACATTTTCGAATCGTTTCTGCTACAAGATGTAACGCATGCACTTTACACATAACATGTAAAAACCTACAATTATCTCTTTGAAGAGAACAGCCTACTACGCGCATTGTCGGGGCACCATCAGTCACAAACATCAATACTTGACTTGTTGAAAGTTCAAATTTTTCGAGTGTCTCCAACACCACACGCGTAATTATTTCGCCAGTACACGCAGTTAGTCTTTTACTAGCTAGTAAAAGTGGAAATGTTGGTTTAAGAGGGTCCAGTACACGTACTATAATATTTAAAATAGAATTTTTTTACAATCTGTCGTCTCGTCAATACATAACCAGAGCCGTGTACTTTTTTAATCCACATTTAATCCTATTTACAATGTCTTCACGAACAGCTGGAATATATCTACGTAACGATGTACGACTTGGTAAGTTCACCTGGGGATTGTAGTTATTCCAAAACTCCCGAAATGGTTGTTTATCCAGTATGTGTAGCGGAATATTACAGGCTATTAACATTAAGAATAAATCAAACATAAACTGAGTTGTCAAAGGCATGCTATTTTTTTTATTTTGATGTTGCACGGTATTGATATGACGCCGACAATCTGTTTTGTGCCAACGCATTAAGTCTTGATTGCAAACTTTACAAATTATTTTGCATCCGTCATAGAATAAATCCGGAAATTCACCGATAAATTTATTCACTGTGTCCGCGTACGGTCGTTTTTTACCCTTTGGCGCGTTTGACATTATGTATAATTTATAGGTACAACCTCACGCATTAACCTTTCAAATAAGACTGCAGCGTAAATCATTTCTAAATCGGCACGTGTGATGCCAGCGCAAGACCGTGGCTGTACTCCAGCCACCTCGGCCAGCTTTAGTGATAAGTTTATCTTCTCTCCTTAGTAGCGGAAATGGGTAAATAAGTGATAAAAAAATAAGTTTGGCCCACATCAATACCTCTCAGTACAAATAGTTTGGCGGACTTTGTAGGTAGGCGACTCACTGTACACCCCCAATTCATCGATTCTTTACTACTTGCAGCGCACCCTGTATATCCCCGACACTGATATTTCTAGTTCAAGTTCGTGGCGTAACATACATAGGTTGTAGAGTGGATGCTTCATAGTGTTAGACTCAGGGTCTAGGATTCCCAATACGCCGGTCCCCAGATTGACTTAGCGGGCGCCGAGTGCGTGCTTATAGCATAAACATTATTTTATAAACAATAAAGGAGTAAGATATGAATGGTATTCAATAGCGAACCATTGTATAGTGCAGTATATTTTTATTAATATATTCTTGTGTTAAATTCGGGGTTTTATTATTTAATTTAGGGTGGTTTACCCCTTTTATCTTACAATTCAGAAGTGGGATGAACACACGTTAATTAAAAAAAACAGGTGTTAAATAAACAGTGTCAAAAGAAAGGGTGTTAAGAAACTGAGGCAGCATACAATGGGAAAGAAAAGCAAAAAGAGCAGACGTCGCTCTCCCTCATCTTCCAGTAGTACTTCAAAGTCGACAGACGAAGATCTAAGGGTGCGGAGAAAGAAAAGTAGGTAATTCCATAGAAGAGATTTTCTCCAAAAAAAATGTTGCGCAAATATATTTCTATTTTTTGTTTTGGGCAGGGGAAAAAAAAAAAAAATATTTTTTTGCCCCGGCGCTCCCAACCCATAAGGGTTATAAAGCAGATATAGAATTATATGTTAATTAAACGGTATGAGGTTTCGTAAATTCACAATTAAAAAAAAAATATTTTTTTTTTTCCTTCACAAAAAAAAAAAAAAAAAAAAAATTATGTAGGATTTTCCTAATCGGAGATCGACGTGATTTGTTTTTTTTATGTAAACAAAGAGGGTAAATAGAGAACGCCAAACTGTAAGTACTACCCGTTCTTATACTCCACCTTTGCACTTTGCATCTTCGTCTGTTATTGATGAAACATTAATACCTGAATTCGATCCAGGCCCGCAGGGGCAACCTACGATTTCTTGGGTAACCAAGATAGAAGAGCTAACCAAATATTATAACTGGAATGACCATACAGTTGTTCGGTTAGTGACAAACAGACTAAGAGGCAATGCACGCAAGTGGTATGATTCGTTAAATAAGTCATGTTTGTCATGGTGTGATATGAAAAATCTATTGATAGAAACTTTTCCGTCCGATATTTGCTTTGGGAAGTTATTGAGTGAAGCAGCAAATTATAAGTCGTCACAAGGTCAAAGTTTAAGTGACTATTGTTTCGAAAAGATTTCAAAGCTGCGAAGTTTAGGGTTGGAAATCCCTGAACATTTTATCGTGGATGGTGTGATCGAGGGCATTAGCGACGTAAATATTCGATTGTCGGCTAGAGCAGGCGGATTTAATTCCATAGGCCACCTGGTAGCTTATCTGAATCACGTCGGTGTTACAAATATAAACAACGATGGGACTTCGAATTTACGATTACAACAGCGGGTTTCGCGAGCACAGCATGACTCATTAAACCGATCTTTTAAAACATCAAATTTCAAGTTGCAGACCAAACAAACAACTAAGTCGGTGTCATGTTATAATTGCGGAGAAAATCACCGAGTTAGATATTGTAATAAACCCATTATAAAATGTGAGAAATGCAATTTATTCGGGCATAAAAAGGATGCTTGCAGGTTCCAAAATCGTAACCGCTCGTTACGTAAAAATGAAGTTAATTGTACACTAGTCACAAAAATTAAGGGATATTAAAAAAAGTTCCAAATTTTAGGGTGATTTTCAACAAGAGATAACTCGGCGAAAAATGGTCGTACAGAAAATTAAAAAAAAGGAAATTGTAGCTTTAAGTGTCTAGTTTTCAGACCTGGACTGTAAAATTTTTTTGCGTGGGCGGTTTTCACATAATTATCCGATAATCAACAAAAAAAAATTTTTCCAAATTTTTCTCGTCTTTAAAATGGTCTGTGGACCTCAAAAAATTTTTTTCATCATGCGACCATAATCCTCTTCTAGACAATTTAATTAGCTTTAATTTGATCTCTGAAAGAGCTCCGTACGATGATTTGCCGCGGAGTTATCGTTGATCAAAGCAAAAAAGTCTATTTCAACTTTGACAATCGATTACTCGGGAACTAATAATCGTACAGAAAATGGAGGTAGGGTTTTGGAAACTGCAAAATATTCTCTATAAGACACAATTAGTGGTGATTGATAAAAAAAATTTTTTTGAAGCGATGATGTTGGCTGAAAAAAGTTGAAAATTTGTGAATTTAAGGATATTTGGACAATTTGGTATAACTTTGGATATAGTGAATTAACGAAGGATATCGCCGGTAACTTTTTAACCTCAAAGTGTCCCTAAAATACCCTCAAAGTTGCAAAGCGCTGCGATTTTTTTTTCTTGGTGCCCCGAAGGTTTAAATTGATCGTTTCGGCCAAAAATCATCTTAGCAAGCAATTTTTTGATTTTTATGGATATTTGCGACTTCAATATGGTTTTTTGGCAAAAATCCTTATTTTTTGCTCAAAAACATGACTCGTTCGAAAAAAAAAATTTTTTTTTTCTGAAATTTTTTTTTTTCGAAATTTTTTTGTTGCCACATGTTCACAATGCTTCATTATTGTCAAAAAAAATTTCCTTAATTTCTTTTGATGGCTGTAACAGGCTTAGTTTTAAATGTCATTTTTAAAATTAATTAAAATAAAATCGATATACCCCCTAACGAATTGCCGTTTTACCTTACACACAACATAGATTTTCCTGTACTTTCCGAGGTCCGAATTTTTTAGATAAACCTTTTGAACAGCGACAGTTTTATTTTTTTTTGATTATTCAATTGATATGCCACGGCGACACTTATCTGCCACAGATGTGGCTCGGATTGTTACTCTTCTTCAAGAGGGTCACAGTCAGGTAGACGTTGCAGCTACAATGGGAGTGAGCCAGTCGGTTATCAGTCGTGCCTACGCGCGATTTAACGTGACTCAAAGCTACGATCGTCGTCCGGGTCAAGGTCGACAACGGGTCACTACCGAACGCGATGACCGATCTATCATTCGCGAAGCTCGTCGATATCCTACTGCCCATGCGGGTACGATCGCTCGTCAATTTCGCAATCGTCGACAACGTCCTCTCCAGCAACACATTTCGGCTTCAACGGTTCGGAATCGTTTTCGAGAGCAAGAGTTACATGCTCGATGCCCAAATCATGTACCAATGCTTACTCCTAGACATCGTCGTACCCGATTAAGCTACGCGCGTGATCATCACCATTGGGGTCGTAGACAGTGGGCCAGTGTGTTATTCACTGACGAGTCCCGAGTTTGTTTACATGGCAACGACCGACGATCTCTCCTTTGGCGTCGTCGTGGGGAACGAAATGACGATCGTTTTATGCGGCCAGTCGTAGCGTTCAATGGTGGGTCAGTCATGGTATGGGCAGGCATATCCATCAACACCAAAACACCATTGGTTATCGTTCCCGGAACGTTGAATGCCGAAAGGTACGTCAACGAAATTTTGCTACCGTATGTCCTGCCTATGCGTAGACGAATGGGAAGACGTTTTATTCTTATGCAGGATAATGCTCGTCCTCATACTGCTGTGCTTACGCGGAATTTCCTCACCGCCAACAATGTAACAACGCTCAATCATCCACCTATGAGTCCTGATTTGAACCCAATTGAGCACGTTTGGGACTTGCTTAAGCGGCGATTGCGGCGAGACTTTCCGCAACCGCATAACTTGCGACAGTTGACCGATGCATTGTTACAATGTTGGCGAGGAATTTCGCAGCATGACATTCGTCGATGTATTAACATGCGAGAACGCTTAGAAGCGGTAATTCAGAACAGAGGTGGCAATACTCGCTATTAAACTCTGGCCCGAAAGTTTTGAGGCCCTTAAACATCTATCACACACACAAACACAAGCGCGCGCGCGCGCACACGCACACCCACGTACACACACACGCACACACACACACGCACACACACACACACACACACACACACACACACACGCGCGCGCGCACACACACACACCGGTACACAACACACGAACGCGCGTGTGTAAGAAGCGTAAATCCGACCGCGCAACCTCCACGTGGTACGCTTTGGGTAACGCTAATGCCGGCGGTGAAAAAGCGAGAAAAAGTCAAATTCGATTTTGTGACAATAATGAAGCATTGTGAACATGTGGCAACAAAAAAATTTCAATAAAAAAAAAATTTGGAAAAAGGAAAATTTCGAAAAAAAAAATTCATGAGTCATGTTTTTGAGCAAAAAAAATAAGGATTTTTGCCAAAAAACCATATTGAAGTCGAAAATATGCATAAAAATCAAAAAATTGCTTGCTAAGATGATTTTTGGCCGAAACGATCAATTTAAACCTTCGGGGCACCAAGAAAAAAAATCGCAGCGCTTTGCAATTTTGAGGGTATTTTAGGGACACTTTGAGGTTAAAAAGTTACCGGCGATATCCTTCGTTAATTCACTATATCCAAAGTTATACCAAATTGTCCAAATATCCTTAAATTCACAGATTTTCAACTTTTTTTCAGCCAACATCATCGCTTCAAAAAAATTTTTTTTATCAATCACCACTAATTGTGTCTTATAGAGAATATTTTGCAGTTTCCAAAACCCTACCTCCATTTTCTGTACGATCATTAGTTCCCGAGTAATCGATTGTCAAAGTTGAAATGGACTTTTTTGCTTTGATCAACGATAACTCTGCGGAAAATCATCGTACGGAGCTCTTTCAGAAATCAAATTAAAGATAATTAAATTGTCTAGAAGAGCTTTATGGTCGCATGATGAAAAAAAATTTTTTGAAGTCCACAGACCATTTTAAAGGCGAGAAAAAATTTGGAAAAAAATTTTTTTTGTTGATTTTCGGATAATTATGTGAAAACCGCCCACGCAAAAAAAATTTACAGTCCAGGTCTGAAAACTAGACACTTAAAGCTACAATTTCCTTTTTTTTTATTTTCTGTACTTCCATTTTTCGCCGAGTTATCTCTTGTTGAAAATCACCCTAAAATTTGGAACTTTTTTAATATCCCTTAATTTTTGTGACTAGGTATTTACCGAGAAGAAAATATTTATATTAAAACTGCTTCAATAAATACGAGGAAGCTCAAATGTTTAATTGATACAGGAAGTACTTGTACGTTAATGAAATTTTCAGTAGCCCGTGATTTAAAGTTACACCTGATAGAACGGCCTGACACAATTCTTAGGTCATTTGCGGGAAATACCGTAATTAGCAGGATAGGAACGCGAGCTTACGTACAAATAGAAAGTGTCGTTGCTGAAGTGAATATTATTGTAGTAAACGATCAAGACCTCAAGTACGACCTTTTGATCGGTACTGACTATTTAAACCAACCTCACGTTATCTTTTTAAAATATAAGAATAAACTAATTTTGCGAACACTCCCTCCCATGCCTGACTATACAAAGATATTTGAATGTAATTCGATAGAAGGTTTAAATTTTGAAAGCTTTAACACAGGGAGTTTAAATAAGTTACAAAAAGATATATTAATTGATCTATTGACGCGTTATCGAGATTGCATATCTTTTTCAATGCGTGATTTAGGAAAAACGAATGCTGTGGAAATGCACATAAAATGCACAACAAGTGATCCTGTTGTTTATCGACCATATCGGATGTCGATAAGCGAAAAGGAAATATTGAACGGGTTAATTAAAGAACTCTTAGAAAATAACATAATAAGAGAGTCACACTCTCCTTATGCTAGTCCCATACTTCTTGTAAAGAAAAAGACGGGCGATTACAGGATGTGTGTGGATTATCGTAAATTAAATGCTGTAACCATAAAAGATAAATACCCTCTGCCTCTGATAGAGGATCAGTTGGACAAGTTGGGTGGCAACAAATATTTTATTAGTTTAGATTTAGCCTCAGGATTTTATCAGGTGCCTATGGCAGCTGATTCAATTGAAAAGACGGCTTTTGTGACACCTCAATCGCACTACGAGTTTTTGAGAATGCCATTCGGCTTGGCCAACAGTCCTGCGGTTTTTCAAAGACTAGTTAACAATGTCCTTGGAGACTTACGATATCACATTGCACTACCGTACATGGACGATATTTTAATTCCGTGTAACAGTTTTGAACAAGGGTTGGAAAGAGTACAGATGGTTCTAGATGCGTTACGCAAAAATCGTTTAACACTAAAACCAAGCAAATGCAGTTTCTTTGCGTCAAAAATTGATTATTTAGGTAGAGAAATTAGTGCAGAAGGCGTACGTCCTGGTAAGCGAAAAACAGCTGCGGTGTTGCAAATGAAAGAACCTGAGAATGTTAGGAAAGTTCGTCAATTTTTGGGATTATCTGGATTTTTCCGCAAATTTATAAACCGTTACGCGAATATTGTTGAACCGTTGACTAGGTTATTAAAGAAGGGGGCGCCGTGGGCTTGGTCTGACGAACAACACAACGCAGTGAAACAAATAAAAAAAATGTTGACCGAACGTCCGATACTAGCAATCTTTGACCCGGCACTGACAACCGAATTACATACTGATGCTAGCGCGGTAGGTTTTGGCTCTATGTTGGTACAGTTTGATCGCGATAAAAGACATGTTGTAGGTTATTATAGTAAGAAAACTACACCAGAACAAAGTCGCCTCCATTCTTACGAATTGGAGACATTAGCCGTAGTCATGTCCTTACGCCATTTCAGAAATTATCTACTGGGTATTGAGTTTACGGTGTTTACCGACTGTAATGCACTTCGCACGACACTAACCAAAAGAGACCTAGTTCCACGTGTAGCGAGATGGTGGTTAGAAGTGCAGGAATTTAATTTCTCAGTAAAATACCGCCCCGGTCACAATATGAGTCATGTTGATGCCCTTAGTAGAAACCCGGTATCTCTTGAAGTGTATCAGATTGACGTAACACAGGCGGATTGGTTATTAGCCGCGCAAATGCAAGATGAACAGTTGAGCAGAATCGCAGGTATTTTGCAAGAAATGAAAAAGGCCGAGTTTAAACAGTACTATGAAAATTATAAACTGCAGGGTGGAAAAGTTTACCGAAAATTGGAAAATGGTAAATTAGCCTGGGTAGTACCTAGAGGTTGCAGATGGCAGATTTGTAAGCTATATCACGATGATATGGGACACTTTGCTCTGGAAAAAACTCTTAAGAAGATGCGAGTGAATTATTGGTTTGCTAACATGAAACGTTTTGTCAGTAAATATATAAAGTCGTGTTTGCAGTGTTTGTACTATAAACATAATTCAGGAAAGAAACAAGGAATGTTACATCCGATTGAGAAGACACCTGTCCCTTTCCACACACTTCACATGGACCATCTAGGCCCTTTTGTAACAAGCAAAAAGAATAATAAGTACTTGCTGGTCGTTGTCGACGCTTTCACTAATTTGTGGTGGTAGAACCCGTGAAAGATACGAAGGCAAAATATGTAGTTAACGTAATGCAAGATATGATGTACCTTTTTGGAGCGCCGAGCCGTATTATAACGGATCGAGGATCGGCATTCACTGCAAAGAATTTTCAATTATTCTGTGAGAATTACGGCGTTAAACATGTGTTAAACGCAGTGGCTACACCACGTGCAAACGGCCAATGTGAAAGGTACAATCGAACGATTTTGAATGCATTGGCTACAACTGTTGCTGGTCACCCTGAAGACAAATGGGATGAATTTGTTAAAAAGGTGCAAAGTGCCATCAATTGTACCTTTAACAAGGCGACGAATGCTAGTCCCATAGAAATATTGGCTGGGTATACTCCCAAACATATGTCCGAGGCAAAAATTCTGAGCCAGATCCAGACTGACCTAGAACGAATTGATTTACCTGCTTTGAGGTCAGAGGTTCTCGCAAGGATCACCGAAGACCAAAAGTTACAGAAGTTACGTTTTGACAAGACTAGGGCACTAGCTAAGAAGTATCAGGTAGGAGATGTGGTACTTGTTATGAGGACAAACCGACAGAACACTGGCAATAGTAAAAAGTTGGTTTCGAAATTTAAGGGCCCTTTTAGGGTAAAGAAAGTTTTGTACAACGATCGTTACGAAGTACAAGATCTAAGAGAAAATGTCAGAAAATCCAGGAACACAGTTGTGGCAGTTGATAAAATGAAGCCGTGGATTGTTCTGAAAGGTAAATGAGTAAATTAGAGTAGGTTGGGATTGTATTTCAAATGTCAGGCTCACTATAAGTGAGATGGTGATTACATTTGATATACCAGACCTGCCATAAATTAGAGTAGGTTGGGATTGTATTTCAAATGTCGGGCTCACTATAAGTGAGATGGTGATTACATTTGATATACCAGACCTGCCATAAATTAGAGTAGGTTGGGACTGTATCTCAGATGTCAGGCTCACTATAAGTGAGATGGTGACTACATTTGATATACTAGACCTACCAATGGCTAAACCAAGCAGGGTAGATGTGGCATTTCGAATGTCGGTTTCAATATGAATGAAACGGCGGTTTATACAAAAACAATCATAATAAATAGCTACCGATATCTAATAGATTTTATTGATTTACAGACGATGCTGATCAGTCTGAGGACAGTCTGCATTCCAGGATGGCCGAATGTTAGACTCAGGGTCAAGGATTCCCAATACGCCGGTCCCCAGATTGACTTAGCGGGCGCCGAGTGCGTGCTTATAGCATAAACATTATTTTATAAACAATAAAGGAGTAAGATATGAATGGTATTCAATAGCGAACCATTGTATAGTGCAGTATATTTTTATTAATATATTCTTGTGTTAAATTCGGGGTTTTATTATTTAATTTAGGGTGGTTTACCCCTTTTTATCTTACAATAGCCCGTTCCCTTTGATTTAATGAATTTAAAATATTCTGTTACCACATTTGAAAACGAACTCTCAATTGAAAAGTAAACACTCATTCAAATATCTTAAAAGACCAATTTAGTGCGTAGAAAAAACCCGTCAAGGTCAATACTTACACTTAATTTACGCATGAGGTGACATAATAATAATTAACGTGTGTTTATTTTCCAATTGTAGAACGTAGACATTTTATCTTCATTCATGGGCCATTATTTCCGTTTTATTGTTTATAAGTATGTCAATAACTCAAAATGTTTTCGAACCGGAAATACAAATGAGAGTGTTCCGCTCCCCTGTTAATAAAAGCTCAGTAATTTTTTGTTTAACCGAGAGTTTTTATACAGGGCGTTTAAAACCTAAATAGTCAAACGAGATTACGAAATAAACTGGTGTTGAATCGTACCGTGGCGCCCCAAAAATTAATTGAAAATATACTGATCGATTATCAACTTCTAAATTAATATGGATGAAATCACCAACGCTTTCGGTCCGATGCTAAAGGGTCATCCAGCAGCATTAGCCTTTGCCGCAAACACCTCACAAATAAACAAAAAAATCGTTATACTCGTGATTGGCTCAAGATATCGAAAAAATAAACGCAAGTCCGTATGTCAAAATACAAAAAAGTTATATTACATTAGCCAAATTTGGGAATGATGTCATTTTATCTTTTGCTTCTGAACGACTGGAGATATCTAAATTGTGTAGAGGTGTTTCAAAATCTTATGAGCCGTGAAATGCGCAAAAGCCGGAGCTTATTCCACGGTATAAGTGGAGTTATGCCTCTGCGCATATGAAGGTCAAAGCTCATAAGGTTTTGAAATATCTCTAAGGATATTTGATTGGTTCCTTGTTAAGAGTAGAGCCCCTTCAGTAAAGAGTCTGGCCATCTGTTTCATTGGCTCGGACGGGCACATGGTATGCGTCGGCCAAATTTGTCGATATCACGGTTTGTGTACATTTAGTTTCTGTATATTTTAATTTGCACTGAAGGGTTGTTGTTTATTTTGAATAAGTAAGCTACCAGGCGGTAGGGGTTTTAACCCCGTACTAAATGTCCTTCTGGTTCCTAAATTTTTGTTTATAGATGGAATAACAGTAGATTTATAAAAAAATGCAAATTACATATAGTTAAATTTATTAATGCTTTGCTTATACTAGGGCTTCTGCGCTAGGACACCTCGTCTAGATTCCTACGGCATCTGCCTATGTTTTCTGCCTATAGCCCTCGTCTGGGGCCCCGCTCCCGCAGTCCTAGCCCCGTAAACCTTAGTCTCCGAATTCTTATACATAATGTAAAGCTGGCCGAGGTCACCTGGCCGACAGAGTCGTCATATAACTCATATGTTTACATCATATCATAATACTTGAATAAGTACAATAAATAGAAATAAATTTTAACAATAATGTTACATTTTATAAAAATTTGTATAAAACTCACCATTTTAAGCAGATTTATGAAGTAGTTTGGTTGTCGTCATCACAAAGTGGGGAAGATCTATAGTATAATAGCATCAGGTATGTTTCTACAGCTGTCTCCGTCAGCGATGTTCGCTTTGGTGAAAAAATATGTTTGTATTAGGAAAATGACCGTTCGACATCTATGGATGTAATACAGGCATAAGTAAAACAATCTGTGAACTCACTTAACGAAGTTGTAGATGCACCATCATAAATTTGTCTTACTTTGCTAAAATCAGGATCTTTCTATAATACACTCTCGAATTTTTCACTAACGCGATTATTTTTTGCGTCATTTATAGCCTGTAGCTGTGTATTTACGTCGTCCACTATTTGCAGCGATTCCACTAACGACAACGAACTATTTTGCAATTTTTCCATTGCGTCGTGTAGTCCTCTATAATTGTTATTAATAGTTTTTAAATCTGTTTCAAGGGAAACGTCTTGAAAGCTTGTCTGGCTTTCCCTAATAGCTGCAGCCTCGTTAGAGTTGAACTGTAGTATCACAGCTTTTATTTGTTGAAAATATTCAGCATAATAAAAAGCCGCTTTCAACCACGATCCCCAACGTGTAAGAATCGGCTATGGTGGTTCAGGGATACCAGGACACTGTCTGTGAAATGCTCGAAACCGTTTAGGAGATTTGAGAAATACTTTTTTTGTATTTGCTATTAATGCATCTACCTCTGGAAAACATTTTCGAATCGTTTCTGCCACAAGATGTAACACATGCACTTTACACGTAACATGTAAAAACCTACAATTGTCTCTTTGAAGAGAACGGCCTACCACGCGCATTGTCGCGGCACCATCAGTCACAAACATCAATACTTGACTTGTTGAAAGGTCAAATTTTTCGAATGTCTCCAACACCACACGCGTAATTATTTCGCCAATACACGCAGTTAGTCTTTTACTAGCTAGTAAAAGTGGAAATGTTGGTTTAAGAGGGTCCAATATACGTACTATAATATTTAAAATAGAATTTTTTTTACAATCTGTCGTCTCGTCAATACATAACCAGAGCCGTGTATATTTTAATCCACTTTTAATCCTATTTACAATGTCTTCACGAACAGCAGGAATATATCTACGTAACGATGTACGACTTGGTTAAGTTCACCTGGGGATTGTATTTATTCCAAAACTCCCGAAATGGTTGTTTATCCAGTATGTGTAGAGGAATATTACAGGCTATTAACATTAATAATAAATCAAACATAAACTGAGTTGTCAAAGGCATGCCATTTTTTTTATTTTGATGTTGCACGGTATTGATATGACGACGACAATCTGTTTTGTGCCAGCACATTAAGTCTTGATTGCAAACCTTACAAATTATTTTGCATCCGTCATAGAATAAATCCGGAAATTCACCGATAAATTTATTCACTGTGTCCGCGTACGGTCGTTTTTTACCCTTTGGCGCGTTTGACATTATGTATAATTTATAGGTACAACCTCACGCATTAACCTTTCAAATAAGACTGCAACGTAAATCACTTCTAAATCGGCACGTGTGACGCCAGCGCAAGACCGTGGCTGTACTCCAGCCACCTCGGCCAGCTTTATTTATTATTTAGCCATACTAAAACTAGAAGTTTCAAAGTTTTTAAATGATGCGTTTCCTTTACAATTATCCAGAATTGCTTACTATGTTCACATAGTGGATCTTCTTACTGCTAAGGAATTGGACATTTTACCCGTACTGACCCGATCCTTAACGCCAACCCTGTTTTTTTTACGAACCACCTAAATAGTTCTAAGTCTAATGATAACTGATGATAACACAACCAGTTACAAAACCTGCAATTTCGACGTAATTAGTAAAATGCACTAAATTGGTCTGTAATAAGGCGTAGAAAATTTTCGAAGAATTTTCTTCAGGTTTGGGCTAACTAAGAACTTTCGAGAGTCTGTAATCGGACAAAAGGTATCAGTTCACCTAATTAAGTTTTGGGCTGCCGCACACTTCATATAACACCAGTTTATGCTTAAAAAAGTAATAATAGCAGATTTCAAATGAAGAAAGGAGGCCAATATTTGCAAGCTGATGTCATTATATTTTGCTGTAACATTATTTCTAGCTGTTTATATAATACCACTGAATTATTTTATAATCCTTTTTATTTTCCTGAATGCTGTTAAACAAGCCTTAGCATTTTTATTGTATAATTTCAGGTTTTGTACACAGTCGCGCTTAAATATTTCATTAACTTACTCCATTTTAACACATACTTACACGATGGTAATGGTCGAACGGTTAAAGTAATAGCAAATGTTAATAGGATAAAAACACGGGAGATTTAGTGTGAAACACGATAAAATATAAAACAAACAATTCGCTATCAGGTCAGGGTCTAAAACACGTTTCATGTATTTTGCGGACTTGATATCTTGTTTCTGCCTGCCTGATTTATTTGGTCTTCTGAAAGCCACCGAACAATTTCAGCTTTTTACTAAGAACTTGTTGGTATGTTTTCAATTTTTCTTCAAGAGATAGGTGCAATACTATTATTGAGCCTCACGGAATAAGTTTCTACATCGGACCAAAATAATCCTCAAAGACATCACCACGATTTGATGAAACGCTATAAATATACATTGTAAGATTTGGTATTCTCGACGAAAGGACAGGTCAGGATTTGGTATTCCCGACAAAAAAACAGATTGGCTAGCGTTCTGTATTTTGTAAATGTGAATATCAACATACGAGCCACCTAAAATTAAGTCTCCGCATGTAAATGTATCGCCACGTGGCACGCAGGTAACGACGCATTTTGTTTACTTCTATAGAAATAGCTATTTGTGTATTAAGAGCGCAAAGTGGTATATTATCGCTCTGAGCGAGAAGTTTAACGTGCGACGCGTATCGGAGCGCGGCTATCTCGCGAGAGCGGCAATGTCACTTTGTGCTCTAATTACACACATGATTTTTTTCTACAAGCGGTGTTTGTATAAAAATGTTTGGTAAAAATTAATAATTATTGATAACCTCAAATTTGACAGTTCAGATTTCAAAATGTGAGCATCAATTTGCGCTACACATGTTTTTGTAGAAATATTTCGGGTGGAGTGCACGAAATTTCACTAATTTCATCGATTTACATGAAATTTTCACGTAAAGACATCTTTATTGTACGAGATCGATTTTAAAATCACGCGCTGGTCACAAAATTGTCGACATCTGTCAAATATCCTCAATGCTTACTTTTGTGTCAAAAGTCGCAGATACACTACACGTTTTATTATGGTTTCCATGGTAACTAAGCGTTTACTTTGTCGCTCGGCGAGCGACAAAGTAAAAAAACGCTATCTCCTCGGAAAAGTGCAACTTTGCGCTTTCTTTTGGAAGCGCAAAGTTGCACTTTTCGCTCGGTTGTAGAAAAAATAATATGAATATACGTGGTGTAATAACACCGGCACACAAATAAAAAGTTGTTTGTACATTTGACGCCACCTACCTCCCGACATGTATTTCGACCCGCTGAATCCGAATTTGAAGTAAGTTTGGACCGTACACCCTCAAATATCGAGTAAATTGAAAAACCGTAAAAAATAGTTTCGGTAATAAAAAAAAATTTGTGGATCTAAACCAAGCCTAAAATTTTTTGCCATTTTTAGCAATTTTCGAGAGTTTTTTACAATTTACTTAGATTTAAAACGGCTTATGGTCTAAATATACTTTAGATTCGTATTCAGCGGATCGAAATACATAAAAATTAGGCTTGGTTTAGATCCACAAAATTTTTTTTATTACCGAAACACCCAATTTTCGCTATTTTTTACAGTTTTTCAAATTACTTGATATTTGAGGGTGTACGGTCCAAACTGACTTCAAATTCGGATTCAGCGGGTCGAAATACATGTCGGGAGGTAGGTGGCGTCAAATGTACAAACAACTTTTTTTTTGTGTGCCGGTGTAATTAATTAATAAGAACTTTTCAATTCTGGCAAATCATAGGTGAGTCATAAATGGAGTAAATATTTAATTATTATTTTATTACAAAAAACTTAAATACGTTTTATAAACATAAATAAGACATAATTTGTTATTAATATGAATACATTTTTTATTGAGGCAACAAAGTAAATATTTTATTCCCGCCTAGTCTCCGGACTAACAGGCTCCTTGGGATACTAGTGAAATGCGAACGAGCTACTACACACATCCGATCGGTAATAATAAGTTAATAGCTCAATAAATGCCGAAGCTAAAAGCATGCCCGTGTCAACTGTTGCTCCACACTGAGAAATCGCAAAAGGAATAAATGGAAGTGGCAAATTACACGTCGCGTCGTGCAATTTATTTACTTATTTAATTAATGCTTTTCTACGAGCTTCCTTATTATTATTATTTTTTGCTTAATAGCCCCGGCAACTGTTTTAAGAGTTGTTATTAGACTTAATTAAATATATAATTATAGAATGTCTTTCCAGTTAATAACCTGGTACGACGGAAACTAGTATTTCGTCTCTATATCAATTATCATGTTTTATGGTGGCGCGTTGTTAATAGTTCGAGGTGTTTTTTATGTTGATTTGAAAAGTTTACACCCGCAATATCTCAGAAAATGAGATACGACAAACGGCGCTTTGTTGTTTAATTTAATTTTTTTTTTTACTTGTAAAAGAAGTGCTTGTATGCGAATCATTTTTTCCGCCATTTTCTTCTCTAGTAAACAGCGTTCACTGACATCACAACTGGGATCTTTCTAATTTGCAAGTGAATCGTATAAAGGTTGCGTTCGTGTTATACGTTCGCTTACGTTTACAAGATGTTTTGAATTATTGTTTTCACTTTCAAATAAAATTTTCTGAATTTTTTATCGTGCTGTGTTCAAACAAACGGTATTTCTGTAACTAATAACTCAAAAACAACTGGAAGTTGTCAGTCCTAATATAAAATTTATATGAAACAAGACTTTGAAATAAATAACGCAGTAGAATGGGCTCAACACCGGACCTTGTGGGACCCTATTACGATTTATCTAAATCGTAACTTAAGGCGAATTGATTTAATTATGTAGTTGTGTTTCAACATTTATAAAAATATTTTTTCTTCTGTAGACTCCATTCGTGCGTCAAAACACACCACATCCTAGAGAACTGAAGGCCAAAGCCCACAGACTGTTTGGCAAAGGTCAAAACTCTATGGAAGAAAGTGACCATCAACCCAACGACACAAGTGTCTCTCACGTGGAAGCCATCAATCAGTATGTGCGACCAACAAGTGATCTGCCAAAGGCAAGTAAACTAATTAAACCCTTTTTTGTTTGTTGAAACTATCGTGTTTTCAGTATTATATTTAGCGTATGAAAGTGTCAATTTCCATGATCGGTAGTATTTTTAGATCTATATATTTTTCCTTTTCACAGGTGATTGAACCAGAACCCGAAGAGATTGTAGGTAATGGGGAAATGGAAGAAAGTAGTGAACCTAGCCAAGATGAAGATACTGATGATGTAAGTTTTTCTTTTTTATTTTTCATAAAATCGTTCATTTATTTTAATATCTAGGCATACATAAACAAACACATTGTTTCTTAACACTGTTTCATTACATCCTCAGATTCTAGTGATTTTAACTTTCACAGAACCCATAATTATATAGTTACAGTCTTTTATATCTTATTACAAAGCGCACAGAAGTGGCATCTTGGAGTGTAATCGTAGTACTTACTTTTTTCAAGAATAATATATTAGTTTTTTAATAGACTCGGAGACTGGTTATTGATGAAACATACTTAAAAAGAATAAGTAAAAAGGGTTCACTTGGTTTTCTTCTTCGTAGACCTTTTTAGATCTATCGGACAATATATTTATAAATATCGCTATATCGGAGCGTCTCTCCAATTTATTACATTGCAGTTGACACTGGTAGATGGAGTTACTATTAAATCGTTAATACTCTACTTTCACATAGAGACTTATGATTCTGGGATCCTTCTGATTGACGTTGTGTATATCTACTTCGCACTGATGAAGGCAATAACCAGAAACCTGTCTGTGAATGGTATATGCGACAATCTCAACTCAAGCAAGGATTTCCATTTTATTTGGTAAACATTTTTTACTAGTGGGCAATCGCAATTTAAGCATTTCTTTGTATGATGTAAATCATCAAAAAAGTGTGCTACTGTATTTATTTTTCAATTAAATACAGTGAAGGGATTAAGACTTTTTGTACAGTTTTAGGTATTACTTTTGCAATTCGTTATTATATTGTATATGTTTGATCTCGCGAGCATAATCAACAAAGACTTGCAAACTGAACTAGAAGAGAAAAAATTTACATTATGTTGTGGAAATCCTAAATTGCTAAATACTGTGTCCATTATGGGAGTGTTGCCATATTTAGTTTGTGTGTTTGTTACCTGTTTATTAAGGGTGATTCTAAGAAATAACAAACGTGTAACAGATACCCAAATTGTTCTGGAAACGCCGCCCTTAATTAAAATGGACACTAATTGACATACAATTTAGATTTAAATAAGGTTTCTTTCTGTCTGGTCTCCTTGCTGTGAGGGAGACCGATCGATATATCATTGACCGTTGGCTATACGATAATAGGGCAGGTCGGGTCGAAACAATTTTTAGACACAAGTGCAAACAGGGATTCGTACATTTTCTACAAGCTGCGTTAGTTTGTCGTCAAAGGATTTCCCGCCTCGCCCCAAAGCTAGTACACAACTGGCCACAACCATAAACTTGATATTCTAGGTTAATTCCGACCTGGACTTTTACGTTTCTAATTTATGAATTTTATTTCCAAAAGAATCGAGGCTCTCGGCCTCGGGACACCACTTAGTCGGCGCTTGTATTCCGGGTGTAACAGGATCGTGGTACACCCCCCTTTTCTCCTTTAGTTTTGAAAATAATTGATTGAAATTTTTTCACTTCCGGTTTCGCCGGAAGTGACACTAACTTTCTATTTTTAAATGGAATACCCTGTATATTATTACATTTTTGATTTCTGTATAATTTTCTGAATCCAACGGTACCAAATAAGTGATATTTCAAACGTCAGTATTTTTTATAATATTTTTAGTTTTCCATTTAAGTGTGCCATGACGGTTCCGATTTATTCTAAATGACCCGTATAATGCTAGAAAAATCCCGTCAAAAATAATGAATTACGTGATTTATGACCAAATAAAATTCAATTTTTTCAAATGGAACCATGTTGGTACCGTGATACCATTTATTAGTGCTATTAATAATTATTCATATTTCGTATTAAAATGTGCGATAGATACAAACAAAGTTACAGCTAAAAGAAAATAAGAAAATACAATTTTGTTCTAATTACCTTGTTATACATAAGGTGGCCTTGGAATACAAAAAATGAACACAAAACATTACAACAGTTGTTCAAAATGCCGTACATTAACGTCAGTGCACTTCTGAACTAGCATAGCTGTTTCTCGAAGAACGTTGGCCAATTGCTGGACTGTTATGCTATTAATTGCGCGTCTTACTCGTAGCTCCAGGTCTTCACGGGTTGTAACGGCGGTTGCGTAGACAATATATTTTTTAATGACCCCCAAACAAAGAAATCAAGGGGTGTTAAATCAGGTGACCTTGAAGGCCACCTCACAGGACCACTCGTCGAAATGACGTTTTCTCCGAATCTCCGTGAAGGTAATCAATTACTCTCCTTGAATTATGGGGAGGAGCGCCATCTTGTTGGAAATACATTCCCTGTCGTAAATGGGAAGGTAATTCAGCTAAACTGTCCTCAATTTCATTTTGCAGAAATCCCAAGTATCTGGCACCAGTCAGGGGTCCTTCAAATATTATTGGATCAATGATTCTATTACCGATTGTTCCAAGCTAAACATTGAAACCGAACCGCACTTGAAAATTACCCTCCCATAATAAATTTTAATTTTCTTGTAACCAATATTTTGTATTTTGTCGGTTAAATAATCCCAAATTTGTAAACCTAGACTTGTCCGAAAATAAAATCATTCTCAAAATATCATTGTTTGGCTGCACGTTATTCTGCAAAATCGTACAAGTGTTGGTGCAAATGGTATTTAAAAGATTTATAGTGGTATTTGTGCAAAATTCGACTTACTGTTTAGTTACTGATTTCTAATTCAAACCCAATTTGCCTTACAAAAAACAGTCTTATGAACTCCTACTCGAGTCAAAACATTAATTTCCGTTCCTTCGTCAAGAATGAAATTTTCTTCGGGAATATTGTAGGGCTCAAGACGATTAAAATAATTTCTCGCTGGACATTTTTTCTACATTCCCCATAAATTATTAACATGTCCACTGTTTTATCTCTTGTATAAATTTGCGGCATTTTAAACACAATTAACAAGAATTTTAAACAATTTTTAAAGACACAATAAAGCACAAGCTAAATATTTCATTGTTTTCAAAGTCATCTTAGTTACTTCTTAACATTTCATTAGAACAAAATTGTATTTTCTTATTTTCTTTTAGCTGTAATTTTGTTTGTATTTATCGCACATTTTATTACGACATATGAATTAATTTCTTATTAGTAGTACTAATAAATGGTACCACGGTACCAATATGGTTCCATTTGAAAAAAATGAGTTTTTCCCCAAAAAACCATTTTGTGAACTTTATTTGCTCATAAATTACGTAATTTTGTGTTTTTGACGGGATTTTGATTTTTCTAGCATGGCACACTTATGTGGAAAACTGTTCCATTTAAAAATCGGAAGTTAGTGTCACTTTCGGCAAAACCGGAAGTGAAAGAAAATCACTTGTATGTCAAAAAGTGCAGCTTATTATGTGTATAGGATATCCCAAACTTCAATCAATTATCTTCAAAACTAAAGGAGGAAACTGGGGTGTACCATGATCCTGTTACACCTGGTATATTAATAAATACCGCACTGATTACTGATAGAGGAATGAGAGAACTATTTTATGCAAATAGTAATTGCTGTAATTGCGTGTGCTTGAAGCGTTCCTCGTTCGAATTAAAATTGTAGTTTATAATTAACTGCAAGTTCAAGGTGTATAAATACCATGTATATACAGGGTGTCTCTAAAAGATGCGTATTCTGAGTAGATTAATCAGTCCAGTTTAACACAATTTACAGTGCAACACAAAACATAAGACAAGAACCAAGCTAGAAATTTAAATTGTTGATATCGAAAGGCAATTGCTTTGCATCCATGTAGCAAAGAGGCCACGGGCCGGTTAGCTTATTCTTTTGTCGCTATGCCGTTATCGACAAAGTAAATAGATAATTATACTGAGCCGTCTTTGTTACATTACCGCGAATCAATTGTGTTTCGATTTCAAAGAGCAGTTTAAATTTGAGTCTTGGTTTTATATATTTTATATCTTGTGTTGGACTATGCCTACATCCAAATGTGTAGCTACCCTTGAGGAGTTAAAGATCGAACAAATACTCCTGGTATTTGTCGGATTTCATCTGCAGCAGGCATTATTTGGTGTAAAAGCTCATGTTTAGAATTGATAGGGCCAGCTGTGCCCGTTAGACCCTCCGCACACGGGTCGATCGGTGACGTGGTGGACGCGATTGCAGTGGACGTCACAATCTCCTCAATCGTACGATCCGCGAGACGAGCGCGTCTGCCATCCGCATACGGGTCGATGTTTTCTCAGTCGATTCGCGTCTAATCCAGTGAGAAGTACTCTCCTTTTTGCGTCCTTAAACGGAAAAGTTTTCGCTAAAAATGAGCAGTTCCAGTGATGAGGAGGACATTGTTATGTTTTTGTGGCACCGGCGGATAAGAAGAAGGAGACAACGCAGTTTATGGGTACATCCGTACATTGAAAGAAATTTTCGCACTCGATTTTTTGTTGCTGCACGTGAAATGCAAGAGAGTGACACAACATTTCTGGCATTTTATAGAATGTCAAAGGAATCATATGTCAATCTAGTGGAAACTCTTGCTCCAGCCATACATTATGTGGATACAAATATGAGGGAATGTGTCAGCGTGGAAGAACGCATACTAATCATATTAAGGTAAGCTTTCTACTTCCCCAACAAATTTTATATTGAAAGCCTAAAGAAGTACAACAAATAATGGTCAAAATATGATAAACATATGCATAAACACACAAAATTACCTCCATGACGCACGATTCACTCGAACAAACTGCTTCCTTGCTACTTGCGTGAAATTGAAAACGAGGAGATTTGCAATCGTACGTTTCTAGACGACTACTAAACGCCCCGTGTGCGGGGTCCAAATGCTTTGCATAGGAAGTCGAGTGGAGAGGAGAGACTCGTACGATTCCAATCGCGTCGACCACGTCGCCGATCGACCCGTGTGCGGAAGGTCTTAGACCCTCCGCACACGGGTAGATCGGCGACGTGGTGGACACGATTGCAGTGGACGTCACAATCTCCTCAATCGTACGATCCACGAGACGAGCGCGTCTGCCCTCCGCATACGGGTCGATGTTTTCTCAGTCGATTCGCGTCTAATCCAGTGGGAAGTAGTCTCCTTTTTGCGTCCTTAAACGGAAAAGTTTTCGCTAAAAATGAGCAGTTCCAGTTATGAGGAGGACATTGTTATGTTTTTGTGGCACCGGCGGATAAGAAGAAGGAGACAACGCAGTTTATGAGTACATCCGTACATTGAAAGAAATTTTCGCACTCGACTTTTTGTTGCTGCACGTGAAATGCAAGAGCGGGATACTTCTCTACTTCCCCAACAAATTTTATATTGAAAGCCTAGAGAAGTACAACAAATAATGGTCAAAATATGATAAACATATGCATAAACACACAAAATTACCTCCATGACGCACGATTCACTCGAACAAACTGCTTCCTTGCTAATCGCGTGAGATTGAAAACGAGGAGATTTGCAATCGTACGTTTCTAGACGACCGCTAAACGCCCCGTGTGCGGGGTCCAAATGCTTTGCATAGGAAGTCGAGTGGAGAGGAGAGACTCGTACGATTCCAATCGCGTCGACCACGTCGCCGATCGACCCGTGTGCGGAGGGTCTTAGCTTTCATTGCATCGCCAAGTATAGTAGATATGGGGTTAGCATTGACCTTAGCTTTCATTGCACCCAAAAAAATCCATAGTGTTGAGGTCTGATGACCCACGTGGCCAACGTACAGAAGTAACATCCTCAACGATTCCAACAGTTAGGACACAGTGTACAAATTAGCTGACGTTTATGGAAAATCGCATTGTTGCACCACCATGTATATAATCTGACGTAATTTGACACTTTTATTCTCATAGAGAGACACCCTGTGGAAGTAAGTATGCCAGTATCAGTTACATGTAATCCGTGAGGTTTTTTCCTTCTCTAAACGTCTAAATTATAAGATATTTATTCTTGCGTGCGTGTTGGGAACAGTTTTAACATTTCTTTGAATTATTCTCACCATTTCTCTAGAGAGAAAGATTTAACTGGCGTCGTTTAATTGTTGGAGTCGAAAAAGGTTAAATAATGAAAACCGTCACGACAGAAGAGCATCACAATTAAATCGTTTAAAAATTCGTGGATGAGGATTCAATAAGAGATCTTAAAATGGCGTAGAAATATTGTGCGTATAATAATGGAAAATTAATTGAGTCAATAGACTGAATTTAGAATTGTACAGGGTGTTTTGATATATTTCAATTAGAAAACCTGTACCAGGTACACTTGATTTAAAAAAAAAAACTGGTACAACTCTTGTAATCGAAAATCTTAATAGTTTAGTTGTGTGCATATGTCTGTAAATAGGGCTGGCCAGGCATGTCGAGAGGGGGGTGGAGAAGAGGTGATTTACCCCAGATCTGGGTTTTTTGGAGGAGATCGGTTTTTCTTTGTGTTTTTAAACTTATTAAACCTTTCTCTTTTATTTTATTCAAATGGAATTTTAAAAAATAATTAGAAAATTACTTTTTTCAAAACATTTTCAAGCCTGCTGATATTATTGTTTAAAAAAATAATATTTGTTACGGATAATTCTACTAATGGTTGTAATTAAAATACTAACTGAATAATGATAATTCTATTTTTAAAATAAGAACACAAAAATACCACTTGAGATTAAAAAAAAATGTAAACAATGCAGACTGAACATAAAAATACAATAAAAAAATAAAATAAATGAACTTCAATTACGTAATACAGAATTAACTAATATTTTGTCATTGCTCCATTAGCGTCTAAAACTGCCTGAAGTCTTGCAGGCATGGACAAAATCAGATTTCTTGCAAGGTCAACTTCTTGCGACAAGTTCTCCCAAAGCGTCTTCAATTATCCCTTCCAATTCTTGGGCATTATTTGGATGGTTATTTAATTTTCTTATATGTTTCACCATTAGTCCCCATACATTTTCAATTGGATTTAAATCCGGACTTTTAGATGGCCACGGTAACAACTCTATATTTTTATTAAGAAACCATTGCCTGACACGATGGGCCGTATGTATGGAGCAGTTGTCTTGTTGGAAAATAAAATTGTTTTCCGGAAACACCTCTATTACTGACGGCAACATAATATTGTCTAATATTTCAATATATTTAATGGAATTGAGATGACCACCACTGTTCCAACACACACCTAACCCATTTAGGCTCATCTAAGCCCAGACATTGACTGAAAACCTTCCTGATATTTGTGGATCGAAAGTATATTTTTCGTCGTATCTAGTGGAAAGAGGCCTATATACGCGAACATGTCCATCGTTACAGGATTTAAAAACCTTTTCGTCGAAAAGACAACTTGTCCCCAGAAGTTTTCATCATTGATTATATAGTTGAGTGCAAAAATAATCCTACCCTGCTTCTTTTCTCTGAAAGTTTGTATTTTTTAGCCGCTGAACAACTCTTCAAGTCGCTTTGTAGTTTTATTCTTCTGCAAGCAGTAGATACCGAAGCAGGGAAATTTGTCTCTGAAATTGCATTTACTGCAGTCTGAAAAGGGTTTTCTATTAGGTAATTTATAAGATTTTCATCTTCTTGTTTATTGCTCTTTCTGGGCCTACCGGAACCAACTTTACGGGATACCGTTTGGTTGGTTTCCCATTGTTTTTTAACACTCATTATCGTGGTTTTACTCACATTGTATTCAGCAGCAAGTCTTCTCATGGACCAGCCATCTTCAATTTTAGAAATAATTCGAAATTTTTGAATATCTGTTAGATGTCGAACCATTTTTAATAATGACGCCACTGATTAACGTCAAAGTGACATTTGTAAGATTATTAATAGCAATCAAAGAACGAATGATTTACATAGCTAAAAGAAAGTGTACCAGTTTTTTTTTAAATCAAGTGTACTTCTTCCTTTGTCAGATCTAACAAAAGCTACTTCTATAAATACTGTATTTTTTTTCATTAACTTGTTTTATTAAGTATTCAGTTGTTTCATCATTTTTGTCTAAAATAATCGGTTACATCAGATGATAAATATTAAAGTATTTAACACCTACAGGTATACTGGTAAAGCGCAACAATTAAAATTGTAAATACAAATATTATATAACGATCCATAAATAAAAACTATCAAAAAATAGTTTTCGGAGTAAGGATGGAAGTTTTTCGAAACGCTACAATTCTCTCGTGTTTGTCCATATTAATGATTGATAATCCTTGTAATAAATGATGTCAACTATATCCGTTTTGTTTGAGGTCTCCTACATATTGACTTTTAGTTTATGTTCTATAAAAAGAGAAAGAAAATACGTACCTATTCGAAAAACAAACAGCGTAGGTAATAATTATTTTATAATAAGCCATTTTAGGAACGAATATAGGCCATGTATCGACACGAAAATTGTTTTTGTAAAGAGAAGGTCGTATTTCGTATATTTGTTGACATTATTGTGTTAAAAAGTAAATAATATATTATGCAAACAAAATATATGGAAAAAACAATTTTATTGTATTTTGCTATTAGTTTCAAAGTACAACATAACTGTAGTGCAGAATTCATATTTCGTTTACTGAGGACATAGAGGTTTTTTTAAACTTTATCCTTCCGAAAAACCCCCCGATCCTACAGAATATAGCTGTGGTTATTGAGTGATCTATCCAGTGTGACAATGACACATCATCACACAAAATCGGGATGATCTGAGGGCTACGTGACGTCAAAGACGGTTCACCTTTAAAAAAAGACCAATGTTCACTATCTACTGAGCGTTATATCGATATGAATTAAATTAAAAATATAAACATTGGCATACTCGTCTGTTTCTAAAATGTTATTAAAACCAGCTAATTGCATGTCTAGAACAAGCATGTTGTTTTCAACCGCACAAAGCATCCTGGAAACTTCGATATCGATTTCTATAGTGCAAATGTAAGTAAGCAATTTTGAAGTTTTTCCTAGCCACAAGTAACACTAGCGGGCGAGTTCTACTTTTTATTACAAGTTGAGGATATTTACGATAAATTTCACCGTCAGACTCCAGCATATTCTTTTCAAGTTAAAAAACTAATATATTGAAGTACAAAGTGGTTTATTTGTAAACGGAAGATTGTTTTAAAGTTTTGCGCCCTTTTTTGTATACCGGGTGTAACTGGATCATGGTACACCCCCTTTTTCTCCTTTGGTTTTGAAATTTGGGATATCCGATATACATAATAAGCGGCACTTTTTGATATACAAGTGATTTTTTTTCACTTCCGGTTTCGCGGGAAGTGACACTAACTTTCGATATTTAAATAGAACACCCTGTATTTTTGGAACCTACATAATTTTTAGTTTTCCATTTAAGTGTGCCATGACGATTTCGATTTATTCTAAATGACCCGTGTAATGCTAGAAAAATCAAAATCCCGTCAAAAACACAAAATTACGTGATTTATGAGCAAATAAAGTTCATCAAAATGGCTTTTGGGGCCAAACTCAATTTTTTCAAATGAAACCATATTTGTACCGTGGTACCATTTATTAGTATTATTAAATTACAGCTAAAAGAAAATAAGAAAATACAATTTTGTTCTAATTAAATGTTAAGAAGTAACTAACTAAGGTGGCTTTGAAAACAATAAAATATTTAGCTTGTCAAGCATTTGTTGGTTTACCGGTGTTTTTATTGTGTCTTTAAAAATTGTTTAAAATTCTTGTTAATTGTGTTCAAAATGCCGCAAATTTATACAAGAGATGAAAAAGTGGACATGTCAATTATTTATGGGGAATGTAGAAAAATTGCCGTTGCGGCTAGACACCTTCAAGCCTGATAGATCGTCTTGAAAATAAATTCCAAAGTGAGCCCAACAATAATCCTGCAGAAAATTTCATTCTTGATGAAGGAACGGAAATTAATGTTTTGGTTCGAGTAGAAGTTGATAAGACTGTTTCTTTAAGGCAAATTGTGTTTGAATTGGAAATCAGTAACCAAACAGTAAATCGAATTTTGCACAAATACCACTATAAATGTTTTAAATGCCAATTACACCAGCACTTGTACGAAAATGATTACGAATGTAGGATGGAATATTGCAATTGGATTTTGCAGAATAACGTGCAGCCAAACAGTGATTTTTTGGGAATAATTTTATTTTCGGACCAGTCTAGGTTTACAAATTTGGGATTATTTAACCGACAAAATACAAAATATTGGTCACAAGAAAATCAAAATTTATTACGGGAGGATAACATTCAAGTGCGGTTCGGTTTCAATGTTTGGCTTGTAATAATCGGTCGTATAATCATTGGTCCAATAATATTTGAAAAACTGGTGCCAGATACTTGGGATTTCTGCAAAATGAAATTGAGGACAGTTTAGCTGAACTACCTTTCCATTTACGACAGGGAATGTATTTCCAACAAGATGGCGCTCCTCTCATAATTCAAGGATAGTAATTGATTACCTTCAACGGAGATCGGAGAAAACGTAATTTGGCCTGCAAGGTCACCTGGTTTAACACCCGTTGATTTCTTTGCTTGGGGTCATTTAAAAAATATTGTCTACGCAACCGCCGTTACAACCTGTAAAGACCTGGGGCTACGAGTAAGATGTGCAATTAATAGTATAACGGCCCAACAATTGGCGGACTTTCTTCGAGAAACATCTATGTGAGTTCAGAAGTGCATTGAAGTTAATGGACAGCATTTTGAACAACTGTTGTAATGTTTTGTGGTCATTTTTTGTATTCCAAAGCCACCTTATGTATAACAAGGTAATTAGAACAAAATTGTATTTTCTTATATTCTTTTAGCTGTAATTTTGTTTGTATTTATCGCACATTTTAATACGACATATAAATAAATTCCTTATTAGTAGTACTAATAAATTGTAGCACGGTACCAATATGGTTCCATTTGAAAAAGTTGAGTTTCCCCCAAAAACCATTTTGAGGAACTTTATTTGCTGATAAACCACGTAATTTAGTATTTTTGACGGAATTTTGATTTTTTTAGCATTACACGGGTCATTTAGAATAAATGGGAACCATCATGGCACACTTAAATGGAAAATTAAAAATATTATAAAAAATATTAACGTTTGAAATGTCACTTATTTGGTATCGTGGGATTCAGAAAATTATGCAGAATTCAAAAATGCAATAATATACAGGGTATTCCATTTAAAAATCGAAAGTTAGTGTCACTTCCCGCGAAACCGGAAGTGAAAAAAAAATCACTTGTATGTCAAAAAGTGCCGCTTATTATGTATATAGGATATCCTAAATTTCAATCAATTATCTTCAAAACTAAAGGAGAAAAGGGGGTGTACCATAATCCTGTTACACCCGGTATATCGTTGGCTTTGGTTTTCTTAATTGAATACTTTCTTGGTGGCTTTGCCTTATTGCAGCCACTTATTGGTGTACACTATCATTTTACCAACAGAATATCCACAATCTTTCAATTTAAAAAAAGGTCTATGTATTAATTTTGCGATGACTGTCTTAAACATCCGTACGAGATTAAAGTGTCTGATAATAAATCAAGCCACCACAACAATGCACCATGACTAATAAATAATATACAACAATTAAACCAGTTGTATTAATACTAAAAAGGAAAACCAAGAAACAAAATACAGTATATTATAATTTATTACAATTGCATGTCGAAGATGACCCAAAAATGCAGATCACGTTTTGCCCACGGGATGAGAACATCTAACCGTTTGAATGAGATTTTTCAAAAAAGGACCGACAACAGCTCTGTTATGGTTTTGTTTTGTTTCTGAATACATTAAGATCTAGAGATAACGTCATGAAACAAAGATCCACATTGAATGATATTGTGTATAGGAGATTAAAGTCGAAACAGACAACAGTGTTTGAGATGATTTGCGATAGTAGTATTAAATATTTTTCTTTTTCCTATTCTGGAGGTAGATTTTCTCTTACCTGCATTCTGACCCTGAAACCAATCATTGTCAGTGTTTATCTACAAAACTACCTTTTTTCCGGGTTACAAAAACTCTAAAAACTCCATCAATTTTTATACATCTGCGCATGTGGATGGGGGATCATCCTGGAAGAATCATCCAAAATGAAAACGAAAAACTGGTACGTATTTTGCAAAGAAGCCTCTACTCACAATATTCTGTCGATGGATAGCCGAATTTAAATGTCTTTCACAATCACGGCGTGTATGAAATACGTAATGTCGATTGCATGAGTACGCAGAATATGTGATCCATGTGTTGTAAGGTCGTCGTAGTTTTCAATAATTTTTTGTAGTCTATGCACAAACGCGAAAAGCGTTTTATGCGAGAACCAAACCAAACACACCGCTCCGCGAAAATAACCGCACGCTTTCGTGTTGCTAAGTTAACTGCGGAATAATTGCCAAGTTACGTATTGTTTTACATACGCTTATTCCCGGTTTCTTGTCCTTTATGCCTCGATACTGGTTGCATATATTTCCGGCACCTGTTATTATAAATTATATGTATTATTTAAATTTATAACTTAGGGTCAGTTTTTCCATCTCCCATTAAATTAATTTAGTGAATAACTTCCTCGCATATGATTGTATCAGTAACTTTCTCAATTACACCCTGTACACGACATATTATTCCAAGATGCCATTTCTCCAGCCGCCTACATGCCACTGCAATTTATGAATATTTGCATTTATGACATACAACTTGCTCGAGTCGCTGAGTTATATCTGTTCTCATTTAGTTCGATCCTTTACACCCACCGATATCTGCAACTACCTGTTAGTACTAACTTTTAACATTTATAGTTTAGTTCAAAAGTTAAAAACGGTGTTAATCAGTGACAAAGATCGTCAAAATATGGGCGATAGCTCATTGGATTCGGAATGTCGTCTAGAAAAATGTATAACAATTGTTTACCAGCACATAAAAAATTGCAAAAGTTATTAACGAATTAAGATAAAAAAAAGGCATTTAGTTTTTCGCAAATAATTCAGAAACTATTAATAATTAAGAAACTTAAAAAAAAGATTCTTAAAGAGGACGAAATTTCCGATGAAAAAGACCAAACTCCCGGAACTGTACCTCCATTATTAATAATTTTAATGTAATGGTGAAAATAGTGCTCCGCGCGGCGAGCGCGACGCTGCCGCAGACCTCTGAATCCCACCGTAGCAACAAAAAAAAATTTTTTTTTGCTATAAAATGTTAAATATGATTTGAACGAAACAACTACTCAGCGGGCAAATACCCTGACCTGCATTGGATTATACCTTCAAATCATGATAGATCGGTAGCCAATATCATTTGTTAATTCCTAACCAGACATAGACCGGTTTCGTACTCATTGGTTCTCCTCAGTATGCCATAGGTTATGGAACAGATAAATGATAGTGTCCAACCTGCTAGTTATATACTGACTAAGGTAAATTGAGTAGAGGTATGTGAAACTTCTCGTATGGTCTAAATGCTACTATCCGAACGACATCATAGATGTCTCTGTGGCGGATAGCGACTTGCGAAGCAAGTACCGAGAGCGACGACCTCTAGCCCAGGTGGACTAAACTACGGTTATTAAATATGATTTGAACGAAACAACTACTCAGCGGGCAAATACCCCGACCTGCATTGGATTGTACCTTCAATATACCATACCATATGAGAAGTTTCACATACCTCTCACCTACTCAATTTACCTTAGTCAGTATATGACGAGCAGGTTGGCCACTATCATTTTTTGTCTCTTCCATAACCTATGGCATACTGAGGAGAACCAATGAGTTCGAAACCTGTCTGGTTAGGAATTGACAAATGATATTGGCTACCGATCTATCAAGATTTGAAGGTATAATCCAATGCATGTCGGGGTATTTGTCCGCTGAGTAGTTGTTTCGTTCAAATCATATTTAATAACAGTAGTTTAGTCCGCCTGGGCTAGAGGTTGCCGCTCTCGGTACTTGCTTCGCAAGTTGCTATCCGCCACAGAGACATCTATGATGTCGGTCGGATAGTTGCATTTGGACCATATGAGAAGTTTCACATACCTCTCACCACTAAGCTACAAAATATTAATTAAAAAATTTTAAAAATTTATGGGATCATCCAGACATCCTAAGGAACAATACCCGCTTAAAAAAAATTTTTTTCATCCATTTTTCATAAAATGCGCTTATTGTTAATAACAAATTTTTTTGGAGTTCACATTTATTTTTATAATCAGATAATTGTTAAACTAAAGATGTGAAAATTATAACCGATGCTGGACACATTGTGACAAGTATACTTTATGAAATAATCACATCACGATATTTTTAATTGTTATAGGTCTTTAGTTATTAATCTTTTACGTTAACAAAAAACTAATAAACGATAAAAAAAGGTGAAATTTTTTTAATATTATCACTGTTTTTGTATATCAAAACACTACTAGATTTTATAATTTTTACATTTTTAGTGATATTTGTTTAAAAAAATGTTATAAACAAATTGATTAGTTGCAAATTTTAGAAATTTTTATTTTGTTAAATTATTAGTGGAATGATGATTTTTTAAAAAAAATTTTTTTAATAATCATTTTTTACCTTTTTCATTATTTAAATAATAGATTAACAAAAGAATTTTTTTCTAAATTTATCTTTTGCAATTTTCTAAAGTAAAAAAAAATTTTTTTTCGCTTAATATTTATTTGTTTATTTAATAAACAATTTGTAATAAACAATGGTCGAATGTATTAATATTTTTTTTATAGAAAAAAAATACTAAAAACAACCATATATTTAATCAATACAAAAAAAAAATTTTTCGATTTTTTATACAATTTTCAATTTTGCTACTATACAGAAATTAAGGTGCCTCCTTCTTTTGTAAAGTTATTAACCTCTATATCTTTTAAACTATTAGAGATACGACAATGGATATTCAAGTCGTTTTTATAAAGGATTAATTAATCTTTAAAATGAGTTAACCACCTAGTTTGTAACTATTGTTAATCAGCTATTATAGGCATTTGTTTATAAAAAATTGAGGTTTCTTTGTAATTTTCGAATCTTTTATGACTTATAGCTTATTAAATATTGCAGATACAGTAATAGACCTTCAAGACAATTTTGTTCAGTGATTAAATATCTACCGAATAAGCTTTTGATCATATCCATATCTCTTATGGTTTAAATTATAAACGTATTTTTATTAATATTCTTCAAATTCATATTCGTATCCGTTATACAGTAACTATATTTTTGTACAAACACCATTAAAAACTAAATTTTTAACACGGCATACCTGAATTAAAAATGTAATATTATATAAACTCGCGTTAAAAATGATGACATGATTTACTTTTAACACTAGTGCAAAAAGTAAAATGACAAGTCGTTTGTCATAATGACATTCATATATTTATTGAAGTTGAACTTGAAGCAGTGTTGGAAATACTATATAGTTTTTCACATTGACAAGCATGTGTCAAACAACGGGCAAACTTGATTTATTTATTTCATAAATCTTACAAACTACTAGAATTATGAGGTAACCATTAAAAGGATTTGAAATCTTTTTTAAAGGAACTTTATTGTTCTTTTAATGGTGTTTGTAGAAAAAACATTGTATGATACACGTGTTAAAAATGACTTTATTTTGTTTGTGGAGTTGCTCCACTCGCTTCCGCTCGTTTCGCAAACTTCTCCACTCACAAAATAAAAAATCATTTTTAACACTTGTATCATAAATAACTATTTTATTTATTCTATTAATAATTAATTTAAACAGCAGCAGCAGCAGCTCCTTAAGTGATAAGCTATTGTAACATTTTATAATGTATAGAAAGAAAAAAGTATAGAAAAATATTAAAAATTGATACAAAAAAAATGAAAAATCATATATAAAAATAATAATTTGGCAAAAAAAAAATTCTAAAATATGCAACTAATCCATTTGTTTATAATTTTTTTTAAAACAAATACCACTAAAAATTTAAAAATTATAAAATCTAATAGTGTTTTGATATACCTACAATAACAGTGATAATAACAAATATTGATAAAAAAAATTGTCCTCTTTTTTTTATCGTTTATTAGTTTTTTTGTTAACGTAGAAGATTAATAACTAATGAACTATAACAATTAAAAATATCGTGATGTGATTATTTCATAAAGTATACTTGTCACAATGTATCCAGCATCGGTTATAATTTTCACGTCGTTAGTTTAAGAATTATCTGAATATAAACATAAACGTGAACTCCATTTTATGAAAAATGGATGAAAAAAATTTTGTTAAGTGGATATTGTTCCTTGAGATGTCTAGATGATCCGATAATTTTTTGAAATTTTTTAATTAATATTTTATAGCTATAAAACTTTTTTTTGTTGCTACGGTCGGATTCTGAGATCTGCGGCAACGCGTCGCGCTCGCCGCTCGGAGCACTATTTTCACCATTAAATTAAAATTATTAACAATGGAGGCACAGTTCCGGGAGTTAGGACTTTTTTATCGGAAATTTCGTCCTCTTTAAGAATCTTTTTTTTAATTTCTTAATTATTAATAGTTTCTGAATTTGCGAAAAACTAAATGCCTTTTTTTTATCTTAATTTGTTAATAACTTTTGCAATTTTTTATGTGCTGGTAAACAATTTTTATACATTTTTCTAGACGTCATTCCGAATCCAATGAGCTATCGCTCATATTTTTACCACCTTCATCACTAATTAATACCGTTTTTAACTTGCGAACTAGACTATTAGTAGATACTGATGTATGTAGAGCCTTACATAAGCATTTTACTATTTAAAGTTCAGAGATGCAATTTGCAATGGGTATTTTTTTTTAAGTAGAACCGTAACTATACAAGGATCAAGCACAACTCATTGAGATGGATAGATCAGAGTAGCTTAGGACATTAGAAATTATATCCTTTCAAATTATCTGCCAATTAGCAGAATCCTATCCGATGCCATTGCCGTGTAGTCTCAATAAGTTTCGCTTTACCTTGGTAGTGTAACCTAATAATTAATTTTGTCGGTTTGAACTTGACCACTAACATTATTTTCCCGCCTAACACCGGGCCCATTTCCTCAAGCATGTGGTGTGAATTTTGGGGTGTGCTTCAGGAACACGTCCTTAGACGCGTGGGGTTCACAGGCGGTATCCCCGCCTCCACTGAGGAAGCGGATTCTACGAGACCTAGCCGCCTCCACCGGCGTGACACTCCGCACCACCTTAAGAACAAAAGAATCACGACGACAATCGACAAAGACAAGGTGGCTTCGATAATTGCACAGGTCTCTTTCTTTTCTATCTCTATTTCGCTTATTGCGGATGCATCGACGCGGAGATACGCCTTTTTAAGTGTTCATTAAAAAAAAACATATTAAGAAGTATTTTTACACCAAAAGGCTAATCTCTGTGATCGAACTTTTGTGCTTTAGATTTAGCTTGCTTGATTTTCAGAGAATGCTGCTTGCTAACATAGTTTACACACCAACATATCAATAAACATAGAGAATACATGTAACAACGCAATCGTTGTTGAATGAGGTAAATGATACAAAATGTTCATAAGTCGTTTTTGCTTTACCATTTCTGATTTTCTTGCACACACCGTTTCTATTGGTTAAGTGACAAGATTTATGGCTTAAACATAATGTTACTTATATTTCATTTATTTGTATGCCTTACGCACGTGGCATGATACGTAGGTCGAACAGAAGTACTTTTGGAAATCAGACTAAAGAAACACAAAACTAGCCGATCGAAACGTTATCTGCATGAATAGTCAGTCAAGTGTTGATTAAATTTCGAACCGATCTACAACTTTGCCTTTTCTGTAAACTACTGAAAATAAATCTCAAAATCGGTTATCATTTGAGGAAATTTAAAGAATTTGAGGTGGTCCGCTTAAATCTTTGGACAGTTTATCTAATTGTGTATATTTTATTTAAATGCATATTATATTTTGCTAAGCTAACCGGTTTAAATACGCGCAAAGAGGGTTTTATGCTCCCCCAGCACACTCGATCATAATCATCTTCATTAATTCTTGCAAGCAACAGACAGATACGCCATTGCTCTAGTAGTTTTGTTCGTCGTGTTGCCAACCAAAGGAAATCTTGATTGTTATAGCTGGACATAAAGATCTCATTATAGTTCGGAATGATGACTGTCTTATTATGCTTATTTTTTTCACTTCACTCTTGACTGGTTTTTTTCAATGCGGATAACTGTGTATTTGGTTTATTTGATTTATCTTCGCCAATGCACAAATAGATTCTAAGGTAACTCTTTCTGTTCCGCAAGAGTAGCTGATTATAATTATTTTTATTGAGTTTTATCTAATTCGCCGTTTTAGATGTAATTTGGAGAGATTGTAAATGTAAAAGTCTGTCAGTCCGTTTACTATTATTTATAATTGTGATCGGTAATTGGAACCCTTTTTTCTCGATGTGTCACACAGATTTGTTTGAAAGTTATTTGAAAGGTAGTCGCAATATACGGGGTCTCCAAACACTAATGGGACACATATTTATCTTAACTTACTGCCTTATCAAATAGTACATTTAAATTGCACAATAAATTATTCTGGGTATGCACTTTTAGTACCTTCAAGTTAAAAATTGGTGAAATAAAACAAGTATCTCTTTTTTTATAAATAAATTTCATGTTCGAAAATTAGTAATGGAAAATTTATAAACAACACGTGTTATAGTCGTGTAACAAATAATTAAAGAGCAGTACAGTTTATTACAGAAATAATGTGCACATAAAAAACTTTCAGGCTATCGACAGTAATATAAATGGAGAGTGGGGAATGCTTTATTTTTTTCACACCATGTTAAATAATAAATATGATGTATTAATACATAAAACATCATTATTTAAATGGAAAGTATGTTCTGACAGAAGCACTAAGATTCCTAAGCCTTCTAATAATTGTGCGCGATTCACCCCCTATAAACAATACACTTAATTATATTTAAGCAACAGAAAACAATGTGTTAACTTTTTTGATACTTGCTGGGAATTTCAATCAACAAACACGGGGGTACCTCAAGGTAGTGTATTAGGGCCACTACTTTTCCTTCTCTATATTAATGACTTAGATGAGTGTATATCAGACTTTTTTTGTGCGTTTGCTGATGATATCTCCATTGCTGTGTGTGACGAAAATATAGAGATTCTCATTGAGAAATTAAACATTACTTTAAATAACATAAACAACTATTTTGTCAATAAGAAATTAGTAATGAACCAAGAAAAAACAGTCTCTATACAATTCCATCCTGTCCGGGCTCATTTTACCTCAAGTCTACTTTTAAAGTTAAATAGGAAATCAATACAGCAGATGGATTCTTTTAAACTTTTAGGTATCTATATAGATATAGCGCTTGACTGGAAATCTCATGTCTCCTACATTTTCAATAAGTGTGCAAGTAACTGTTTTGCGCTTAAAAGATTACGTCTCATAACTAATTCAAATCCTGTAAAGATATTTTATTTTGCAAATTTTGAATCTAGGCTAAGATATGGCATTATGTTTTGGGGAAATTCACCTTCTGCTAATCGTTTATTTATACTGAAAAAAAAGAGCCATCCGTAATATGTTTAATTTAAGCTTTAGAGAATCATGTAAATCCACCTTTATTGAGCAAAGGATTTTAACATTACCCTGCCTTTATATATGTGAAACTTTAAAATTTGTAAAGAATAACTTTTCTACATTCAGTCTTTTAAATGCTAACCATGCCTATCCAACACGGCATGGTTATAATTTGCAGTACAAGATCCACAGACTTGAATTATTTAAACATAACTCATATTATATGGGATGTGTACTCTATAATAAGTTAAGTAGCGAATTGAAAAATGTGTCTAGTCTAAACAGGTTTTTGTCAACTCTAAAAAAATTTCTTATAAGTAATGCATTTTATTCTGTTGAAGAATTTTTAATGTTTTAATATATCCTATCTATCTTTGTATATTACTAGCATCACTATCTAGTTGACTTGTCCTATATCATTTTATGATCTCTTGGATTAATAAAGGATTATTATTATTATTATTATTATCTTCGCGGTCTCTTTGTTTCTTCTCCCGCGTCATCCTTTGGATACAGGGTCGAATTTCAAATTTATCAGTTTCTAGAGGATCGACGGAAGTGTATTAGTACTGGGTAGGTTATTAAATTATTCTAGTAGGTCAGTAGGTGGTATTTTCGAGGGTATTTTATATTGCTTTTAAGAATTATATTCGAAATTTTCATCGATGTACCAGTGTTATAGAAGTGTTTTATGCAGCTGAATTTACATTATATATTTTAGCAGATTATGATAACGTAAAGTGTTTAACAGGTATGTAGCTGAAATTTTCCTCTGTTTGAAATTTGGAAAAATAAAGGGAACGAGAAGGGACCAAGATTAGTTCATTGAGGCACTTTTGTTTTACATCTTTTCTGTCGAGTGTTTTAATCAGGATATTAACATACGTGTTTTACTTTGTCTTTAATCTAATTTAAGTCATATGTTGTTTACCAAAGTATCTTTTTTGCTTGGTATACCGTTATACAAGGCGTTCCCAAAAAATGTTAAGGGGTGATTCATGGGCTTGTTCTGAGACAAAAAGCTCGTTATAAGCGTAGGTTCTAAACGACCAATCTTTCAAAATATAGTGATGTTTCAAAAAAAAAAATAGGTTATTTCCAAAAATCCTCAAGATGTCTTTCTAAATTTAATATGATTTTTATGTTTTAGGAGACATTTTTTGGTTAGCCTTATATTTTTTTGCGGCGCCAGTAGCGTACGTATGGTTATTGATTTTTAACTGTTGTTAAAAAAAATCGATGCCTCGAGATTCCTTCATTCAATTTGGATTTTTTTAGAATTGCCTTTTGCCTTTTTTTTGTATGACAAGTAATTTTTGATGAAAATGCAAAGGAAAAACTTCTCAATGTTAAAAAAACGCGGACATACAACCACTCCCTTCGACTTTGTGAGGGTCGAAGTCGGGGTCCGAACCCGGGAGTCGGCAGACAGTAAAACCAGCAACGCCCGAGCCTCCACTGCGCTGCCATACCTGGTACACCCTATACACGTGAAATACTTGCGCTTGTCGGAAGTTCATGTCCAAATTTAAGTACCCAGGTCAAGGTACATCATTTTATAACTGTTCGAAGTGTTCGAGGTGCACAATGTAGAGTCAGCGGCTGTTTAGATTGCAGGGAACTATTTCTATGAGAATTTGAAAGTCAGGCGCTAACGGTTTATATACCTTTCATTCAAATGTTATAGCGTTATTTATCAAATTACGGACCATTTCACGGCTGTTAATTTTTTAGGATTCCCTTGCGTTGATTTTAATTACTTTGTTTATACTCCTCGAGTTAATTAAATAATGTTAACGTTGGTTATTATTAGATTTGAAACGGTCGTGGTCAAATAAATAATGTGTGAATAAAATGGATTAGTTTGAATGTTTATTAATTATTTTGACGATGTTCTGCTCGCTTTCATTTAGTTTGTTTTTGTTGTTAATCAACATTTTTTTCTGTGTATAAGGTTTTTAGTAGGTGATAAAAAAATAATGTTATTTACTTAATTATTTTTTATTGTTTACAAGCAAAACTTATAGTCCGAGAATAATTTATAATGTTGGAAACGGTTTTTTTATGCAAAGTTCTATGTGTTAAAATTTGTTGTAATACTGGATTCTAGAAAAACTACTTAATGTTAACGACATTGATGGCCACTGTTGCCTAATATGTGCATTTGTTTTTTATCTTATTACGTGATTAATGAAACTCTCTAAATAATTTAAAAGAGATGGAAAATATCATAACAAGAAAGCTTTGACTCGTAGAATTTGTTCATAGTGAACGCGATTTGCTTGGAGGGTAGAAATGGGTTTCCGCCACTACTATAGTCCGTTTCTTATTGATAAACAGTAATAAACGCTCATTCATATTGCAAAATGTAGACAAAGAACATATATCAGTGTAATTTTAAATGTATTTTAAGTGATTAAAGCAAATCTTGGGATTTACTGTACCCCATATTCTAGGGAGAGGAAACTGGAACAGAATCCGGGACCGGTAGCTATAATAATAATAATAATAAACTCATTTATTTATCTAAAGAATATAGTAAATACAATTAATACACATAGTGATATAGTAGAGGTATGGTTTCAACAAGACAGAATAATAATAATATAAAAAAGATACAATAGTGAATAAAAATAGTATTGAAAGTAACTTAACTAAACGAAAATTGCATTGAAAATAACTTTACTCGTAGCAGTATTTTTCTCTAAGTATAAAAGTTGAGATTTAAATTGTTGAACAGTTTTACTGGCCTTAATTTCATGAGGAAGAAGATTGAACTGTACAATTCCCTTGTGGAACAAACTTCTCATAGTACTACTTTTAGTTGTTCTTTTTACATAAAAAATATTTGTAATTGCCGTACGAGTATTACGTAGGTGTACCTCAGTAACAGGCAATAACTGTCGTACTAGATAATCCGGTAAAATATTATTAATCATCTTAAAAATAAAAGTCATAGTTTGGAAGTAAAGAAATTGTTCAATGTTAAGCCAGTTTAATATATCTAGCATCATTTGACTACTTGAGAACCTGTTGCATCTTAATATTACTCGCATTGCCTTATTTTGAATAATCTGCAATCTACTAAAATTTGTACAACTTACATATAACACTGAACTGCAATAGAGAAAGTGAGGTAATATTAGTGTATTATAAACTGTTAACTTTGTGGACATTGATATAAAAGGAGCAACTCTACTGGAAAATCCTATCTTTTTTGCCAATTTTTTTTTATATGTATTCAATGTGCTTATTAAATTTCAATTCCCGGTCAATTACTAGACCTAAGTATTTTATTTCCTGAACAAGCTCAACTGTTTCATTATTTATTAGAATATCAAAATTTAAACTGATATATTTGTTGTACAAATAATTATTACCCACAAACATACATTTAGATTTCAATTCATTTACCTTAAGTTTATTTATTTTAAAATTTTCTGTCAAAACCTTTAATTCTAAGTTTACAGTAGCTACCATCTCTTCAAAATTAGTATTTTCATAATAGATAAGGGTGTCGTCAGCAAATAGATGGATTTTACATTTCCTCAACACATTCCCAAGGTCATTTATATAGAGAATAAATAATAATGGACCAAGAACACTGCCTTGAGGGACTCCAAAGTTATTTAGTATTTGCCTAGATAAATTCCTATTCATTTTTGTTATTTGTTACCTATTAGTTATATAACTTTCAATCCAACTTAAGACAGTGTGATCAATTCCGTATCTTTTTAGCTTTAATAGTAGTATTTTACGGTCGATTGTTTCAAAAAATCGCTTAAGATCTACGAAACAGCGCAAATTCCGACCCCTGTTTTATCCAACGACTCCTTCCACTCAGAAATCACCAATTGTAATGCCGTTTCATACGAATGTTTGCCACTAAAACCCGATTGGTATGTACATAGGATGTTATTTGAGTTTATGTAACTAATTACTTGATTGTAAACTACTAATTCCAAAATTTGTGAAATTCTGAGACTTTTTACTGAACAGCGATGGTAATCTAAGCTTAATTTTATCAATACCGGCTCCACAAACTGGATAACTTAATGCCATTATTACCGAACAACAGCTTCTTTGAATTAAATGTACGTATTGTGCAAAATGAATTTACAAAAAAATATACAATTTGTGAATTTCACGTTTAGAAATTGTGAAAAACTAAAAATATGTTCTTTTAAAAAACTAGGAATGTTGTGTCATTTAAGAGCACAATTTTTTATAAATGTGTTTTAAAGCGAAGAAGTTTAGATGCATAAGTTTGTTGTGACGTACTTCGTGGTTCTACACAAGATCAGAAGTGTCACTTTGACGCCCAACACTACGGCGGTGCTCACGGTATGGATATCTCGGGCGCCAGTTTCTGCTTAGAGTGCAGAAACCCCACTTTACTCTATCGGCGGGACGATAGAGGTCGGGCAACTACAGTGAAGAAACGGATAAGCCAGGGGTCGGGAAAAGGTAACTTACACACTACAGTGAATGAAATGACTTTCATCCAATGTATTTACATTTATTCTACACACTAATTACTATTTACACTATATATACATCTTCATATTTACAACTTATTCTACAAACGGTATTTATGATAGGCGAGCGGGGACAGTAAGCGGGCGTCCAAGCGGTGCGACGCGGTAATACGGGACTAAGCAGTGAAAAAGGTGACCAGCAATAATGAGTCGGCCATAAGCAGACGGCGGACGGATACCAGGAGGGGAAGCAAGCGTTAATACGAGCACACTATGGCTATGACTATCTATGGCGGTTATTTACTATACCTTTATTTACCAAACCTTAATACCTACTTCCGTATCCTGGGCTGGTTCCTCTCTGGAGCGGTCGGTGTCGGCATGTCTGGTAGGTACTGGCGGGCGCAGCAACGTACTGTTCTGGACGCTCTGAAAAATCCTCAAGCTACTAAACTCTGCCAAAAGCAAAAGTAGGAGGAGACGCGGTAGTCATGCGCGGAATATGGCAATTCGTCACCTTTTACGGACTTTTACGGAAAAAGTCGCAATTAAATTGAAATACCTATATACCTCTATACTCACGAGATTACTTACTGTGCTGGTCGGCGTGGCTCTTCAGTCAGCAGCTAGACGGAAACTGATTTGTTGGTTTCCAGTCCTCGGGATCCTTCCCTTTGCGCGGGCACAGGAGTGCCGGGGACAATATGCGCGATTCGCGTTTCGCGATTCATGTACTGTCTGCAGCACGGCATATTTGAAATGTTTATACAAACGGATCACTACTACCTATCTTATAAATAACAATTATACTATTATATTATTAATGAGCAACTGACAACACCACTATTAAGGGCGCGGTATTACAATGTTTAAAATATCTTTTGAATCAGACAAATAGCACCTAGTTACATAATTTAATTCTATAAAATAATCACTTCGTTACATTGTTTATAAAACTTTCAAATATATTTAAAAATGACACACAAATTGCAAAAACTAACTTAACCTGTTCAGACATTTGTTTCACAAGTGAAGTAAAAGTAGTGTATTTTTATGCAACCGCATAATCCAAATTTACGAAGAAATCAATTTAGATGACTTCTAAGTTTGTATAAATATTACAAGTAATGTTAATGCATAAACCGTACAAAATAACTACTCCAAAAAGTGTTTCGTATTTGCACAAATTGTTCCTGTCACTTCTGGGCAAAAATATAACTTACTTGACGCACACTGTATGAGTTTGCACGCTTGATTTGTTTCACGTCATTAAGTTAAGAAGCACAAGATTTAATCAGATTTGTGCACATCAACTGATTATACTTTGGTGTCAGATTTGTCATATGAAGACTATTTCTATTTTTTGACAGTTCAAATTAATAACTTTTTTATAAATATAAGTAACAGCTTAAAATGAAATAACTGTGTCGCATTTAATTTAGGCAATTTATTTATCTGACGTAATTAATATTTAAAAAAAGAACAGTTCATCCAAATGAGTTTCAAGTGGTAGTTCATATGATTGAAGGAATTGGGTTAACAAATATTAACAAACGTTATTAAAAAAAAAACATTATTAATTGAGGAATACTTTATTTTTTTGGTACGGCAACATACTTTTTCTAGTTAATTATGTAAATGTTAAGTACCTATGTATTGGTGCAGGTCCCCCCCACTTATACATTAATTTTAATATGTCATAAAAACTGTCTAACGTTCGAGCAGAGGTGACTTGTTTTCTAAGGCTCGGTTTTTCAAGTGTGGGTTAACCCAAAATATGCGATTTAAAAATCGCATATTTTAAAATCTTCTTAATTTCTTCAAATATATATAAATTTTCAGCATTTTCTGTAGTTGTTCAGGGCTATTTTTAATGTGGCCCGTTTTCAGAAACTGCAAAGTGTTAGTCACAGTCAATCTAATGATGGGTGAACGATCCGGATGTGTATCATTAAATAAACGGCACACTTCGTGTTTTTCCCTCATCTAAAATTTGATATGCTTGCCATTAGCATTAGGATGAAATTAATAAAAATGTTACGACAACCTTTAGTAGAAAAGTAACATGTGCACGAACAAATTTGGATGTACATGGTGATTCTATTATCAGGGGAAATGCTGTTTTTTCTCGTAAACGGCTAAGTGAAACTATATCTGTAAAAAGTACTATGTTCTTACCGACTGTCACTAAAAATTAGGATAGAAATATAAATGTGCACAACACTGTAAATTTTTCCAACAACATACCAGACTGTGAGGCGCCGTTTAAGACATAATTATTGCTAGAAATATACAGGGTGGGGCAATAGATTTAAATCATCGGGAGTTAGCCTAAATTATTCTTTTTTTTATTGGTAATTAGTTGTAGTAACTGCAACGTTGAAATTATTTATTCTTTTAAAAATAAGCGATGTTTCGCTAAGTTCATATGAAGTTAGCAAAACACCAACACACAAAATGATTATAAATAACCGGGAGACAATTTAACATACTTAGTTTTTTTGTTGCTAATTAGTTGTGACAATATCGCTATTGCCCTGGTTGTTCTTAAGAAATGAGAGACACTCAAAATTTATACAAGAATAAGAGTTAAAAGATGATAATTTCGCGAACGATTGACATATTTTCCTCTCGACAAAGTCTGGAAAGCAACAACTAATTCGTACGAGCTGCACAACAAATCCCCATGACGATTTCGACTCCAAAATCTACGAACCAACCCTTTTATGTTTGTGTTTTGCTAGAAATATTGAAAGAATTTACACTTAACGGGATATTTGGCATATTTTAGTAGCAACAAATTTCGCGATGTTACAACTAATTCGTATGAGCCGCACAACAAATTCCCATGGTGATTCCGAGTCCGAAAATCATGAACCAACCCTTATATGGTGGGTGTTGTGCTAGAAATACTAACATAAATGATACTTATCGGGATATTTGGCATATTTCCTTAGCAACAGATTCTGCAATGCTACAACTAATTCTTATGAGCCACACAACAAATCCCCATGACGATTTCGAGTCCAAAATCCATGAAGCAACCCTCTTAGGGGGGTGTTTTGCTAGAAATATTGAAAAAATTTACACTTATCGGGATATTTAGCATATTTCAGTAGTAACAAATTTCGCTATGTTACAACTAATTCGTATGAGCCGCACAACAAATTCCCATGGTGATTCCGAGTCCGAAAATCATGAACCAACCCTTATATGGTGGGTGTTGTGCTAGAAATACTAACATAAATGATACTTATCGGGATATTTGGCATATTTCCTTAGCAACAGATTCTGCAATGCTACAACTAATTCTTATGAGCCACACAACAAATCCCCATGACGATTTCGAGTCCAAAATCCATGAAGCAACCCTCTTAGGGGGGGTGTTTTGCTAGAAATATTGAAAAAAATTTACACTTATCGGGATATTTAGCATATTTCAGTAGTAACAAATTTCGCTATGTTACAACTAATTCGTATGAGCCGCACAACAAATTCCCATGGTGATTCCGAGTCCGAAAATCATGAACCAACCCTTATATGGTGGGTGTTGTGCTAGAAATACTAACATAAATGATACTTATCGGGATATTTGGCATATTTCCTTAGCAACAGATTCTGCAATGCTACAACTAATTCTTATGAGCCACACAACAAATCCCCATGACGATTTCGAGTCCAAAATCCATGAAGCAACCCTCTTAGGGGGGGGGGTGTTTTGCTAGAAATATTGAAAAAATTTACACTTATCGGGATATTTAGCATATTTCAGTAGTAACAAATTTCGCTATGTTACAACTAATTCGTATGAGCCGCACAACAAATTCCCATGGTGATTCCGAGTCCGAAAATCATGAACCAACCCTTGTATGGGGGGTGTTGTGCTAGAAATACTAACATAAATGATACTTATCGGGATATTTGGCATATTTCCTTAGCAACAGATTCTGCAATGCTACAACTAATTCTTATGAGCCACACAACAAATCCCCATGACGATTTCGAGTCCAAAATCCATGAAGCAACCCTCTTAGGGGGGGTGTTTTGCTAGAAATATTGAAAAAATTTACACTTATCGGGATATTTAGCATATTTCAGTAGTAACAAATTTCGCTATGTTACAACTAATTCGTATGAGCCGCACAACAAATTCCCATGGTGATTCCGAGTCCGAAAATCATGAACCAACCCTTGTATGGGGGGTGTTGTGCTAGAAATACTAACATAAATGATACTTATCGGGATATTTGGCATATTTCCTTAGCAACAGATTCTGCAATGCTACAACTAATTAATATGAGCCACACAACAAATTCGCATGACGATTTCGAGTCCAAAATCCATGAAGCAACCCTTTTATGGGGGGTGTTTTGCTAGAAATATTGAAAAAATTTACACTTATCGGGATATTTGGCATATTTCAGTAGTAACAAATTTCGCGATGTTACAACTAATTCGTATGAGCCGCACAACAAATTCCCATGGTGATTCCGAGTCCGAAAATCATGAACCAACCCTTGTATGGGGGGTGTTGTGCTAGAAATACTAACATAAATGATACTTATCGGGATATTTAGCATATTTCCTTAGCAACAGATTCTGCAATGCTACAACTAATTAATATGAGCCACACAACAAATTCGCATGACGATTTCGAGTCCAAAATCCATGAAGCAACCCTTTTATGGGGGGTGTTTTGCTAGAAATATTGAAAAAATTTACACTTATCAGGATATTTGGCATATTTCAGTAGTAACAAATTTCGCGATGTTACAACTAATTCGTATGAGCCGCACAACAAATTCCCATGGTGATTCCGAGTCCGAAAATCATGAACCAACCCTTGTAGGGGTGTTGTGCTAGAAATATTAACATAAATAATACTTATCGGGATATTTGGCATATTTCCTTAGCAACAGATTCTGCAATGCTACAACTAATTAATAAGAGCCGCACAACAAATTCGCATGACGATTCCGAGTCCGAAAATCACGAACCAATTCTTGTATGGTGGGTGTTTTGCTAGAAATATTAACATAAATGATACTTATCGGGATATTTGGCATATTTCCTTAGCAACAAATTCTGCAATGCTATAACTAATTCGTATGAGCCACACAACAAATTCGCATGACGATTACTACTACAGAAACCATCAACAACCCTATAAACAGTGAGTGTTTTGCTAAGATTATTGGAAAAAAACTAAAGCGAATATTTGGCATATTTCAATAGCAACAAATTCTCTAATATTACAACCAATTCGTACGAGCCGCACAACAAATTCCCATGACGATTCCGAGTCCGAAAATCATGAACCAACCCTTGTATTGGGGATGTTTTGCTAGAAATATTAACATAAATGATACTTATCAGGATATTTGGCATATTTTTTTTAGCAACAGATTCTGCAATGCTACAACTAATTAATAAGAGCCACACAATAAATTCGCATGACGATTCCGAGTCCGAAAATCACTATCCAACCCTTGTATGGTTGGTGTTTTGCTAGAAATATTAATTATAAATGATACTTATCGGGATATTTGGCATATTTCCTTAGCAACAAATTCTGCAATGCTATAACTAATTCGTATGAGCCACACAACAAATTCGCATGACGATTACTACTACAAAAACCATCAACAACTCCAAAAAAAAAAACTAAAGCGAATATTTGGCATATTTGAATAGCAACAATTTCTCTAATGCTACAATTAATTTGTACGAGCCGCACAACAAATTCCCATGACGATTCCGAGTCCGAAAATCATGAACCACCCTTGTATTGGGGATGTTTTACTAGAAATATTAACATAAATGATACTTATCGGGATGTTAACATTTCTAGCAAAACACCCGCCGTAAAAGGATTTTGGAATCGAAATCGTCATGGGAATTTGTTGTGCGGCCCGTACGAATTAGTTATAGCTTTCCAGACTTTGTCGAGTGGAAGATATATCAATCGTTCGCGAAATTATCATCTTTTAACTCTTATTCTTGTATAAACTTTGATACTCTCTCATTTCTTAAGAACAACCAGGACAATAGCGATATTGTCACAACTAATTAGCAACAAAAAAACTAAGTACGTTAAGTTGTCTCCCGGTTATTTATAATCATTTTGTGTGTTAGTGTTATGCAACTTCGTATGAACTTAGCGAAACATCGCTTATTTTTAAAAAAATAAATAATTTCAACGTTGCAGTTAGACTAACTCCCGATGATTTAAATCATTTTTCATGAAGGTGTTTCGCTTTCTTCATGTGAAGTTAGCGAAACACCCCGTTTTTTTTTTTAAATAAAGAGCAACAAATTACGAGCCGATTAAATATTCGATTAATTAAAAGTGTTTCGCTAACTTTATGTTGTTTAGCTATTGACTATTCACAATTGTTAACAACTCCAGTTAAAGTAATCGAGGTATTCTGAAGTAGATCTCTCACATAGCGCTCAACAGAGAAAATTCAACGCACACCTACACCTGATGGAACTTTCGATACAAAATGAAAAACAAATCGTAATAATAGAATATAAAAAAATAAGCCAGGGCTTTGAAGTTGTACAAGAAACCTAAAGTTCCAGATATCAAAGATAGCAATAAAATATCTGCCCACTGAAATGGAATTTTTTACCCAACGCAATTATCATTTGAACTGAAATGTATTTTAATTGTAGTTATATATGTATTAATATGCTTTTAAAATAGACTTGAGTTATCTGATTTCACCCAGATTATACGTGATTTTAATATGATATTTTTTCAATCAGCCGATTTTTCTTGATTTCACGGTACAACCTAAGAAATGTAATACATTAAGAGTCATTCCATAAGCCAGCTTATTTTAGATTTTGCTCAAACTTTGTGAGAATCTTCTTTAGGGTTCCAAAGAAGGAAATCCACCGTCATTTAATTTTCGCATGCGTCATTTTCCGCCTGCCCGATTTAAAGCATTTAAAAAACGTCATTTTTATGCTTTAATATTTTTAGCTGTAAAATGTTTTCTATTAAAGATATCTACACGTTCAAGATGGCATTTCAAAGCTGAAAGGTAGTAGTTTTTGTGCAAAGAATATAAATTCACACAATCAATACCGCCGAAAAATAACACGGTGCTGAAAATATGTGTATTTTACTGATTTTTCGTGATTTTTAACTGACTCCAGTGTTTCGACTGTAGAATGCAACCAGCCAATATTTGTCAGAGATCAAGTGCACTTATCGCGGAAGAAATAAAACCTACAATTGACTCGTTTAGCCTACCCTTTATAAAAAAATATCTGCTTGAAATTTTTAAATTAAAAAAAATCGCAGTATTTAGACTATAATATGAATGTGTTAGTTCTTACCTTGAACTTCAAAAGCCTGTAATCCTCGTTTTGTTATTTTCATCCTTTGTGCGTGCACAGGTGGCTTAAAAGAAGCAAAAAGATGAGTAATTTGTTTATTTTCCAGTTCAATACTATTATTTATAATTGATTATTTTTAACATGAAAATCCTTACAGAACCTACAGAAATTACGTATTACCTTTTCGTTGTAATTTAATGTATTCTTATCCTTACAGTTTTCTTTCTTATGTTTTTGTTAGTTGGTTAGAATAAATTTAAGAACAAGAATAATTTTGCTAGCTAGTAAAAGTGGAAATGTTGGTTTAACAGGGTCGAGTACACGTACTATAACATATAAAATAGAATTTTTTTTACAATCTGTCGTCTCGTCAACAACTAACCACAGCCGTGTATTTTTAATGCACATTTAATCCTATTTACAATGTCTTCACGAACACTTGGTACATATCTATGTAACGATGAACGACTTGGTAAATTCACCTGGGGATCGTATTTATTCCAGAACTCCCGAAATGCTGGTTTATCCAATATGCGCAGGGGAATATCACAGGCAATCAGCATTAACAGTAAATCAAACATAAACTGAGGTTCCAAAGAAGACACGCCATTTTTTAAATTTTTATGCCGGTTACTATTGACATGAATTTTGCAGCCGTATTTATTCCAGCACATTAAGTCTTGATCACAAACTTTACAAATTATTTTACATCCATCATAGAATAAATCCGGAAATTCACCGATAAATTTATTCACTTTATCAGCGTACGGTCGTTTTCTACTCTTTACGCTCAACATTATTTATTATTTATTAGTACTCTATGCATCGACCGACAGATAACAACTGAAGTGTGTCGTGTCATCGTAAACAAGCGCGCGATGGCATTGGTATTGCGCCCGACCCTGAATCTACCATCGCTTGGCCAGGCTTATTTATAATACATTTTATGTGCTGATTAATAGGTCGTCCGACGGTCTCGAATTACAAGAACACTCCTGTTCTAACGCTATTGTCATTGTTACATAAATGGTAGGGTATGGGCGCTTTCCTGCTAGTAGTAATATTTATTAAAAGTGTTACTTTTCAAAAAGTACATAGTTTAAGTTTATTTTAAAAATAAACAAATGACTGATATTTTTGCTTCTTTTAAACCACCTGTACACGCACAAAGGATGAAAATAACAAAACGAGCATTACAGGCTTTTGAGGTTCAAGGTAAGAACTGAATATCCTGTAAGTTTCATATTTTTATCTCGTAGCCAACACATTCATATTATAGCCTAAATAATGCGATTTTTTAAAATTTCAAAATTTGTAGCAGAGATTTTTTTATAAAGAGTGGGCCGAACGAGTCAATTGTAGATTTTATTTCTTCCACGATAAATGCACTTCTTGATCTCTGAGAAGTATTAGCTGTTTGCAATCAACAGTCGAGACACTGGAGTCAGTTAAAAATCACGAAAAATCAGTATCTGTATTTTCAGCACCGTGTTATTTTTCGGGGGTATTGATTGTGTGAATTTATATTCTTTGTACAAAAACTACCATCTTTCAGCTTTGAAATGCCGTCTTGAATGTGTAGATATCTTTAACAGAAAAATTTTTACAGCTAAAAATATTAAAGCATAAAAATGACGTTTTTTCAATGCTTCAATTCGGGCAAGGAGGAACTGACGCATGCAAAAATTAAATGACAGTGGATATCCCACTTTGGAACCCTAAACAAGATTCTCACAAAGTTTAAGCAAAATCTAAAACAGTGGAGCAACAAAAATTTTGTTTTTTTAGACGATTTCATATGGAATGACTCTTATGCATTATTTAACGGGACAGGACTGGAAGGTGTGGATAGTTTTAATCTAAAGCCCCCATACACCTGCGAACAAATTGCGCAAACTAACGTTGCACAACAGATTGTTGTACGAACAAGGTCACCCATACACTGCGCAATTTTATACAAACTTCAGTTGCTTTTGTCGTATACCTACGGAAACATGCCGTCTGACGATGCAGCCTGTTTAGCTATAATAATTGCTGTTGCATCGGATGTTGGTGTTAAAAAAAGAAAAAGGAAGCAGAGAGTGTGAATGAAAGAGTGGTTGAAGAAAAGATCTCGTTTTAACCACGCAAATCTCCTCAAAAGAACTTCAGTTGAGTTCACAAAGCCCATACACGATGCAATAGTTGCGCAACGCCTCTTGTTGTGCAATTAATTTCAACCAAGTTTGAATTTCTGCAACTAGTTGCGCAGCACGTCAAACAACACCATACATTATACAATTGTTTGCACAACAGCCTCTGTTGCGCAATTTGTTCGCAGGTGTATGGGGGCCTTAAAATCGGTTTCCAAGTACGTTGTACAAACAAAATAACCACTACATTAAAGCCCCCCATACACCTGCGAACAAATTGCGCAACAGAGGCTGTTGTGCAAACAATTGTATAATGTATGGTGTTGTTTGACGTGCTGCGCAACTAGTTGCAGAAATTCAAACTTGGTTGAAATTAATTGCACAACGAGTGGCGTTGCGCAACTATTGCATCGTGTATGGGCTTTGTGAACTCAACTGAAGTTCTTTGAGGAGATTTGCGTGGTTAAAACGAGATCTTTTCTTCAACCACTCTTTCATCCACACTCTCTTCTTCCTTTTTCTTTTTTTAACACCAACATCCGACGCAACAGCAATTATTATAGCTAAACAGGCTGCATCGTCAGACGGCATGTTTCCGTAGGTATACGACAAAAGCAACTGAAGTTTGTATAAAATTGCGCAGTGTATGGGTGACCTTGTTCGCACAATAATCTGTTGTGCAACGTTAGTTTGCGCAATTTGTTCGCAGGTGTATGGGGGGCTTTACACAGATACCTAGGAAAGTCACCTGCAAAATTATAAACCAATAAAATATGAAAAGAATTTGTTTAAAACAATAGCAACTCTTAGTTTATTTCTTTAAATAATAAAATTTAACAAAGTACGTTCAGAATCGAAGAAATGTCTGCAGTTTTGCAGATGAAACTAGTGTCATTCGGCTTGTCAATTAAAAATGATCGTGAATGGGTAATACGTAATAATTCAGTCTTTGGCATATTTCATAAATCATCATAAGATAATAGAAACACAGTATGCATACATGTGCCACTGTGTAACATGCATGTTAGATTGATATTACAATTGCTACTCCAACTATTAGACTGGGAGATAGTGACAGATTTTCGGACGTGATTTTACCCAGTATGCCTTTTGGAGGATATTATGGTATGCATATTCTGTTGTTAATAAATGATAAATTAAACAGTCATCCCGGGTCCTTCATATATTAAAATTAATTAACATTTGTATGGAAATTAAGCGTTTCGATACGATTTCATCCAGGCTGCCATGAATCCACAATAAAATTCAAGTAAAATACGACAATTGAAGTATTAAAGGCATACCGTTTGCGTGAGCGCAAAAGGTAATCACGGACAGGTGTACTTGCATTTTAAAAAACGATTTATCCGCGTTTCTAAACAGGCTGCCATTAAGAAGTATACATGGTTGTGCTATACATCAGCTACAGAAAAAATGGCATACCGTTTGCGCATGTCCAAGTATACCTCACATTCAAATCATCTAGTACAGTTATTTAACAAAATTCCGTTATTTTACTCAATGAAAAAATGTATTGCAATAAGAAATATGTATCCTAAAATGTCGATATGTAAAATGGCATACCATTTGAACGGGTTTTTCATATTAGAAAATAGAAGTGAGATTGTAAAATAGAAAAATAATTTTCTGTATATTTAATCAGTATGGCATTCTATGGTTGAAGCAATCATGATATAATGAAGTGAAATAACAAACGGCATACAAGTTGTGCGAGTTTTACATATTTAAATTCAAGAAATAACGTCGCGAAATTACGAAAAAAATTTGCCGTCATTATAATCAGTATGCCTTTAAGTTTATACTTCAAGTTAATTATAAAGTTCGCTAAAATAATATGGCATACCAATTGTGAGAGTTTATTGTACGAAAAGTAGCATGTAAAGTAATTTTCACAGCGCATCCCGTCCTTGTTTCCCCCTTATTTGGATCAAGTCCCTGTTTTTGGTCGTGTAGCCCCTTTTGAGAACACGTTGGTAACACATGGCGATTTACGTGCATAGGCCAGTATTGTAGCAGCTACAGAAACGTCCGTACGGATTTTTTAGAAATGGATGAGGAGAAGCTGTGTTTTGTGTGTGAGCGATCAGACTCGAATGTAAAACTCTTTACGTATAATTCTTTATTGAAGTGTACGGAAACTTTGCGGTTGAGAGTGAAACATAATTTAAAATATAGTGGATGTAAACTTCCAGCGCACGTGAATGCCACCGTTGGTTATCACCCGAAGTGCTATAGTACTTTCAATGCTATAAAGCAGAAATACAAATCTGATGAACCTCAAGCATGCATGTAAGTATTACATTTTTATATATTACACTATGGGAATAATGTAAGAGAGGCGACGTACCAATGGAGTATGTTCTCTCTCTCTCTCTCTCTACCTGTGTGAACTTGGCACCCCACTTATTCAAAAGAAATGCTAATAATTGTAGTTCGATGGAAAGAATGTAATTATCCAAAAATAAAATCTGATCGCACACCCCCTTTAATTGGAGGAAAATAAACCACCTCATTAATCTTTTCCAGATTCAGAATCAATTATTGTTTAATGTAATACCCAGTATATTAATTAATTTTTATTAATTAACAACAAATCGAAGAGTCTCAAAATTGAAAAAGGGAAATATTCATAATAGTCATCAGTGAATTATGAAATGTGATTTTTTGCAGCTTCCGATAACGACGCCCAAGACTCTGTCAGAATCATCGCTTCCTCGGACGAAGAAGATGATGAAGACAGTGACGATACTGGCTCCAACGATGATGGAGACTACGAAAGCGATGCAGAGATTGACAGCGACGGAGGAGAGTAATAGCGATGAAGAATCGAATTTTAATGTTACATTTATCGACGAATAAAATTCATACCAATTTCAATAATTCAATGTTATATGGAAAAAATTAAATCTGGTCAAAATAAAATTTTCATTAAAATCTCGTAATTTTTTTTCTTCCATAAATAAAGAAAATTCAATTTTTTGGGAATAATGACCTTTCTCAATCAGTATGCCGCTTATGATTTGATGTTGATGTAACATGATTGATTCAAAATTGGAGAGGCATACGGAGTTAAATCATATAAATTCTGTTGTTTATTTTGCACTAGCGGTTTTTGTGTTTTCATCATAATTTCATACTTTGCCAGCCTCGTATGCCATTCAATACACCATATAAATACATCTCAATGAAATGAAAAACAAAGAAGCATACTGATTAAACACACGGTAATTTCATTAACCATTTTGCAACTTCTCTTGCGTATGCCTGTACTTATGACTGCCCTGATTGCTATGCCAATTTTATATACAATATTACGCTATCATAAACTGCATGGAAACTTAATGGCATACTGATTTAAATAACGGAATTTTGTTAAATAACTCTACTAGATGTTTTTAATGTGAGATATACTTGGACATGCGCAAACGGTATGTCATTTTTTCTGTAGCTGATGTATAGCACAACCATGTATACTTCTTAATGGCAGCCTGTTTAGAAACGCGGATAAATCGTTTTTTAAAATGCAAGTACACCTGTCCGTGATTACCTTTTGCGCTCACGCAAACGGTATGCCTTTAATACTTCAATTGTCGTATTTTACTTGAATTTTATTGTGGATTCATGGCAGCCTGGGTGAAATCGTATCGAAACGCTTAATTTGCATACAAATGTTAATTAATTTTAATATATGAAGGACCCGGGATGACTGTTTAATTTATCATTTATTAACAACAGAATATGCATACCATAATACCCTCCAAAAAGGCATACTGGGTAAAATCACGTCCGAAAATCTGTCACTATCTCCCGGTCTATATAGTTAGTAACTGACCTTCGTGTGGCTGAAATTCATTACTTTGAATACTTTATGGTAATTGCGAACTATAAAACAATTATTACTTGTTGTACCTATATAGTACAAAACCTACGTGATAGTTTGGAAGAGAATGTAACTTTACGGAGTTCCCACAATCCGATGGAACATCTATAACATTAAAACTGGTTAAGGGAGACAAATTACAACTGTTTGTATACAAAAAAAATTGTACTTATCTGTTCTTAATGTATGCAATAGTTTTAAAGCTCTATTAGATTCACACACAATGATATACAGGGTGTCTCACCAGGAACTGCATCGATCGATATAGGGAAAAGTAAGCACCAGAAAATTTTTAAAATTTAGGAAGCTACTAACGGCAGTACGGCCAATCCAACTAAAATAATTACAAGCATCAGGCTATTCCGGTGATACCGGAAGTCGATACCAACTTGCTTATTTTAAATGGAACATCCTATATATTTTAGGGGTTTCCAAAAGAGCATAAAATTCTGAGTCAAAAGCTCTATGCCTACACCCAGCCGTTTCAGAGATATTTGACATTTAAAAAAATTTTGACAGGTGTAATGGTTTACAATAACCTTTATATCTTTCTTCGTGTAAAAGATACTCATTTGATAAGGTGAGCTACGCTCTACAGTTTAAAGAAATTCAATAATAGCATACCAAGTGTTCCATTTTTCACGTTACATTTTGTGAACTTCAAACCGCGAAAACTTGCTTAAGTCAAATGGAACACTGTATTTTTTACATCAAGTTATGCATAATTAAATTCCTTTTTTTCTGATATAAGCATTGTGGTGATTTAAGTTACAACTTTTTAAAATATTTGCGATTTTCTTAGAAATTCAAGAATTTTTTAGTAAAAATTTTATCAAATTAGCCATAATTAGAAACAATCAGTGATGTCAGTCATTCTCTTATGTCAAAAAATGCCACCGTGTTTAAATTACACCCACGAAGACTTTTTCAATTTGTTTATTATTTATGGAGAATGTGATAAACTAATATCAAGAACTTGTAGTATATTTGCTACTCGATATCCACAAAAACGGACACCGTCACCAGACACTGTAAGACGCATACTGGATAATTTTAAAAACTATGGCTCGGTCAAGGCAAGAATTCAAAAACAAAAGCCTATTGTTGATGACGAAAACGTAGAAATAGCAATTCTGGGATATTTTCATGCATTTCCAATGATGTCATTAAGACAAGCTGCTCTAGTATCAGGACTGCAAGGATTCAGTTCACAGAATCTTAATTAAACATAAATTTCACCGGTTTTCGTTCCAAATGGTTCAGCGATTAAAAGAAACAGATTTCGTAAGAAGAGAAAATTTTTGTGAATTTATTCTGTAGGCGACGATTTTTGAGGAATGTTATATGGTCAGAGCAAGCTAAATTTATCAAAAATGGTTTTTTTAATCGACACCATTCGCATTATTGGAGTGACTCGAATCCTCATGTGTTCAGGGAGCGAAATTTTCAAGAAAGGCAATTTAATGTTTACTGTGCCATAAAAACCGATAGAGTGGTGGGCATTAGAATTTTATCAGAAAAATTTAAACAGTAAGTTATAAAGATTTCTTCTTCTACCAATATGTATAGTTAATTTTTTTGTTTTTGTTTTTTTTTTTTTAGGTGAAAGATCTAAATATTTTATAAAATTTGAATAATAACTATTTAGAAAATTTACCTCTCGCCGAACATATAAACATATTTTATCAGCACAACGGTGTTCCCCCACATAACGCGTATTTGAAAATAATTTTTTACAAGAAACTTTTTACGATCAATGGGTCGCTAATAATCTACCTTTCCCATGGCCTCCTCGCTCGTCCGATTTATCAATTTTAGATTATTTTATTTGGGGAACTATTGAAAATAAAATTTATGAGAGCCCATTAACAACTATTGAAGATTGTATGCAGAGAGTAAAAAATGCATTTCAAAACTTATCACAAGATTCAATTAGAAGAGCTACCCATAAAGAACTAATCCGAAGGTGCGAAAAATGTGTGGAGATTCGAGGCCGGAATTTTGAACAATTATTAAATTAAAATGGAATCATGTTTTTTAGGTGATTTTATCTTCGCCATTTTAGTTTATGCAAAGTGTCTTCAATCCAATTAATAGGCATGTTACAGTGTTCAGTGTTATTTTCCGTTTTTTGTGGATATCTAGTGACAAATGTACTACAAATTCTTGATATTACTTTATCACATTCTCCATAAATAATAAACAAATTCAAAAAGTCTTCGTGGGTATAATTTAAACGCGGTGGCATTTTTTGACATAAGAAAATGACTGATATTACTGATTGTTTCTAATCATGGCTAATTCGATAAAATTTTTTACTAAAAATTCTTGAATTTCTAAGAAAATCGCAAATATTTCAAGAAGTTGTAACTTAAACCCCCAGAATGCTTATATCAGGAAAAAAGGGAATTTAATTATACATAACTTGATGTAAAAAAAAATAGGGTGTTCCATTTGACTTAAGCAAGTTTTCGTGGTTTGAAGTTTACAAAATGTAACGTCAAAGATAGAACACTTGGTATACTATTATTGAATTTCTTTAAACTGTAGAGCGTAGCTCACCTTATGGTATTTCTGCATGCCAAGAAGCAAATGAGTATCTTTTACACGAAGAAAGTTATAAAGGTTATTGTAAAACATTACACCTGTCAAAATTTTTTAAAATGTCCAATATCTCTGAAACGGCTAGGTGTAGGCATAGAGTATGTTTTTGACTCACAATTTTATGCTCTTTTCGAAAATCCTAAAATATATAGGGTGTTCCATTTAAAATAAGCAAGTTGGTATCGACTTCCGGTATAACTGGAAGTGCATGATGCTTGTAATTATTTTAGTTGGATTGGCCACACTGCCGTTAGTAGCTCCCTAAATTTTTAAAATTTTCTGGTGCGTACTTTTCCCTATATCGATCGATGCAGTTCCTGGTGAGACACCCTGTATAATTTAACGGGATTGACAAATAAAATAAGGGACAGTTAATAAAAATAAAATTTAATAAACTGCAATCTTTAATCCGTTTTTTGTGTACTTTTATTTGAAATTGAAATATAGTTTTCATGATTTTTGTATTGGTACGTGTAGCCTACACTTGACCATTTACTGCGAACAATATTCAGGCATGGATATTTAGATGTAAATAAGTACAAGAAAATAATCATAAGTGACTAAGTATTTAAAGAAAACGGTAAAAAAATTACAGATGGTTATTGTAACCTGGATAAGTAATTTTTTAAACACGTTTGAATTTACGATTGTTTTTAGTAAAGATGCCATTAACCAGCCCAGTTTGTCTATATTTACCATATGTGCATGTTTCATGGCATGCAGATTGATGTGATCAAATTTCTGTTATAAATGCGTCTTTACAGGGTGGATGACTATAGTTACCAAAACAAAAAAAAAACCTAAATTAAAGATATTTTCTCTGCTTCTCACAGATAGGTATAAAATAGGTTATTTTTAACAACTACTCTCCTGGCTATTTGTCACGATGAAAATTTGATTATAAAAAGGTCATGTATACAGGGTGGGGCAATAGTGCGTCGGACCTCGATATCTCGAGTTCTACGATAGCTAGAAATTTTTTAAAAAATTGCAAGTAAACTAGATAAAAAAGTCTATAAGGCCAAGACGAAGTTACAGGACCAAATGCCTTTTTTTTAAATGGAATGCTATGTATATCAGTAAATTTTTTGAAGCCTCTTTCTAGGCTCTATTCATTGCTATATTATTATTGGCTATCTCCCAACCACTTTGATGTAATGAATTTTTTTTGTTGAAATAACGCCATCTACAGATGGATATTAAAACCACAGTCACAATTATGGGTTTTAAGAGAAACTTGTGTGAATACCAGTTACGAGACATCTAATTAATGTTTTTGAATCATTTTCATTTGCTAAAAATGTACAGGGTGGCCAAAAATTAGTATTCAATTAAGAACTTTTTAAATTGAATTTTCTCAATTTTTACAAATGGAACACCCTATATATTTTTCAACGATGTGATGTAAAAATGAAAAACGAACATTTTTTGTAAGTACTTCCTTATGGCTAATTGCAACCATTTTCGTTTTATAAATAAATAAGTGTTTATTATTCAATTAAGAACTTTTTAAATTGAATTTTCTCAATTTTTGGCCATTTAGTGGGACCATATCCATTGAAATGAGTAAATAGTATTTAACCAGTCCATTACTGTAATGTTTTTTTGTACACTTTTTTTGCTGTTTTCGTTATTCGACAAGCAATAAAACCTCAGTTTGGTATAAATTGTCGTGTATAAAGGAGCATTTATCACACTTATCGGTCGTTAGTTACAATTTGTATTGAATTTAAAATATTGGAATTTTACAATATGATTTTTAATAAAACGGAACTTGTAGACATGACTTTTGTTTTGGGCGAGTCAGACAGAAATTGTTTACTTGCCAATAGAATTTATCACCAACGTTATCCTGAAAGAAGGCTTCCTGATGTTAGCAGCTTCCAAAACCTTCTCGATAGATTTCTGGAAACTGGAAATGTCGAATATAAAAAAAGTGAAAGAATAAAACGTGTTGTGAACGAAGAAAATGAGTTTTCTGTGGTGCTGGCAACGGTTGAGAATCCCCATGTTAGTCAAAGAGAAGTGACCTCATTAGTAGGAATAAGTAGACGGTCTGTGGGTCGAATCTTAAAAACAAATAAGTTGCATGCATATCATATTCAAATGCACCAGGAATTATCTGATGACGATTTTCAAAAGCGCCTACAATTTTGTGATTGGGCCAGAGGTAAAATGCAAGTTGATGTCAACTTCTTCAATAATGTTTTATTCACTGATGAGGCAACTTTTCATAAAAATGGATTTGTTAATAGGCACAATTTCCATTATTATGCTTCGGAAAATCCTCACTTTTTTATGCAAGTTGATAACCAACACAGATGGTACCTACCCTGATCAATGGATTGGAAGAAATGGACCCACTAAATGGCCTGCTAGATCCCCAGATATTACAAAAATGGATTTCTTTTTATGGGGATACGTGAAGGAAATTGTTTATAGAGACACACCAACAACAGTACAAAATATAAAGGAAAGAATAATAACTGCCTTTAGATCTATCACACCGGCAGTTTTAGGAACAGTGAGAACCTCATTTCAAAAGCGCATAGAGATGTGTGTCAATCAAAATGGCCAACATGTGGAACATTTATTATAATTTTTTCTACTGAGTTATTTGAAGAAACCTCTTTTTTTTAAGTTTATTTTTGAATGTTGTAATTATTGCTTAATAAAACGAAAATGGTTGCAATTAGCCATAGGGAAGTACTTACAAAAAATGTTCGTTTTTCATTTTTACATCACATCGTTAAAAAATATATAGTGTTTCATTTGAAAAAATTGAGAAAATTCAATTTAAAAAGTTCTTAATTGAATACTAATTTTTGGCCACCCTGTACATTTTTAGGAAATGAAAATGATTCAAAAACATTAACTAGATGTCTCGTAACTGGTATTCACATAAGTTTTTCTTAAAACCCATAATTGTGACTGTGGTGATATTTTTAATATCCATCTGCAGATGGCATTTTTTCAACAAAAACATTCATTACATCAAAGTGGTTGGGAGATAACCAATAATAATATAGGAATGAATAGAACCTAGAAAGAGGCTTCAAAAAATGTACTGATATACATAGCGTTCCATTAAAAAAAAAGGCAGTTGGTCCTGTAATTTCGTCTTGGCTCGCCCTGTATGTTCGAAAATAATTTCCATTATAGACTTTTTTATCTAGTTTACTTGCAATTTTTTAAAAATTTCTAGCTATCGTAGAACTCGAGATATCGAGGTCCGACGCACTATTGCCCCACCCTGTATAATGTTCATAGCACAATGCTATACCGGGTGCCACGAGGCCAGGTAGCCCCTCACTTTTTTCTTTATTTTTCAAGATAAAAATAAGGGTACAGAATCTTTGACATACAGATACATATTTTCACCCAGCCAGATCCAAAAATACACTTCCGATTTAACCGGAAGCACTAGTAACTTTTTTTATTTTTAATAGCACCCTGTATATTTTTTAACCGTATCTGATAAAGGTTTGAGTTACCTTTACAGTCGTTTTTTGAAAATCAAAATCGAGTTCGAAATGACCTTGAAAAATAGAATTCGAAAAAAAATGATTTAAAAACGTCTTATTTCAATGCACAATAACTTAATAAAAACGAAGGGTAAAATAATCCGATTGGCGTATACGATGTATTCATGAGGATTCACCGAACACTGAATTCACTAGCTGCTTTCGTTCATAGTGAGCAAAGTAATCATGATTCCCTTTCGTAGTTTCTGTCAAGAAAATACGAACTCTATGTGAAAGGTAATTAGGAAACGGCCAGAAGTACTGGAACAAATCATGATCACTTTGTTGCCTAATCATTATTGGCACGAGCGAAACAGCTACTCATTCTAAATGCACGCATGCTGGACCAGGGGAAGCACCGGGCGAAGCTAAACGCGCAACCGTTTGGTTACAGAATTACAACTTGCAACAACAGACTATCGCAATTTTATATCAGCACATTTTAAATGTTTATACTTACTTTTCCCATTATTTTAAAAATGAAGTAGATATCTACCCAAGAACAGTGTAACAGTAGAGCAAGTTGCAAAGCAGTAAATCTACTGCTAAAACAGTAGATCTGGTAACTCTGTAAACAACTAATAGGGCACCAACATCACAAGCGGACAAACTGCCAAGCCCAATATAATTGTATACGGGAAAGTCCTTCATTTTCGCACGTGGCGCAATTCTCTGGCTCTATCCTGATTCCACTTTTTGCATAAGGATTTTTATGTGGTATATTTATTAATATCTATATTTGTTTTATAAGTGCCGGCTCTGAAAAATGGAATACAAATCCGGATCCTGGTATTAGTAATTCCATTTTTCAAGGTTATTTCTGATTCTATTTTGATTTTGAAGGAACCTTTGTCAAGGTAATTCAAACCTCAAGTTAAGATGAAAAAAATACAAAGTGCAATTCTTTTACATATTTATATACTATTTAAAATAAAAAGTGACTAGTATTTCTGGTTATATTGGATGTTTATTTTTGAGTCTGGTTAAGTCAAAAAATGTATTTTTATGTCGAATGTACCATAATTTTACAATTTTATATTTTATATTGCAGATACAGAAAGAGGCTGTTGTACGCCCTATAGAAAAAATAAAAAATCCTATATCTTTCAACGATCTAAGGCCAATTAGCGTTTTACCCCTTCCCTCTAAAATACTCGAAAAAGCTATTTCCTATCAAATAAGAGAGTACACCGACCAATGTGATGTAATTCCCGTGTCGCAATCTGGATTTAAACAACATCACAGTACAACTACCGTTTTAACAAAAGTCACCAGTGATATTTTTTCAGCTTGGGACAAATCTGAATTGACTGTTCTCGTAATGATTGACTACAGCAAAGCATTCGACACTTTAAATTATAAGCTACTGTGTAGTAAATTCTTATATTTTGGTTTTGATTCGGAGACAGTGAACTTTTTTAAATACATATTTAAGTAATCGATCCCGAAAAGTATCCCTAGAACGTACCACTTCAGATTCGAAAATAATTAATAAAGGTATCGCTCAAGGATCTATTTTGGGACCTCTGTTTTATTTGCTCTATACGGCTGATTTCTCTAAAACCCTAATGTATTGTAAACACCATGCATATGCAGATGACTTCCAAATTTACAAACACATAAGTGCTCATGATGTAATTCCGTCAATTAATATAATAAATGATGAGCTGCAACAACTTATTTCATTGTCTCAGGATCACTGTCTGAGAGTAAACCCAAATAAGAGTTATGTGATGGTATTTGGTCCGAAAAAATTAAAAATCACACATCTCAATGATATCGAGATCAAAATAAATGGTTCACGCCTGCCAATAGTTAATACTTATAAAATCTTGGGTCTGCTTTTAGACGAGGATCTTCGGTTCAAAGAATACGTCGCTACGGTAATACGCCTATTGTAGTTTAAGATGTTTGTATGCTAATCGTTTCTTGTTGAACACTAGTTTACGGAGGATGCTATGTGATAGTTTGGTACTATCATTATTTAATTACTGTGATGGTGTCTACACGCCGTGTTTAGATCAAATTACTTCTATGCGAATTCAGAAACTTCAGAATGCATGTGTTAGATTCATATTTGGTCTGAGGAGGAGTGACCATGTGTCTTGTAAAATTAGAGAATTAAACTGGTTGAAAATGAAGGAAAGGGCCAAGTTGCATCTTGCAAGTCTTGTCCATTCTGTAATACACAACCGATGTCCTACATATCTCTTTGACTTACTAATATCAAATTGCTCAGTACATAGTCGTGATACTAGATTTAACTATAGACTTAGAATACCCTCACATAGAACTTCAATTTACCAAAGATCATTTAGGTATGTTTCTGCGTCAATATACAACCATACCCCTGATAAAATAAAAAATCTATCTAAATGTACTTTTAAGTTTCGCTTAAAAAAAAATGCTGCTTCAAGCGCCCTCCTCATAATGCCAAATCTTTAATCTCTATATGTATTTATATTTTTTTATATCATTTTTGATTTAGAACAAGTGTTAGAACCAGTATTGTAATAGGTAAAGAAAGTGGTATTCAAATTATGATTCTTGTGTTCAGTTATTTTTATATATAATCAATTAATTGCATGTTTTCTACTTTTTTTTCTCAATGTAGTATGTACAGTTTAGTGGTAGAACAGCTTTAGCTGAACTACGCTGTAAATAAAGGCGATTTATTATTATTATTATTATTATTATATTCCCTAAAAACATCGAATTTATTTCCTTTTTTTTCCACACTGTAGTATAGTATAAAAATTGTATTTTTTTTTTCGTGGCAAAAAAATTTAGATATTTTACCTATTACCTTCTATACCAAACTGTATATTGCATTTATATTCATGTTTTAAGTGTCACGTACAAAGCATTTATTTTAATTAACCGTTAACATGATTTTGTATTATAATTCCCTACTTTAAATGTTACAATTATTTTACCATTTTTTTAAATAGAAAAGGTAACTAGTACGTTGGCCTTTCCGTTACATTACGATAATACCATGTTCAAATTTTTTAAAATCACATCGTTATTTTCTCTTTAACAATTTCCTGGCGTTTTTTAATTGTGTCTGCCTTTTAGACTCGATTGGCATTTAACTTTAACGCCAGACTTTCACTTTCTATTTGATTGGAATTTACTATGCTCGGGGCCAATTTTTTTAAGGTTCACGTTGAATATAATAGAATTATATCAGCATTAAACAAATTTTATGTATGTACAATATACATATCGCCAGATAAAAATTAGATTTGCAATTCTTTATGTAAAAGGAAAATACATAAAGCTGAGTGGACTTGGTGATCACCCTGTATAGTTGTTCTCTTAAGGCGACAAAAGGTAAATGGCGCGTTTTTTTTATTGTAGTATCCCCAGTCCCCAGTACGTATAATTCACAGATGTTCCAGTGCGACTTGTACTCCATAATCTATAACACAGACGTAGTTTTCCACAAAACACCAAAACGCTATATTATACTGCACTCGACGCAAGTTGGCCATCATCTGGACATGATTAAATTTAACCTTATGCTAAGAATGTATCATATTTATACCTAGACTATTGTCACGGTTCGGTGAACCATATTTGAGATGTCACATGTAGGGCTGTCAAAAATGTTCCGTGGGTGAGTGGCGTACGCGAAATTAACTAATACGAGAAACAATAAACTGTTACAATTTATAACAATGTATGTAAAACTTACCCTCTTAACTAGCTTGTCGAACTAGCTTGCTTATCACAAACTGGAGAAGATGTGTAGCCATTTTGCAGCATCAGGTATGTTTCTATGGTTGTCTCCATGTGTGATGGTCGCTTTGGTGAAAATATATTCTTATATTTTGAAAACGACCGTTCGACATCTACTGATGTAATACACGCATACGTAAAATAGTCTTTGAACGCACTTAACGGATCTGGGGCTGCACCATCACATATTTGTCTTAATTAGGAAAAACCGGTGTCTTTATTTAACACACTTGCGAACTTTTCTTTAACGCGCTCATTTGTTGCCTCACCTATAGCGTGTAGCAGTAGATTTACTTCGTCCACTATTTGCAGTGACTCCGCTAACGACAACACATTGTTTTCTAATTTTTTTATGCTTTCATGTAATGGTTTATAGTTCTTCGCTATATTTTTTAAAGCTGTTTCAACGGAAATATCTTCGAATTTTCTCTGGCTTAATAGCTGCAGCCTCATCTGGATTGAATTGTAGTATCACAGCTTTTATTTGTTGGAAATAGAAAGCTGCCTGCAACCATGTTCCCCAACGTGTAAGAGTCGGCTGTGGTGGTTCAGGAGTACCAGGACATTTGCTATGAAATGCACGGAGACGTTTAGGAGATTTAAGAAACACTTTTTTTGTACTTGCTATTAATGCATCCACCTCTGGAAAACCTTTTCGAATAGTTTCTGCCACAAGATGTAAAGCATGCACTTTACACGTAACATGTATAAACGTACAACCTTGTGCTTGCAAAGAACGGCCTACCGACGCATTGTCACGGCGCCATCAGTCACAAACATCAACACTTGACTTTTTGACAGTTAAAATTTTTCTAACGTCTCCAGCACCACCCTGGTAATTGTTTCGCTAGTACACTGACTTGTCTTTTGCTAGCGAGTAACAGTGGAACTGTCGGTTTAAGAGGGTCCAGTACTCGTTCTGTACATTTAAAATAGATTTTTTTTTACAATCTGTTGTCTCATCAACAGATAACCACAGCCGTGTATTTTTTAATTCACATTTCATCTTATTTACCATGTCTACGTGTACAGTTGGTAAATAGTTACATAACGTTGTGCGACTTGGTAACTTCACCTGGGCATTGTATTTATTCCAGAACTCTCGAAATGGTTGTTGATCGAGTATGTGCAGCGGAACATCACAGGCAATCAGCATTAATAGTAAATCAAACATAAACTGTGTTGTCGAAGGCACGCCATTTTTTTATTTTTATGGTGTACGCTATTTACGTGAAGTTCACAATTAAGCTTATCCCAGCACATCAAATCTTTCTCGCACACTTTACAAATTATTTTAGCACCATCATAGAATAAATCCGGGAATTCACCTATGAATTTATTCACTTTGTCAGAAAATGGCCGTTTTCTACCCCTGCGTACGCCTGCCATGCGTTATTATTAAATTAATATCAACAATACAGTATAACAAATAAAATAAAAACACAAAAACAATATGCAATACCCCCAAGTGACATAACGTGTACACAACTCGAAAGCTAATAATAGACTGGACTGGAGAAAGAGTTTCGCGGTCAAGGTGAATGCCGGCGACAGTAAGTACATCTGTACTCTACGACCATGATATACAGAAACGATTTGCAGTTTTAGTCATATGCTCCTTGTTTGAATTGTTCCTCTAGTTTGTCCTACATACTTTTGATTACAATTTTTACAAATAATTTCGTAAATCCCCAACTTTTGTTTCAATTTTGTCTTTTGGATTGCCTAAAATTTGTTGTAATTTGTTTCCCGATGAATGAACTACTGTCACACCTTCATTTTTAAAGATCGTACCAATACCACGGGTGAATCGGGCATCAAATGGAATCGATACAGATTTCGGATTTTCTCTTTTATTTTGAAAGGTCGAGGAATTTTGAAGCGAATTTTCATTTCCTAATTACTTTATCAATTAAACTTACACAATATCCATTACTCGCAGCTATATCCTTAATTAATGCCTTTTCATTTTCGAACCTCTCCTTATTGAGAGAGAAGCTTAATAGACTATGGACTAGAAAATGAAAACTTACCATTTTGTGTTGAGCACAATGGTGAAAGTCGTTAGAGTACTGGTATCTTTTCTGTATATGTCAAATTCTAACTTATTTTCACTATTTCTAATTATTAAGAGGGCTAATCGAACCAGTGTTTGTAAGGTAATTTTTCAAAATTTATTTCTTCCATACGGTTTGGTCAAATTACACCAAATTTGGAGGATCAGTAGTTGAAAGTGTACTAGAGGGTACATGTATATCTATTTTAATTAATTTTCACTTTATGTAGGGAAAATTTATACTATAAATATAAGTGAAATTTGAACGTCATTAGCTCCTGAATTATGATATCAATCGGTAAAATTCGAGGTATAATTCATACATGTCTTCTAGAATGAATCTTCATAATTATGCTCAGCAAGTTTCAAACTTTTATTCCGTACTATTTGGTTAAAATGAATTTTCTAAATAAGTATATTTGTCACTACAAATGGAGCAAGGCAGTGTTACCTCTATCGGGAATCGCACCTCAATGAAGTCGGTGAATAAAACGTCCAGTGAAGGTATAGTCAAGAGCAAAATTATTCAGCGGCGCATGTATAAAAACTTTCTAGAGAGTGACACAGCTATCCGAAGCTTTTTCCCGACTAGGCCCCTTAATACATCTAAAAATGGTAGTTGTCCAGAGTTTTCAATTTCATATATGAATTTAATTGACGCGAAACGACTGTTTAATTGAGGAACAAAGTTGTCAATATCAGCGACTTTTGTATCAAACACTGCAAAAATATCATCCACATATCTAAGCCAAACCCTGGCGAGATACTTCGAGTATTTCTTCTTTTGCTTCCGTCTCGAATCTGTTCATGAAGAGACTGGCAATGAATGGTGACAAAGAGTTACCCATTGCTTCATGTGGTTCGGAAAAATTATCGTTGAATCGAAAGCAATTTTTTTTTCATGCATAGTGAGTTGAAGATATTCTCGTACTACATCTTGACTGAGTTTGTTTAATTCGAGTAGATCCTTAAGGAAGTCCAAGGTCTGTGGTATCGGAACACTTGGAAACAATGAACAAACGCCAAAGGAAATCAAAATTTCACCTTGCAACTGAATATATTTCACCTTATTAATGAAATCATTGGAATTAATCACAGAAAAACTAGGTGGTGCAATAGGTAAATTTTCAAACTCTTCAGTTAACCATTTTAATAGGTGGTAAGTCGGCGATCCGATTGCTGAAACAATAGAACGTACCTACCAACGTTCCTGGTTTATGTATCTTAGGCAAGCAGTACAATCTAGGTACACTTGAGTTAGATACATGTAACCTCCTATTTAAAGCTGGAGTAATAAGGTTATTGTAGGATTTAAGTACATTTCTTACTTCAGGACTCTTCTTCAGATCGGTTGATGTTGACGTCGTCATTATAGTCTTCGTTCTGAATGTCATGTTCTAACTTACTCTACCCGTTGGTGGTGTGGAAATGAGTTTACAAAATTATTAAAATTGTGTAAAGAATAGCCAGAAAAAATTAAAAAAAAAGGTAACAATGGAATGACGATTTTTTGGACTTGATATTGATTAGAAATTCGATTCTCTTCATTTTCATGAAGAGGCTGTCTTTTACCATCACCGGCCACATAAAATAACCGCACATAGATAAATATTTAAAAAGTGAAGTTATGCATCTTTTATTATCCTATCGTATATATTATATCTACACATTTCAGTCAGTTCATGATTCAGGTAAACATTTATACAACACCCTGTGTGTGTATATATTTATATACACGTATATACGAAATCTGTTGTAATTGCTAAACAAAATCTTTGGGTCTTTTATTTTTCCAAATATCCGAATATCTATATTAACATAAGATTTTAGAGGAAAATAGCATAAGTTTAAAGTTGACTGGTTAAAATCTGATTATTATTATTATTATTTTTTTTTTGCATTAGGACTTAGTCCGTACAGCCACATGCACTTATATTAACTAAAAGGTAAACTAATGCTAACATGAAAAAATACATTGGGAAAATACAGGGACACTCTTCTCGCCTAGGGGCCTATCAAGGCATTTGGTTTTTTAACAAAGACATCACAGGTGCGGCGACGGGTAGATTAGGAAAATAAACAAAGGTAACACAAAGGAGCAAATCTACACCTAAATTCTAACGCCGCTTCTTTGGATAAATAATACTAAACAGTTCAAAATTTCGATTTTGTTAAGATGCATCAAGGTCAGTAAGTTGAATGGTGTTGGAATATTTATTTCTAGTAATTTATTGTATAGTTCATTACTTTCGTTTATGTGTTTACTACAGTTAAAGAAAATACGGTCTAAGTCACCCTCAGTATTACATGTGTCACATAAATTCGATGTGACAAGTCCCAGTTTATAAAGGTGTGTAGGATAACCGCAGTGTCCAAATTTTATCCTGCTGATGATAGTTATATATTTTTTAGGCAAGTTGAAGTTATCATGCCAAAATTCGTTAGGGATTTCGGGATTTATTTTACAATACCTCGTGGGGTTCGTAATAACGAATTCTTGCCACATGTTGGACCACTTTCTTTTGGCTTTACGTTTGTAGATATTTACACAATCATCGTAACTTAACTGGTTTGGGGTGTATATTCCAGATGTAATACTTTCCTTAGCGATTAAGTCCACCTTTTCATTAAAATGAATACCGCTGTGAGCTTTAACCCACATAAAAGTAACATGGCCACCATTTAATTGAAATTGGTTATCAATGTTTTAATTTTTACAGTAAAAGGATTAGATGGAATATTTGGAGGATGACTATTATTGAGAAAGGTCAAAACGGACATAGAATCTGAGATGATAATATAGAATTTACCAAGACTATATATTCCATTGCTTTGTAAATAGCAAATGCTTCAGCTGAAAAAATTTAAGATTCCTTATTTAATTTAAGTTTTGTGGAAATTATATTGAGGAATTATATAAGCTGAACCAGTTCCATGAATTGATTTTGGCGCATCTGTATATATTTGTGTACACTGTGATCCAAATTTTGAAGAAAAATGCTGTGGGTTTCTACCTGATTCTCACTGTATTTGGGGATGATTACTGGGAATTCAGAACTCAAATCAAAGAAATCATATTCTGGTGTGGGTGGATATAATGGCTCGATAATTTTAAAAGAATCGAAAATTTGACGGAAGGCAGTACATAGAGGTGGAGAATTTCTTTTTTTGCCAGAATTTATTAACCAGGTCGTGAATACTTATTTTACAAATATTATCTAAATCGTCCGAATTTTTGCTTTTGCATTTTAAAATAAATTTCTTAGAGAGATATTCTCTTCTTAGCTGCAACGGTGATTCCAATGCTTCTACACGTAATGGTTCAATGGGGGTAGATGACATAGCACCTAAACAAATTCGAAGGGCTTTATTCTGAACTATGTCAATACGTTTTAGGTTAGTGTTGGAGGCAGAACCATAGAATATTGAACCGTAATCAATAATGGAACGAATATAAGATCTATAAAATAAAAGAGAAATTCTTTGATCGGATCCCCACCATGTTTTTGTAGTAGTTTTGAGAAAATTAAGTCCTTTCTCACACTTATTTATGATATTCTCGATAAAAGGTTTCCAAAATCTGATTATTAAGTTATTGATTTTGTTTTATGTGTAAACAGCAATGAATAAAATTATTGTTAGGATTTTAATACAAACGATTATTAATTAATAACATAACCTATAAGTAAGTCATTGATCAACTACTGTTGCTACTTACCATTCATTGTATGTTCTTCAACATTATTAAGTGCTAGATTTAATATACGTCTAGTTCTTGATTGTTCTTGCATTTTTCTTTACACAAAACACTGGTCCACAAATAAACAAAATTGTAACGCCTTACACACTTCGTTCAAACATAGACTAGTCCGTTTTAAGTGTTAACTTATATTTGAAATTAGATTGAAATAGGCGGTAGTCCAGTTATTACATGATCTCAAAAGGGCGGTTCTCCAGTAACGACTTTTTAAAAAATTGTTCTTTATATAAAAAGCCTGGAGTCCCACAAACGCCCTTTTAAACAATAATTGTATATGGACAACCGACTGCTTATACTTTTATTATTCATTGGAGATGCGCCGTTTTCATACTAAAATAAAGGTATGTTCTTGTAGTATTTGCCCAAAAATGGACACCCGCCCCTTCAATTCTAAGGTACAGAATTATTCTATTTGAAGAATTTTGTCTTCAAAACTGGTACAAGTACCGAGATTTCCGTTGTCTTGTAGTAATTAAATGAAATAATTTATCTAAATGGAACTATTAAGCATGTCTCTCACATTAACACTATGTTTTTCTTTTTGAGAAATTTATGTGCGAACTAGAGCTAGGTATTCCATAGAAATTTGTTCTGAATTTGAATAAAAAAATCTCCCGGAAACCTTCTTGCAGCCTTCGCCATTAGCTTCTCGTGTTTCGTGGGCGATTTTTCGACCTCTAAACGTAGAAACGGTGATTGATTTTTTTATTGATATAATTAGATCTCTTATTGATTTACTCCGAGAACGTTAACCTCACGATGCAACTATTAATTACATATCTTCATCTGAAGGAAAAATAATGTAGATTAATGACAGGTTTTTTTTGTTGGTTGAAGAGTTAATTTACCTGCGAGGTATAAGTTGCGTAAGAGCTAAATATAGACTTATTACAACATCGGATTTAGATGTTTACAAATTTTATCGAGTTAATTATAAGTATTTACATTCCACGGTATTATTTGTAAATACACACAACGGAATGATTAGAGATACTTCAGTTTTATAAAATAAAACAAAAATAAATCTACACATTTTTATTTTGTAATTATTTAAAATAAACTGACACAATTATACATTTACATTGTGGGTAAATCAAATTATGAAAAGAAATTATGAAATTGAATAAAATCTTATTGATATAATAACCAGTGGCGGTTCGTGGGTCAATAGATAGGGAGATCAATTAGAAAAGTTTACTGTATTATCTACTTTTTAAAGTGATTTAAATTCGAAGTCGATCCTCCGGTCTTTTTGAAATGCAAAGTGGTCAATTACTTTTTCATTAAAGTCTTTTATTTTCTTTATTAATGGCTTAAGAAAGAAGATAACCTTTCCTGACCCATGGTATTTCTTAAAAATGTCTTTATTCTTTTTAAGGTGGAAAAACAACGTTCACTTTCGACGGTAGCCATAAGGAGAGTACACAAGATTTTTAACAGTTTGACACTTTCCGAAAAAGTATTGCACAAATTATTGTTAATAAAAAGCTGTAACAAAGCAACTGCACCTTCACTATTGGAAAAATCTTCTCGGCTATATAATACTTCTAATTCAGTTTTAAGTTTCAAATGATTTATGACTGGATACTCCGTTTTAACTAATTTAAACATATCTTGCGGAAAGCTTTTTTTATAATCTTTAAATCGATCTGCGTGAAATAACTGAGACACTGCTAAATGATTACTGAAGCCAAACAGATGTAATTATATCACAAACTTCTAATAAAATTCTCCTTTTTGATTCTTCCGTTTTACATCTCTGGGCAGACTGCATGGATGTCTCCTCCAAATAGTTATTCAAAATTTTATTTCTGATGTCTTCAATTTTACTATTAAAAGCGCCAATACACTTATTTACTGTTATGACATCGATATTACATTTTTGTAATTGATTGAACAATATATCACAATGAGGCATAACTAAATGAAAAAATTTAACCAGTAAAGAAAATGTTCATTTTGTAAGTAGTTTTTTAAACCAATAGCTTGGTTTAGAGTGTTGTTTTCTGATTCATTATCAATGATTTTTTTCTATTCTGTTCGATAGGTATAAACAGTCTCTATGCACTTTGTATTAAAATTCCATCGTGTTGGAGCCGCTTTAGGTAATCTCACCTTAACAACATTATCTAACACGGCTGTTCTCTGGCGATTTTCCAAAGAATGCAGAAAAGCTATGTAAATTAGCAAAAAAAAATTTTATGCTTTTATCCTGACTTGATGCTTTTTGTAAAATTAAATTTAGTTCTTTTTTTCTTATCAAGAGATGTTTGCTTTATCGTTATATTAGGTTTTGGACGGCCACCACCTTTGAATTTCACTCGGTCTTCATAACCCAACTTATGTCCATCTTTCAGTTTTAATATATTTTGTACAACACTCATATTTAATAGTAAACACCAAAAACACTGTTTTACTTAATATCAAGACAAGTAGAGATTTACTAATAAAATGTTCACAAATAAAAACATTAAAAACAACGCGACAGAATTTACCGACCAACGCATACCTAGTCAGCATTAAGACTGCTCTAGTGAACTTCGTGCGTTACCGTTTCCGTAAAATGTGTCAGGGACATTGTCCCTGCCAGTGTTTTCTGTCTCTTTTGCTTTCTGACGATTCGCGCATAAGTCTATTTTACTTTAATTCGTTGTAAATTCGGTCCGTAGCTAGCTTTGAGGACACAAGTTGTGGATTGCCCCAAGATTTTTAAATTATATAAATGAATAATGTAATGATTATGAATGTAGAGGCTCGGTGCTCGGCGGTGATACGAAATCATGCGATCTAGATATTTGAATAGTATTGTGCATAGAATGAACTAGAAACTTTAATATATTTTTTAAGAATATTAAAAATATGTATATATTATATAGTTTTAAACTTCAGAAAATGAATAGCTCTATTTTTTTATTTGTATGTGGGAGGTCATTGACCAAATGACCCTATAGAAGAACCGCTAGTGAGAATGACAATTCTTTCCGCACATGAATAGTATGAAAGTAAATTAGTATCAGGACCTTGAATCTTCATTTTTAGTTGTTCGATGCTGTCTCGACTGATATTTGTCCTACGGTCTAGACCCTATTATACTTAATTATGATTACCGCATTTTTTTTTAATAAAATATAATTATTTTTCTTTTAACCGCGATCGATAACAAAATATAACGATAAATCATACGATTCCAAAAAAAAAATCGAATTCAAATATTTGTTACAAGGATCAAAAAGGACTCGGACACGAATTTAATATCTATTGTTTGAAGGATCTCTGTTTACATTTACAGCGTAACGGTCTGAATTTATTATACTGTTTATCTGTGTATATATTTATCCATAAAGACGAGTTTTATTTGGTTCTTGTTATTACAATAAAATAAATACCTCGTTCAGTAAAATGAAATAAATTATTTTTTATTTAAGAATTGGACTTAAACGAAAATAATGTTCTCTTCGTATTTTTATGTGCTTTTTGCTCTTCTCAAAAGGAATTATGATATCAAGGCTTTGGAATTCGTTATTTAAAAAAACCACAAAACATACAGCTAGCATTCTTTGAGATACTGATAGAATTAACTTAAAAATGTTCCTCTGTAAAAACGTCTGGTCCAATTATTGTACACAGTAAGAAAAGTAAATTGAATCTTTTGTTATATGTCAATTGTGAAATATACACAAAAAATTTAAAACAGTTTATATCTTCTCTCGTGTGCAATCTATTGCCTTACTTTTCTGAAGTAATGGAGAGCCCCCACAAGACATTTGATGCAATATGGTGTCAAGGCTTCTGACGCAAGTATCATCCTGTGCTTTCCAGTCAAGTTGTGCTTGTGGATATCGATTGTTCTTTTTAGGCGCTTTCTTTACGTTGTGGTTTTATGGGTTCTCATCAAAATTTTCTCTACTAGTGTTCCACAAGGAACCTGTCTGTTGCTCGCTATGCTTTATCTTCATTTTAATGAGTGCAATATCTAATCATGTGCACAGTTTTCAGTCAAGTGTATACGAGATTTTGTTATAGTTTAATACTATAGTTTTTTATAAATTTAAAAATTTACTAATTATGCTTAGTTGGGCACCAATGTATACACTGCGTTCACAATGAAAGGAATAAATTCAATATAATCTGAACAACGTGGTGCATGAATTGTCAGAAGACGACTTTGATTGAAGAATTCAATTCTGCGAACAAATAAATGGAATGCACAATGAAAATTTAAATTCAATACAACACATTCTTTTTTCTGTTTAAGTGGTCACATAAATAGACAAAATTGTATGTACTGGGCGACAGAGAATCCGGTTGTAAGAGGTCCACACACATTATCCTAAGAAAATTGATGTATGGGCAGGAATTGCCGAAATTCGAATTATTAGGCCTTATTTATTTGAATGAACATTAAAAGAATGCTATTTACAATTTTTTGCAATTGCGTTAGCTGTTCTGTTTCCCAACCCACAGGATCCTGATGTGCCAAATGATATAATTTGGTTTCAACAAGACGGGGCACCTCCACACTATGCAATCGCTGTTCGTCAATTTCTAGATCAAACCTTCTCCAATAGATGGATTGGCAGAAGGGAACCTATTGAGTAGCCGCCGAGGTCACCTGATATAACCCCGTCAGATTTTTTCTTATGGTGTTATATAAAATCCAAAGTCTTTGTAAATCGACCTAACAATCTTAATGATTTAAAAGAAATAATACGTCAGGAAATCCAACTAATCTCACCAGAAATGATTCACGATAATTATTCAAATTCAAAAATGCATTGAAGTAACCGGGCAACACATTGAACATGTAATTACATAGAAACATTTTTAGAAAGTTAATGCAGCAAGTTAGTATCTGAAGTTTTTTGTAAATAATAAAAAAAAGTATTTATAATAAAAATCTGTTTGCTACATCATTTGTTTTTTCCTTCCCTAGGGCTCATCTGAGTTGACTCCGAGGGCACTGCAGTCTCCTGGGCTTATTGTGCACTCCCTATTTTGCTTTACTCTACCCATTCCAGTACCCCTGTGCCACTGATCAAATGGTACAGGTATATGACTGGATGAGTTCTGATGGTTTCCGGGTCGGTTTGTGTTTGCCCGTATATATTGTACCTCCTACGAGCTAATGCTTCTCATTCGAATATGATATGGTCCACGGTTTCTGGGTCTTTCCCACATAGTCTGCAGTCTAAGTCACCATCATACATTCCCATTGTTTACAGGTGCTTTTTAACAGCCATATGTCCTGTTAGAAGCGCTGTTACTGTTTTCAACTGAAACCTAGTCATTCTTAACAGTTCTACAATTTGTTTGGAGCATGGGTCTTTGATTAGTGTTTTCCCATGTCGATTGCTTGTTCCTTCAGTAATTGTTATGTTGCTTCTTGATCCAGTCTTTGATGAATCCCCTTGCTGAGCATTTGGGAATACCCAGCACGAGTTCTGGGCCGAGAAATGGGTCGGCATATCCTTGTCTAGCAAGGCTGTCTGCTTTTTCGTTGCCTGATATCCCAGAATGTCCGAGCACCCAGAGTAATTTAACTCTGTTCCGTTCTCCCAGAGTTCTGAGCTCTTCATGACATTGCTATACCAGTCTTGATGACACTTTATATGAGGCTAGTGCCTTCAGTGCTGCCTGGCTGTCCGATACGATAAATATTTGTTGATTCTCGTACGCTCTGCTTATGTTTTCATGTGCACATTGTAGTATCGCGCAGATTTCTGTCTGGAATACGGAGGAGTAGTGTCCCAATGAGAGTCTTATACTCTCCCTTGGTCTTTCTCCGTATATTCCTGCTCCAGCTCCTGTTTCTGTCCTAGACCCATCTGTGTATCAGGTCAATCCCTTGCGTAGAATGTCAGGAGCTCCTGTATGCCATTCCCTCCCCTCTCCAATAATGATGTCGAAAGGTTTGTGGAACATATATTTTGGTGTCATGTAGTCTGATCTCATATTCAGTATATGATCTTCTACTATGTTTGCTATCCTCATATGTCCCGATCGTGCGCTATGCAGATTCGGACCGTTTAAATTCTGCAGCCTGTAGGCCCCCATTCTGGCCTCCCCCTGAATCACTTTGCTAAGTGGAGGAAGATTCAGAAGGGTTTCCATGGTCGCAGTAGAAGTGCTTTTCATGGCACTTGTTATTCCCAAGCAAGCCAGTCTCTGTATCCGGCTCAGCCTGTTGGTTGCCGCTGCTTGGGTTGTCTTAAGCCACCACACTAATGCAGCGAACGTGATTGTAGGTCTTATTGCCTTGGTATAGAGCCAGTGCATCATACCAGGTCTGAGTCCCCACCGATTTCCATATGCTACATCCTTGGAAACGTCTTTTTATCGTCAATACAAGTCCGTACAGAAATACAGGGTGTTAAATTTAAAATAACAAAGTTGATGTCGCTTCTAGAATAACCAGAAGTGACATTGACTTGGCGTATGTCTCAAAATGTGTCAATTCAAATTTGAAAATCGACATGTTCGAGGGTTTTTTTTACAAAACCACATTGTTAAGATTATATTGAATTTATTCCTTTCATCGTGAACGTACTGTATGTTAGAAAATTATGTTAAAATATCCCGTTTTAAAATAAGCTATTAACATTGATAATTAATGAGCAATTATGAACCTTATTATTGTAACATTTGTTGTATAAATTTAAATATTTTAAAATGTATATCGGAAGCTCTACTTATTACCTTTTAATTATATAAATTGCATATATTACCTTTTTTACAAAATGCACTAGCAATGTCACCGAATTATCAGAAAGTGTACGGTATAATTATTTAAAATACCGATTTTTCCATGGTTAAGTAATGTTATATTCGTTGAACATTTTTTACCACCATTTTTTTATTTGTTTATGCGATAGCATTTGAATATCTAAGCTCACAAAGTTTTTTCAACTTTCAATATTTTAGAACTCCATTATTTATTTATTTTAACTGCAGAAGACATATAAAATCCATTCTGCTTAAAACATTGTTTTACACTTCGTAAAAAATATGTTGTAATTGTAATTAGAATCATTAACTGTAATTATTTATTTTACCTTTTGACCTTAGCATTCTTTATATTATCTATATCAGGATGAATCATACATTTTTTCCACTCCTAACGTATTTAACAAAAATTTTGGCAAATTTTTCAAACGCAAATAATAAAAGACATATACTTGTATATTCTTAAAATAATATTATTTAGGGAAATTAGCACATATAATAGCAATAACAAATATTTAAGGCACGATGGCACGCAATTTTCGGCTGTAATATAATTTTAAATGCACAAAGCAGTGAATTTGTGCCAAAACATTTGTTACATACGTTACTTATAGTGAACTCTGTCAATGTGTTTATCATTTTCAAAGCCATTTTTCTAATTGACGGCTAAAATTCAACATTAATATGATTTATTGCAATATATTCACCTTTCTTGCTATTTTCTATCTTTTGCCGGATTCGCTGGTGTTAATAAAAATATTCCTTCTTAGTCGCTTACCAATCTTTCGGGTTATTCTTTACTATTATTATTTTAAAACAAAAATTTAAATAATCAAAATGTTATTAAGAACAGATGTCACGATTTTTTAAAAAATGTTACAATCTCTGTCTCAGTTGAGTTTTTCAATCCAGATTTTATTTCTTGTGACTAGATTCTACGACCTAATTGAAAATTCCAGAAATTGCTTTTGCCATAAAGGATGAAAAGCTCTTTTTTTTAAACATAAGAATTAAAAAATTCTTAGGTTATACGGTTTTTTGTTTATGAAATATTTTCATGTAGTTAACTGGCCTATGATAAATAAAAGAAATTGTTATTTGCAACAAATACAACTACCATAGTATAATATAACAAATTACAAACAAAACGTATTAAAATTTTATTGTAATTTACTTGGGAACTTTAAAGCATACTAAAAAACGTATGTGGAGAAATTTAAGATATTTTTTATTAAAACTTTCAGGCTATACAATCTATATGTAATACATTATCTTCGTATATTATATGATACATATGTACGTTGCTGTCTGTATACATATATTTTTAACCTTAACACACATTGATGATGTTTTCAATAGAATTTAATGTGTACCCGTCATTCTCAATCATATCATATTCGAATGATTAGTTATTGTTGTCGTTATTAGATATTACTGTTACCTGTAACTAATCTGATCTTTAAAATACATGTCCTAATATCCGTAGCTACCTAATCCACTTTCTTTACACACGTGAGTAGCATTTGGTGTTTGTTTATGTTCAAGTGTGTGTGTGTGTGATTGCCGATTTTGTAACATTTTTTATGTGTTTTCTCTTCCGCATTTTGCAATAACCAACGAATCGCTTTGCAGGCCCTAAAACGCAAAGAGGATGAAAGCGAGAGAACCAGCGTCTCGACACCACCAGGGTCCGTCGGCGACCGCAGTTGTACCTCCAGTCAAGGTAAGTACGTGGGCGGAGTTTTTGCATTTCAGTTGTTTTGTTCAGTTGTTTGCGGTTGCGATTAGCGCACGGCCAGCTCAGTATTACCTACTATAAGGTGATAGTTGAGTTGGAATGGTAAGCGCTCCGAGAGAGCGCCGTTCTCAGCGATATATCCACGGTGCGCGATTGTTTTTCAGCCTGCTATGATGATCGCGTTTCGTCATACCTACATAGTTTGCTTTTGACGATAACACGATGTGCTTCGGCTCTTTATCGCTAGATAACGTAGTTATTTTTTGCGTATTACCAGTTATAAGTGTCGAGTTGGGGAAAAATGAGCACTCTGCCTAAGATTCGGGTGAAATCTAGAGGCAGCAGGTTGAGCATAAAGGCAGACACCCTGCCGAAATCGAATAAATATGCCACCTTCACTCTGACCAAGCGACAACCCGCACATCAGACAAACAACAACACGATCCTAAAATATACAGGTGTGTTTTGTTTAGCAGCAACAACAACAAAGGAATTTTGGAAATGTTATCTACAACCACTTTTCTAGTTTTTTCCACAGTTACTGTGTTTATAGTGAAATGTACATATGTACACCGCAATTGCCATCAACAAAAATTGTGAATCAGCTGATGTAATTCTAATTTAATGAGTACAATTTTAAATACAGCGACATGTTTTTCAAGCGAATAGTGTCAGTGTCAAGTTTACAAAGTTTTCAATTCAATTTTCATGGTCTTAGTGTATACGAGTATAAGGTATTGAAACTCACAAATCCTACTTGACGTGTCCAGTATGTAAATCGTTTGATAATAAATAGAATTCTAAATATGGCGAGCTCTTTAATAAGGTGCAAGACAGGCGCCTTACTTGCAGGATTAATGATTATTTCGTCCGTTAAAAAACGTGTAACTGTTTGTATCAGTATCCTCGCAGAAGGTGTTTTTTATCATCCCTAAATGAAAAGCGGGAAGGATGATTCGATATTTATTTTTAAAATAATTAATGTTTGATCTCCGTTATCTCTGATTAATAAATAGCAAGTTGTGTAACACGTGGTTGAGTTTAATAATTTCATTCAATATTTTATTCAAAATTCGTATCTCAATCTAATCAAAAGTTAGGATATCTGTCTAAAGTAAATCACATATTGTTAACTTCGAAGGGTAGCCCTAGCAAAATGAGTGTATAAGTTCCAATTTGGACAAATATGCGAAAAATATTTAGATAATATTTTTATCAAATATGGCATGACAGATATGACCCTCACAACATCCGCGACTTTTTGTTTGCAATACTTCTCCGGTGAAGTCATTACGAATCAGTAAATATTTTGTATTATTTTGCAGAAATTTTTTTGAGAAAAATCAATTTAAAATTTATTAACGTCAGGCGATATTAAGTAAAATTATCAATATTATACAAAATACATAACCTAAATTTACAGTATCTGTCCGAAATAGGCTTTTCACTGTGTGGCAATGGGACAGTCGGTGTTGAAAGGTCTTATTAGAACTTTCAATTCATATGCACGTAAAATGTACACTTTTGAGATGTCTCCATAAAAATATATCGATGGGCATTAGATCGGGAGGCCTAGCAGGCCATTTTGTGAATTCCTATCTACCGATCCATCTGTCTGGAAATATATTCTCTCACTTTATGCTTTGCCGAGGGGCACCGCTCTCTGAAGCCACACCCCATTTTGAATCAAATTATTCCCATTAGGGAATAACGCGGCGCATACAGATATCACATTGTTTTGTAGGACTTCCAGATATTTTTGAGCAGTTCAATTTCAATCCATAAAAATGGTGTATGGACATAAAAAATTTGTTATGCTTTTATGTATTTTGTAAAACACCATACATACATTATTGTACTTTACGATTCCATAATTTTCTCTTATGACCTGTATCTAATAGAGTTACCAACGTGAAAAAAACAAAATCTAATCTAACGGCGGTACATCTAGAAGAGGCCTTACCTTCACCATTTTTTCCTTCGAAACACAGTTGACTGTGTTTTGCGGAATCACTTTGTGTAGATGAATAATGCATTATAAACCAACATTCAAATGAGTTGATAAATTCTGGATTTCTGGTTATCGAACTTTTACCACGTACCTAATCAATATTCGTGGGTAATATCTGCGGTGATTCATCCCATCACAATTTGTTTGATACACATAGGTAGAAAGATGCCTCAGATTGTGCAAATAAACACGACATATAAAATTATATATTCTTTATAATATAATAATAGATATATGTCAGATGATGGTAGATATGACCGGTGTCGGCGGTATCTTGAAATAGCGCTAAATTATATATTTAGTTCTGTTATAAATATATAAGAAATAAATCAAAAGAGAAAGGGAATTCAAAAATATAAATAAACGGAATTTATATTGGTTATGTATTGTTGCTATATTGGTGTTATAAGGTGTTTTTATGGTCAATAAAAAATAAATTAAAAGAGAAAGGTTCTAACTTAGAACATAATTGACATACCTACGTATTTTGTTGTGAGTGCAATTGGTTTTTTGTTCTTAAATCGATTTTATGCTCATTTCATTATGTTATTTTCTTACCAAAATGACGGTAATAGATTACCAAGTCGTTTATTGTTTACAGTTTCAAATATGCAGTGCCTATATACTATTGAAAAAGAATGTGTTTCTATTTTCCAGTTTAAATTTAGAGAAAAATAATGATTCCAAAACTTGTGTATGTTGAAAACACATTTACATTATGGAATGTTGGAAACAAATACTTTAATTCTCATAACATATTGAGTACATCAAATTTTAAAAAATTCAAAGTGCAGATCTTCTACTTGAACAACCATTTAACATCGTTTTAAAGTTGATGTTATTACACAAATGAGACTTCCCTATCATTTAATAAAATTAAATGTAAAAAGTCATGCCCGTAAATGGTATAGCATGTTTAAATTTTCGGTTTCGTGAGTAAAAATATGTTGGTTTATAGGGGTTAGGAGCAAATACATGATTTACGAGATAATTCCTGTTTATCTCTACACATTTTTATTGTATGTACTCATATATAAAATATATCAATTTATAAATCTTACATATTATTTATGTCTTGAAAATTGTTTGTTTCGCTGATTAAACAACGAGAAAAGTAACTCAAAAAAACAGTAAAAGTGGTTGACTGGTAACACACAACACTCTCACCCTAATGTTATTATTTATATTTATAGCAGGAGATTCAGATGCAGCTGTAGAACTGCGAGAAGAAAAATATGAAATACATATCGAAAGGTCCCAAACGGGCCTCGGCTTGTCCATCGCGGGCGGCCGGGGTTCAACGCCCTTCAAGGGCGACGACGAGGGCATATTTATATCCCGCGTAACCGAGAGCGGCCCGGCTGACCTTGCCGGGCTCAAAGTGGGCGACAAAGTTCTATCAGTGAACGGTGTTAACGTGACAGACGTCAGTCATTATGACGCCGTGGAGGTTCTAAAAGCATCAGGTTCAGTGTTGATCCTCGAGGTGACCCGCGAAGTAACTAGACTTGTCCGTCCTGTTGTCATCAACAAGAGTGAACTGCCTCCCATTGTGAACAAACCAGAAACCCATCACATTCCCCCTCCTCCTTTGCCCCCCATAGACGACAATGTCGTCATGCAGAAGGTCCTGGTGCATACGACGTTGATCCGCGACTCCAGAGGACTCGGGTTTAGTATAGCAGGTGGTAAGGGGTCGCAGCCTTTCAAAGCTGACTCTGATGCCGTCTACGTATCACGCATTACTGACGGAGGTGTCGCAGATAAAGACGGGAAGTTGGCTCTGGGTGATAGAGTCGTTTCTATAAATGGTGTTGACTTGACCGGTGCCTCTCACAATCAAGCCGTGAACATGCTAACGGGTCTAGAGCGTTTTGTTAGACTAACAGTTGAACGTGAAATACCAGTAGACAAAAATGCGAGCCCCAATCCATCGCCGGGGCAGCAGCAGTCGCCGAGGCTTTTCGGGCTGCCAAAGCCCTACACCGGGCTCTATGCTGCTAACAGCTACATGGCGAACAGGCCTGGTTATGCCGGATACAGAAGATCCCTGGAAGTTGACAAAAAGGTACGTTGATTTTATTTTTGAACTTTAAAGTTTAGGGTGTTAGCGTATTAGGGTGATCTACTAAGGAAGAAACGTTTGTATTAAATGTAATTCTGAGTAAAAAGTACCTACAAACTTAAAAATGGCGAAAATAATTGTTTTTGGCGGTCTTTGAAAAGCTACTAAGTATTCTGTACAAAATCACTTTTCAATACTATTAAGAAAATAAAGCAAGATTATGTTATGTTTAGAATTCAAAGTGTAAGTTCTACAAATTTGTTTTAAATGATTTGATATTAAATGAAAAAGCCTATCAAATTTTATTATAATGTAAAAATAAATTCACTTTAAGAAATTACTTAACGTTGCATTCCAAAAATAATAAAATACTTTTATTACTTAATATAAGAAGTAATAATAATAGAATATTATGATTTGTTGGGGTGGAGGTGAATTTTCGCCATAACTTTTTTGTTTTATTTTTTTTGACATTTAAAACAGAATAGTACCAATGATAAAAACTGCATAAAAAAAGGTCCTCTTACTAAATGTTGTAGGAGCTGTCGTTTTTGAGTTATTTGTATTTAAATATTGCAATGTGGTCCATTTTATAATAATTATAAATAAATATAAATCGCTGTTAAAATTTTTCTGTTAATATCAAAAATAATTCATCCTAAATACCATATAGATTTAACGTTATAGGCAATTCTAATGCGTATTTTTTTTATTAATAGGAAATACGATTATTCGTATTTCTTATCAATAAAAAAAATACGTATCAGTATTGCCTGTAATTTTATATATTAAATCCATATGGTATTTAAAATGAATTGTTTGTTTTCATTGTTCTTTGTTCATTGTTCTCATCAACAAAAAAAAATGAACAGAGATTTAAAGTTTTATGTTTGTAATCCTGGCGACGATGACGTGCTAACACTGTCTTAAATGTCAAAATTTCATGCCCATGAATTAAGAATTTCTTTCAGTGTGGAATATTAATAGCTTCAAATATTTTGGTAGATTAAAAAAATAATCAGTTTAGCCTATAATTTTTGTACAAAAATTTATGGTAAATTTTTTACTCTGAGTTATATTTTGAGTATAGTTTCCATTCACCGTTAGGGACACCCTAAGGATAAAAAATATATGTATAATATTTGTTTTTCTACAATATTTTTAATATAAATTTTTTAATACAATTTTAATTAGTGAATATTACAGGTGTCCTAAAGTAGTTACAAAGATATTTGCTCGGATTTTTTTTCATCGTAAAATTATATAGTCATAATCTGATTTGTATTTTAAATAAACTGTGGTATCAAAATACACAAGGATGTACTAAAGTAAATTTTAATTCTTAAAAATTAGTAAATAGGATCGAAATGAAAGTTAGAAAGCAGGAATCCTCAGTGTAATTGATAAATTGAGGTTAGGACAATTTATTTAATATAATTTAGTCATATCTACCTGTTTTACACATTTATTTACTGTTATTATTATCATAAATAAAAATTCTGCTTGAACAAAAGTCGGACAACATATCGTACCGCAAGGAAATTTTAGCACCGCCACTGGCCTACATCTAAGCATCCGACGAAAACATCCTCGTTCAGCAACAGTTGTTATGCTCATTAACTATGCTTTATAAATGATATTAATTCATGGGATACGGCAAGCTACCGAGGCCTATAAAACCAATCAGAAGCTAGATTTATCTTTTCCTATGCACAGGCAACTAGATAACAGACGGGCCAAAGGGAAATCATATAAATTTGCAGCTCGTTCCCGTTTTAAGAGTCAAATCAGCGGAGTCGTTAATCTTTCGAGGAAGTAATAACTATTGTTTGAATTTTTTTTGGAATTTAATGATTAGATAGTTGCAGGTACAGTCACAAATCGCAATCAATAATTGTGTCCTAGATAGAGTCTAACTACCCGTAAATTAAGAAGATACAAAGAGAAAGAACATGAAACAGTTTTAAACTGAGTGGCAATTGAGGTTTTATTTTTATTTAAAACATTAAATAACTGTAAAAATCGTCTAGAACTGATTAATAATTGATCCTTGTTAATGCGTGACCCTAGATCACATTTTTCGTGATACCTCAGCAATGGTTGGACTAGCAGATTTAAAAAAACTTAGTTTAATTTTGAATTTAACAAAGAACACCGCAACATATGCGTTGTTCCGCTCTTGAGGCCTCGTATACATTCATATTTGCTTCAGACGTCACTCAATAATATTTAATAGTGGTAAATGCTTATGGGGACAGCAAAACGTGAAATTTTGTCACAAACTCGGATTTTTTTACCGGAATGAATACCCTGTAGTTGAGTTAAAATGGTTTCATGTCGGTCCAAAAAAAATGCTTTCTTCTCATTTTTTTTTCTATGCCTACCTTTCAAATCGATTTATGATCTAGCATTTCATGGTTATGGCTTTTACAATTTAATAGGCGATAACTTGAATAAGAGCTTTTTTATAAAGGAATGTGATTTCTTGATAATTAATTGAGCGAAACCAGTCCCGTTTTTATTCGCAAGGCAATAGCTTTATTTTGAACAAGGAGCATGATCCATACGTATTGTTTAAATGTAAAACAAATGAATAAGAAGCGAATGTTCTCATTCGTCACTTTTAAGAACTTTCCTTTTTCATTTTCAAATACATACAATTTAATTTTCTGTTTCAATTGAAACAACTGAATAAGCACGTTTAAAATTAAAATTGTTAGTACAAAACATACAAATTTAGATTAAATTTTATGGGAAGAACCATGTTTAGGCTCAATTCCCAGCATGACTGGAGGAAAAAATGGCAAACTGGTTAATTACACCGGCACACAAAAAAAAAAGTTGTTTGTACATTTGACGCCACCGACCTCCCGACATGTATTTCGACCCGCTGAATCCGAATTTGAAGTCAGTTTGGACCGTACACCCTCAAATATCGAGTAAATTGAAAAACCGTAAAAAATAGCGAAAATTGGGTGTTTCGGTAATAAAAAAAAATTTGTGGATCTAAACCAAGCCTAATTTTTATGTATTTCGATCCGCTGAATCCGAATCTAAAGTATATTTAGACCATAAGCCGTTTTAAATCTAAGTAAATTGTAAAAAACCCTCGAAAATTGCTAAAAATGGCAAAAAATTGTGATTACGTCGATGAAAAAAATTTTGTAGACCCGGATCGAAGAGGATTTTTTATGTAATTTGATCTGTTGAATCCGAATCTGAAATATATTTGGCCCATTAATCCCTCAAAATCTCAAAAAATCGCAAAAAATCGATAAAATAGCAAAAAATTGCAGTTGAAAAAATTGAAAAAAAATCTATGAAACACGATTAAATACGTTTCTTGTATTTTTTTTATGCATAAAATACAAGTTTAGAATCTGAAAATGTGAAAAATTACAATTTACTTAGATTTAAAACGGCTTATGGTCTAAATATACTTTAGATTCGTATTCAGCGGATCGAAATACATAAAAATCAGGCTTGGTTTAGATCCACAACATTTTTTTTATTACCAAAACACCCAATTTTCGTTATTTTTTACGGTTTTTCAATTTACTGGATATTTGAGGGTGTACGGTCCAAACTGACTTCAAATTCGGATTCAGCGGGTCGAAATACATGTCGGGAGGTAGGTGGCGTCAAATGTACAAACAACTTTTTTTTTTGTGTGCCGGTGTTATCATCTTGCAAAATAAAAGTTAGGCGAATTTATATTTTTATTTTTCGTATTCTGTAGTATTAAGTAATAGTCAGTATTAAGTGATTATAGAGCGCAAAAAATTTATTGTATATAAACCATAGTATTTTTCTTTCTCTTTTTAGGGACTTACTACCACATGAATAATTCTTCGTTATCTAAAAAATATATTAGTTACCCAGTATATGGACTGGAAAAATAAACCTTTGCACTTGTGACTTTACGTCAAAAAATTAGTCAGAGTGTGTTTTTTGACAACTAATATGAGACACAAAAATAATAATATAATTCCCTAACGTTTCGGAAAACGAATCTGTTTCCTTTTTTAATGTTATTTATCTTTTTTTTAGAATATGTCAAGCGTGAAACTTGACACATTATTTGTTTATGTAATATCCATAGATACTTACATACTAACCTTACACTGAGAGGTCTGTTTGAACATAAAAATTATATTAGAAAGGGTGAAATTGAAAAATCAAAAATTTGGCAAATGGACATAGAATAGAATTCGGCAAAAATTTTAATGAAAGAAGCGGATAGCAAATAAAGAAAAATTAAGGTATCGGCAATGATATTGAATGAAAAAAATGTTTATCCCATTGCTCTGTAGATTTTGGTACAAAGTGGTTACCGATGTTAAAAGAAGAATTGAACAAAATTAATATTGAATAATTTTTAAGTATCAACAGTTCCATGTAAGTATCTATGGATATTACATAAACAAATAATATATATGTCAAGTTTCACGCTTGAAATTCTAAAAAAAGATAAATAACTTTGAAAAAAGGAAACAGAGTCGTTTTCCGAAACGTTAGGGAATTATATTATTATTTTTGGGTCTCATAGTAGTTGTCAAAAATACCCTCTGACTAATCTTTTGACGTAAAGTCATAAGCGCAGAGGTTTATTTTTCCAGTAACGTACTGGGTAACTAACTATATTTTTTAGATAACGAAGAATTATTCATGTGGTAGTAAGTCCCAAAAAATAGAAAGAAAAATTTAAAGAATACCACAAATAACGTTCAGACAATATTTATAAAACCGTAGTAAGTGTTCATAACTACACCACTGGCGGAAAGATGAAGCGGTAATCGACAGAAGATTACCGTTCTGAAAATTGTAGATTTTGTCGTCGAAAATATGTGAATAAGTGCTTTATAATTCATAAGATTCCGTAGAAAATGTATTTATACTGAGAGTAGGTAAGTTATCTTTGCTCTCGTTGTTATTTACTGCCTAATTATTGAAGTTTGTAATATGAAAGGTTAGGCTTCAATATGTCTAATTAGCATAACGAGTTCATAAGATTCAAACACTATCTATTATTATAGCAACTTTTTTATTACTAACACTAAGGTTAAAAATTAAATAGGTTGCTGGTAGTTGCGATATTGTTTTGCTGTGGTGGGGATTTATTATAAATGATGTCATATTTGGAATGCATAATAAATAGCCTTGTGTACAGGTACAGAGTGATTCACACAATTGGTAAAAAGCACCTACCGATTTAGTTTAAAACCAACAATTTTTTCACACCTCATTCGTTTTTTTTTTTTTTTAGATTTACTCGGAAATGGCTGCAGATGTCAACTTTTGACACGAGTAGCTCTTTTCATTATTTTTCTTTTCGTAACTTGTTTACATGTTTACAAAACTTGTGAACAAAAATGTTGCACGATTGAGTCATATCTACGCTACTGGTAACATAAAAAAATCTGAAAGAATTATCTAAAATCAACCTTAATTTAAAAATAGTGTCTGTCAAATGTTAAATGTTAGATTTTTATTTTTGACGGTTCTCTAGTTATATGGAAAAAACTAGTTTTTCCAGGGGCCTTTCAAAGGCTGTAGCTCCCTTTTTCCTTAGAATGGCCCAAGGAATTTGTACACGTACTTAGAAAGCGTCCTGTATAAGCAAATCGAGAATGAAATCTCTCTAAATAAATGTAGTTATTGAGAACCGTTGAGCATGGTTTGTATATTTATTCCCTCACGCTTTCCATTACTTAATTTTTCTGATAGTTCTAGCATTAATACGTTCTATTATTGGGTACTAGAAAGCGGGAGTTTTTGCGGTTTACCAAAAAAAAAATCCCAGTGAAAATTCTTTATTATTAAACATCTCCCATCTTATCATGGTTTGAAATTATAGTCACGAATGTTGCTTTTCGTGCGGAGTACGACTTTTTTTAAACTTGATGCCTGATTGTTTCACTAAGCGAAATATTATCTACGCAGAGCGTAGATAATATCCCGATAACATCAAAAACAGTAGACCATCGGCGAATAACTGTTATAATGATATGAAATGTAATAAAAAATAATTGAATCAAATTTTAATGAACTACCTACGCATAGCCTAATTTAGAGTAAAATAATAATGATAATTTGTACATTCTATTGATCGTATATATTTATGTGACATGACACGGACAACTAAAATAAAAGAAGTATATTTTAGTACATTGGTTTTGAGATAGCAAACAAATCACACTTTATAAAGAAAATTTCAGAAATGTCAATTAAAAATAGTTTGGAATGAAAAATAATATTAACTGAAATTTTTTTGTTAATTATTATTTACTAACTTTTACAAATCTTATCACAGATAAGTATAACATATATCTTTTTAAACAATTATTTTCCCGGCTATTTGCCAAATCGTTGAAACTTGGATTACAAAAAATATAATATGCGCATTATGTTTTTAAATTATTTCGTTGACCCTAAGGGGTATTTCCACTATATAGTTTCAATTATTCTGTTCTCTGAAGCCATTAATGTTTATTACATTAAGGTTTACAAGTTTTCTTACTTTGGATTCTTTAAATGTGCTGGCTACCCTGATGACGCTATGGCAAACAGAAACACGTGTCGGTAGATATTTTAAAGTTTTTTAAAGTGAGTGTCAACTGGTGAGTACCTTGTGTTTTATTTGTTTTTGGTTTTACTAGACAGAATAGTTGAAATTAAAAATAACATTATTGAGTCAGTAGTACTGAACATAATGTGCATATTATCTTTTTTGTAATGCAAGTTTCAGCGTTTTGGCAAATAGCCTGGAAAATAATTGTTTAAAAGGATATATGTTATACTTATCTGTGATAAGATTTGTAAAAGTTAGTAAATAATAATTAACAAAAAATTTTCAGTTAATATTATTTTTCATTCCACTCTATATTTTAACTTTTATCAAGAAGAGGAACTTAATTTGTTTTTAAAAATAGTTGTTTATGCTACGCTGTGTCCGCTCGTAACTATCTGCACTGAGATCTGCCCTCCAGTTTAAGTTGGCTGATATAGGGCGATTCATTGATGTCACGGCAAACTTCAAGGGTAATTCCTCTCGACAAAAAAAAATCAAAAAACAAGAATAACATTTTTTTTCCTAAAATACTTACTAGATGCTCTAAGATGCTTTGAAAGTGTAACATTAAACAGTTTTTAAATAATTATTCAGTGGTGGTTGAAAGTACCGTCTTTAAACTTATCAGGGAAAATTGTTTTCATAGTAGCTACGTATACGGAGTTTCATTAAAAACTAACCAGTGGCGTCGGAGTTAGGGCGGGTTAGGGTGATAGAATCTTACATAAAGTTATTTGTATAAATAAAAACTCATCGAAATGTCGTTAGCACCGTTAGCATCGAATCTAGAATTACTTTGCTCTAATTGCTCAGCGACTGCAGTAAATGTGTGTAAGAATGGGTTTAATTTGATAAAAAAATACCAGTAATTCAGGACATTTTTTGTCATGTTATTAAAAATCACAACGACGCGTACAATACAGCATTTAAGTACCAAAATCATTGACATTTAGATAATATGCCATGGCCCTAATATGGATCCCTGTGGTACGCCCTTTGTGGACGGTAATTAACTTTATAATTAACCACTGGACTTACACAGCCATTGTATTTATTTTAAGTCCTCAAGAAATAAAAAGGAAAAAAACTTTTCTTTTGATTTAACTCGGAAATTTTTTTTTTTTTAACCAAAGAGTACTTTAGGACACCACGTATATTTACTTTACCTCTGTAAATACTGGCTATTATTTCTAATAATCTTATGTTTTCCTAGGTGTCCGAGTCACCGGAACCCATCAAGCCCCAGACGCCACCCCAGCAACTTCCAGAAACGCCTAAAACCAACGGCATAGACCACTCGCCGCGGCAAGAGGTTCCAAAACCGGCACCTCGCCGCCTTAATTCCGCCAGCAGCGAGCCGCAACTGCCTCAGGCTCAGAAACAACCCGTTGCTAACAGTGTACCGCACAACCCAGTCCAGCCAAAACAGACTCAGCCAACAAATCAGAATCAACACCAGAACAATCACAAAAAGGCGACGCCGACGTCTTCGTCAGACGGCGACGATTCACAGGTACTGCCGAAGCCCATCACGAACGAAGAGTTCCAAGCGATGATCCCCGCCCACTTCCTTAAAAACTCCTCCAAATCCACTACCTCCTCCTCAAACGATAAAAACGCCGAGCCCGTCGCGAATTCCGTTACCACGGTTACGATTAAGAAGCCAGACCCGATTGAGCTGCCACCAGCGCCCACGGGGCCAGGCAGGGTCACTGAGACCATCACCAAGAGCACCTTCACCGAGACGGTGGTTACTAGGATAACGGATAATAAGTTGGTAGAGCCCCTGATCATAGAGGTATGCGGTCGCGCAAGCGGCTGAAGTTTTAACTTGTAGTCATTTTTGCATGCATAAGCCCTTTTTGCACCCTTAATTGTTGCTGCATGATTTTTGTATGCTCTGATAGGGTAGTTTCTGGTAATTTTCTTACTGGATACTGGATTTTATGTTGGGATTTCTAATCGTATTAATTTTCTAAACTAGGGGTACCTTTAATAAATAAATAGCACCCTTCTATATGATGCTATACGTTTTATGCCCCAGTCAGCTAAAACTAAAAAAGTTTGGGGGGCACTTGTATTTTGATTGTTAATTGTTTCAAATTTAAATGCTAAGTTGGCTGGTGTATTAACTCGCCCATAACTTCAGTAATTTTCATATTATAACCTAATTAGTGGTGCTCTAAAGAAATGGTACTATGAAAAAAAGTGTACTACTCAACGATTGCAACTTGGCACTTGGCGGCGTAGAGAGAGAAGAAGTATCACTAGTGTGGGACAGAGAGAAAAACTGTTTTTCATTGAAAGGTCGGGATTTAGATCATTGCGCATCCAAAGTCAAGTGCCAAGCTAGAATCATTGATTAACAGATAGGTATCATTTCGAAATAATACGAACACTGTTGTTTAAAACATTTTTGAACACGTATAATTGACGTGGTTTAGCAATTAACTAACAGGAATAATATCATTGGCATCTGGCGAGTCACATAATAAATTTAACGTTTCATGCTTAAGCATGTAGAAACATAAGATACACCGTGTCTCAAGATCTTTTGCAAAGTGGGTGTGACTAGTATAAGTGCGTCATTGTGCAATAAAGTAATTTCGCACTAAATACGGAATTTTAGTACATTGAAAAGACCAATAACCTGTGTTTAAGGCGTGTCATATGTTGTAATAATTGCAGACTGGGAGTATCGAGGCCGGCCGAGGCTAGTTAGTATGTTATTCACGTGCCCACCTGACTCCCTGATAAAGCTGGTAGGTTGAGCTGCATAGGAATGTGCGTATATGTGGAATCTCTTGAGACACGGTGTATATGAGTTGTCCTTAGTTGGGGGGTTAAAACCTTTTGCGAGATGTAGTCAACATGATGCTCTACTCGATGAGCGTTGTGCCAACCAAGTCGGCATCATCTGGAGGTGTATTTTTATTGGTCAGTTATTAAATAGACTACGTTTTTTTGTTTTACTTTAGTCTTAACCATCTGCAAATGATGCCAATTAACTTGATTGCCGAAACTTTCGTCGATCATAGTGTGCAGTGTTATTACCGACTACGAGTATAATGTACGGTAATGTTGCTTCGGCCAGTTAGTATGTTATCACGTGCCCACCTAACTCACTGATAAAGCTGGTAGGTTGGGCTGCGTAGGAATGTGCGCATATGTAGAATCTCTTGAGACACGGTGTATATGAGTTGTCTTTAGTTGGGGGGGTTAAAACCTTTTGCGAGATGTAGTCAACATGGTGCTCTACTCGATGAGCGTTTTGCCAACCAAGTCGGCATCATCTGGAGGTTTATTTTTATTGGTCAGTTATTAAATAGACTACGTTTTTTTGTTTTACTGTAGTCTTAACCATCTGCAGATGATGCCAACTAACTTGATTGCCGAAACTTTCGTCGACCATAGTGTGCAGTGTTATTACCGACTACGAGTATAATGTGCGGTAATGTTGCTTCAGTTGTCATATTGGTTATGTTATAAGAAATAAAATTAGAACTGAAGAAATGACCCATTATCCGATGTGTGCTACAGCCAAGCGCCGAGTTGATGATGATAACCGATGTCATAGTTGATTTGCTCCGTCATGGCCCTGCAATGAGGGCTACCGTTTTTAGGCTCACCGGTTGGCGCCACTGGCGAGTAAGGTCGCTGTCAAAAGTTGTTGTTAGGCGCGGAAAAAGTTTATAGGGTTTTATTATAATTATTTCGTTCACCAGTAAATAAAAAAACTTGTTAATTATGCCTCAGTGTTGTGCAGTTCCATTTTGTTCGGAAACAAAAGGCGGAGATATGCTTCCGAGAGATAAAACTCGCTTAAAACAGTGGTTGGTAACGATTCGCAGGGATTACTTTACTCTTTCGAAACATTCGTGTGTTTGTAAGGAACATTTTAATCCTGACGATTATGCGTCTAGGAGTCTATTACAGAAAGTCGTAAGTAAGAATCATGCACATTAGTTGTTTTCATCGTGTTCGTGCTTGATATAACCTAACTTTTATGACATAAGACACCTCTGATAGATACAATAGTTTCCCTAGTGAGCAAGTAAATTACTACTTTCCCCTTCTGCCATCAGTGTTAAATTTTTTCAGCTAATTTTTATAAAAATTAATAAAAACTCACGTTAAAAAGCCGTAATAAACATTACCGTGTAGTGACATGGACCTTACCCCAACTAGCGTCTCTGGTGGTGAATTCAAGCGCGGTAGCCCTCATTAAATATGTATTTGTGACAGGCTTTAAATTATTTAATTTTCAAATTTCATTTAAATAAAGATAAGAAGTAGCCGTTTAGTATATGATATTTATAAGGGATGCCATCTATAGATAATTTCCATAAACACGAAAATAAATTCACAGTAGATTTTCTTTTTGCTAAACCGGTTAAATTATTCAAAATTGTGTGAAAGATTTAAGTCTATACACGCTAATATGCATGTAAAAAATTAAAACTCCTTATACCATATATGTACATTTTTTAAGAAGTTCTACGAAAAGATTTTCTGCGATTATCGACTATGTGTAACTGCTTCCGAAAGTAATTCTGGAAATGTTCATCAAATAATGAGCATAACTTTGCCATCAACTCTGTTACATCCTCTCTAATTATAAAGCCCTGTACCCGAGTTAGTTTCTAATTCCTCATTAGTAGGTGTAGGTAGATTGAAATTTGATATTACACTGCGATTTGAATTCAAGACCGTATAATTCTATTAATAGATTTCCGAGTCATATTTTGATCTTGATTATTCAATTACCGTTATCTAGGGCATTTGAGGTTGTGGGTTAATCTGATAGTTATTTAGAATAAAATGCAATTCTATCCGCAGAGCACGATAAATTAATAATAATAGTTGTCATTAGAGAAAGGATTTCCGGGAAAAACGGACAGGAAGTCTCCATTTATTATGAACAGCCAAAACTGTGTTTGAAAACCGCCTGACAGTTAAAGAATATCTTACCGTCCACTTAGAATAACCTTATGTAGAAAACTAAATACCGTAGTTTTATATTATTTTTTGAATTTTTTATCTATAAATATATAGCTCTTCTCCTACCATTCGGAAAAGTCCATATGAAGAAAAGTTTACCTTTCCGAAAAAGCAAACCAATTATTATTTAACAGAAAGCTTTATTTATTAATTATAAATCTCTCAATATATCTCTCATTTACTGTGACATTAGATGAGCCAATTTCCATCCACCATGCATTTTGAGAGTGATAATGTCTGCTACTGCATCAGCCAGCAACGTGCAGATAATCTCCGCAAGCAATGCTCGAGCGAACCGACAAAATCAAAAATTAAAACAAAAAAAAAATAGGGTACTTCTCCAATACTATTTATACTTATAGATTGTTTTGTACACTTTCTGCTTCGATGCTCAAGAAAGAATCTTGTATTTTCAGATGAATTTCCTCCCATTTGCATCAATAACTACTTGATATTTTCTAGGCATGCCATATTTCTTTCTTCAGGAGTTAATTTTCTCCGACATTTTTTCACTAAATTTCCTTTATTTTTCTTCAGCGAAAAACACACACACATAAAAAACTTAATTATTTACAAACAAAATCAATATCCAGGACATATCCAGGATAATATTCTCAAGTGGCGAAATGAGAAAGATTCTTGGTCCAACTTAACACAAAAAATAATAATTTGTCAAAACATCGGCTACTCCTAAATCAAAAATTTCACATCTAGTACAGAAAAAATTCACTTTTCCTTGCTTGGAACAAGTAGCTAACTTTTATGTGTTCAAAGGAACTTTAAGTTGGTGATTATAAATATTAATTAAAGAGATGGAAACAAAACAGGAATAAGAAATCGCGTGGGCCAAATTTTACCTTTAAGTTCCAAAGTATTAAAATAATTACCAAATTACGCCCACTCAAAGAAAATGTAGTCTTTTGAATCCTAAAAAGGCACTTAATATCAATAATTCCTAATACAACAAAATAATTACTTCTAAAACAACTGTTGCTGAATATGATTTGCTTCATTTATTTTATTCATGGCCTCCTTAAGTTCTTGTTAGATTATTATGCAACCTACGTACTAATGTCGTGACGCACGGGTTGCCTGCCCATCGGACTGGAACTTGACCCTTGATGCATATGTCTATAAAGCGACATTTTCGCGGGTTGAGCACAGCGTGGAATTTTATTTTTGCCTTGGAGGAAATACTTAAAAACTTTCAGTTACAATTTACCATACACAAGGCATGTGAAAATATATACAATATAATGCATTACAGAAACTTTTATTATTAATATAATTAATTAATATTAAAAACGGATGAAATATCCCCCAATAAGAGTAAAGCCAAAAGTTAATATCATCCTTTCAACTTTGTGCCACGTTTTATAACCTCACTTTCATATATTCAAGTTCAAGTGTTGTATTATCGATTTAAAAAGACGTTTTTGTATTTATTTTGAACTATGGGTTTATGATTTGCTTCAAGTGTGATCGTACTAATAAAAGTGGATGTACAATGTTCAGTTTTCTAAAGGATACTAAATTAAAAGAAGAATTTTCTCCCTTCCGTGTGTTTTACTTTCGTTGCAGAAGTCAAATATACTCGTACAGCCGTTACCCGTTAAATTGTGGTGAAATATCTTCTTTATATTGCCCTTTGATTAAAAATTTTACACTTTCATTTTACTTACTGGTGGTAAATGATCGCCATCTAATCGCCAACTAATCTTCTCGTACTTGCCTGTGTCAAAAAACATTCACCAAACACCATTGTACATGAATTAAGCTCCCGTTATCAAATGTGAAATTTGAGTGGCTTCCCGCATGTTCACTATCAAATCATGTGATGTTATGCAAGTAAACAAATAAAAAGTCAACAAAGTTTGATAGTTTAGCTAAAATTGGTGTGTGCCACCGACTTGATTTAATATTTTCCTATGCATCAGTTTCTGAGAAATATTTTCAAACGTTACAGCCGAGATGGTGAAGTAACTTTGCTGTACTTTTGTGATGAGGAAACCAGGATAATGAAACAAAAACGGAAGCGACGTCATATTTCGATTGTATTTGTAAGTAAAGAAGCAGCGGAAAAACAAGTGGATGTAAAGTGGAGCGACGTTTTGTGACAGTAATGTTTTAATAAACGGGACTAATTTAACTGATTAGATATCAAACAATAAATATGTAGTTTATGTTTGGATGTAAAAAACTATTTTCAGTTTGTGAATAAGTAGGTTTTTCGTTATTATTAAGACCGAGTAAACATTAAATTAGATAAGAGTAGCGATTGCGTTTCTTTTTTTTTTAACAAAAATGGGAATTATGTTGATTGTAGCTTGTGTAAATATTTGGGGAGGTGTTTGTTGGTTTATTTAACCTCGTAGCATCACAATGGAATTTATATTAAGTGCATTTCGATACACTGCAACATCTCGTTAAATTTAATTACATTGGTTTTACGATAGGTACGAAAAAAGCGAAAGTATGATCCTATAGTCTGTTTATTGTTGACAGAGAGTCATAAATGCTCATTAAGAACGCAAAACTTATTCCGGTTGTGGGGCAAAGAAATATGTGTGTAATTTTAAATGGATTTTGATTAAACCGAAATTTTATCCAAGCAGACCGTTTGTAAACCTATTGGTATAAAGCAGTTAAAACGTTAATAGGCGTATTGTAAATATATGAAGGAAATTTGCTTTTCAATGTTTCAAATTTTTTTATTAGAAACTCTACACGTGTTTCGGCTTTTTAGGCTTTTGTCAAGAGTATGGAATACAGTATATCAAACTCTTGACAAAGGTCTAAAAAGCCGAAACGAATCAAACAATTTTTTGAATCATTAAAAAGCAAATTTCCTTCATATATTTAAAATATTTAATAACGTTCCACAAGGAACCAACCACAGAATCAAATCAGTGTAATAAATATTGTGGATTGCAATGAATGATACACGATTTTTGTAGGAATTAATTAATAATATCATGTTATTTTATTGTATATTACTAATTACTTGCAAAATGCAACACATTTATCTACTCACGTAATTAATTTAAACAGTGAAGGAACAAAAAATTGTGTTCTAAATATGGGTGCCATCATATTACAAATGTCAGCTGTATTGTCATCGTTTAAATGTATAAGATTAGTACTTAATTACTGAATAAATCTAAAATAAATATGTAGATTTTGTACGATTTGTCGCAGTTTAAATACAGTAGTGGATAAAAGTTAAGCAACTTCTCAATAAAACGTCATTTTGCTAATAACAACAAAAGCCGAAAAAATTCAAACTGTTTTAACAAACAGGTAAATCAGTATAAATCGACGAAACTTCAGTAAAATTGTATTGTTGTAGCGTTTCTCAAGATAAACATCCTACAAAACCAAAATGTCGAAAAAAGTATATTCAAGTGAATTAAAATTATAGATAATATCATTGTATGAGAGAGGTGTATCACAAAAATATATTAGTGAGGACTTCAACATTAATAAATCAGTTATTTTACATCAAATTTTGAACATTACAAAAATTACCCGTCAAAAGTATAAGGTAAGATATTGTCAGTTTTGCACATGACAATATTGTGTGTTCGCACACGAGCTGACCCCGCCACTGAATTCGTGAAATGACTATCTGATATACGGTCTAATAATAACAATAAGTAAACAAAATGCAGACACAAATAAATATATACAGGGTGTCTCACATTTTATTAGCAGGACAGTCGTTAGAATGCCGAACTTGAAAATAAAATTTCTATACTCGTTTGCAAATTATTGTATTTAATGTAAAATATTAATTTTCTTGTGACTAATATCCGTGCTGTTTTGCAATGGCACTCAGTCTTTGACGGAACAAATAATCCTTTCAAAAAAATTCCATTGTGCTCATAAACGAACCTCCAATATCCGCGCGTCTACTCTTCTTTCAGTGTAAACAATTCTGATTGAAATGATTTAATTTATTCCAAATTGGTTTGTAGTCTTGCGTATCATGTCGATTGGTAGTACTAGCGTAATAAAAGTAGAGTAAAATAGAATGGGCTTCGCCTAATTTATTTAGTTTCTCAATCTCAAGAAAAATTACTGTTTTCATATTTCAACTTCGATAATATTTCTAATGGTTCTTTATCAAGTACCTACTATTCCTTATCATAATATTGCAATCTTATCTCGATGACTAATAAAAACTGTTAATTTTCATTTTTATTGCTTGATTTTTCTGGCAAATGAAGATTAATAATAAACGTAATTTTCTTGCAAATCAAATCCAACGATTTGCAAGAACATGAAATAAATCAAAATTCCACAAACCATTTTTATAAAAATTAACCTCATGTAAACTGTTGGTATAATTCCAGATCTCAATCTAATCCAGCTTTGAGATGTCTAGCCAACAAATTTTTCTGTTTAAAACAAATCACACGTATCTTTTTGTATTTGTTTCCATTAATCTCTGTTTTTAAATTTTTAATTTTAATTCCCGTTTGTGTTTTGGAAACCTAGAATAAAATATAAAACATTTTAAGCAAAAAAAAAAATGTGGACCAAATTATTAGAACTAGGTATATAAAATTATTGCAAATGCTTTTTGTCATTAAAGTATAATTATTCTGTTAAAATTTTTGTAAGGTTTTGTAAATACTTTTCATTTTTTAAATGTACAGGATGTCTGAATTATCTATTCAAAAAGTTACTACATATTACTGTGACCAAAATAAAAGGATTGAACCTAATTTATCCCCAAAAGTGCTTTGTTGCTACTTGTGTCAAATTTCGTAATAAAGTTATGTTGCTAAAAAAATTTAATGAATTTATCAAATATATTAAAAAAAACTTATTACATATTGTTGTAAATATTCCTCTTAGGCTGGGGAAGTGTTTTACATTTATTCACGGGAATAACATTAAGAAGTCGTTGCCTTGGCAACTATGATAAATAAGCCTGTGTTACAACTGTCGTGCGACGATGAGAGAGAGGCTGGCAGTCTGAGACGGCAGCTTGTACGACACGGATCATTGTCCTGAACGGACAGTGATAGATGTGTGGTAGTTAATGATGAATAAAAACAGTGTTGTATGATACGTGATTCAGTAAATCTTCGAATATTTGTAATGTCTAATTTACGTGGTGTAGTGTGTTTATTTATTAGTGGTTCCTTAGACAAGACACATCGAAGTTATTAAGGAGTTAGACAAATTACTCGTGTTATTTGAGGTATGTTATTTTAATTATTAAGTGAGCACCAATTTAAAAGGGGAGCCCCTGCCCCGTTAAACATCCCAAATTTAATCGTAATAGCTGAAAGCATTCCGTTGTTATTTAAAAAATATGACAATTTTCTCATGATCTTTGACGACCGATAGAAAGACTTTTGTATAGAAGTAAATTGAGGTCGGGAATATGTGGCAGCTGTTTGTGCATACCTTTCAGACACACTCTCTATATTATATGTTGTGGTAATGCTTCGATTCGTCCGCTCTTAGCAAATCGCTGAAATCCGCCATATTGAAGATCCAATCCGGTTACCGATTGAATGTTTAAAGCTACTTCCTTTTATATATTATTTCTATGGGACGTACAGGTACAGCCAATCCGTGTAATGGTTTTGTAAACCTATATTTCTGTTCTTTAGTAACTGAATGACAAACACACTAAACATTTTTCTGCAAGATTAAAATTTTGGAAAACCCTGTATAGTAAATTTCTCACTACTGCTGTATTTAAATACATCCTTTGTTGTCTGTGTAATTAATTACAAATAATATTTTCTATTCATTAATTAGCCGATTCAATGCATATTACTATATCAACAATTACTCGTTAAATATTCAAGAAACAAGCAAATCTAATTTAAATTAATTCTATTGGTTTAATTTTTATTATAATTGCGATCCCTCTTGTTAGGTACAGCCTGAATTATAAACTTAGCAATTGGTAATTACTTTTATTTCGTTGAAGTATGATTCACCCTGAAGTAATAATAAGCGAGAATTATTAACCAACGATGGACAGTTAAATTATTGTTTAAAAATTATGCGTTGGTAATAAATTGAAGTTATAATGGTATTGAAAGAAATTATCGGTAGTAAACAAGAAATATGCACAGGTACTACATCGGTTCTGTTTCTTAATAATTATTGTAAACATACAATTTATCGGCTTTCAAGGCAATGCCTGTTTTATTTAACGATTGCACCTAAATTTTGCCTGCAATTATGTTAATCTTCTAGGAAAAGTGGGTGGTATTAAAAAGTTGGGCATATTTTATTATTTTTGAATGTGAATTCTGCATGTGAAATGTTGGACAGCAGTCGTTAGCTTTTAAAATATTCTGGTTATGGAAACAATAGCAAAAGCGTAATGTGCTTTGTTTCTGGGAAAACTTAATAAGCCAATCTGTAGGGGGTTTTAGATCGTATTAATAGACCATATTAGTTGTGACGTCATATAATTGATAATTCCTACATGAAAGAGTCGAGTCATGACACACTGGTTGCCTATATGTAACACAGGAACTTGACCCTTATGCTATTGAACATAAACGCGGCATTTTTTATAGTTTGAAACATCATAGGGTTTTTTTTCCCGTGCAAGAAATATTTAAGAACTTTTACTTACCATCCACCATGCACAAAATATGTTAAAATATATGTAAATATAGCACGTTACAGTAACTTTAATTTTTATTATTATTAACAAAATTTCTATAGTGCACCGTATTGCATACATTCCAACATATTTTGTGCAATGTGCATGGTGGATGGTAAGTAAAAGTTCTTAAAAACCTAAAATTCCGTGCTGTTGTAAGTATCAGAAATGTCGCCTTTAGTTCATGACACTGACGTAGTTTTCCACGAAACAGCAAAACACTATATACTGCGCGCGTTTCGCCAACCAAGTTGGCATCATCTGCAGATGATTAAAACTAACCGTATGCTAACAATGTACCCTATTTATACCTAAGGTATTGTCACTAACCAATAAAGTGGGTTACCTGGAATTAGCCCTTTTGTCATTATTCATACTATTTTTACACTGATTTGGCGATCAATTCAAACTAGATTCAAAGAGCATAGGCCGATCTCAAATATGGTAGAACAGATAAGTCTAGTGTTGCCCAACATGCGTTTGAGAAAAGTGGGTCACGGTTCGCCGAATCGTGATAATAGTTTAGGTATAAATAGGGTACATTGTTAACATAAGGTTAGTTTTAATCATCTCCAGATGATGCCAACTTGGTTGGCGAAACGCGCGTCGAGTGCAGTATATGGTGATTTGGTGTTTCGTGGAAAACTACGTCAGTGTTGTCTTCGCCTCAAAGGTTCCAACCCATTCCAGGACTTTAGTTCATGAGCATAGGGATCAAGTTTCAGTGTTACATACATATAGGTAGTAATCAATGTGCCATGACTTTCTTACGTAGGTTAAATAATTATGTGCGTCACACTAATATGGTCCAGTTTAAATAAAGTCGAATTTGTGTAAACAGGAAAGTGGATTTTAAAGTCATAATCAGCAACTAATATTGTTCTGACAAAATGGGTGACTTCAAAATTGAATTTGCTCGTATGTCATTTACGCAATAATGTATCCATAATGTATGTGTTTCCTCAAGGATAATGGTGTTTATTGTTCACTGCAGTGAATTTTTGGCGCCATTTTTTCAAAAATGGCGACAAACGTCGCGCTATGTTTTGTCAGAAAAATATTTGATTCTGATTACGACCCTAAAATATACATGTAAATGAAAATTCAGCTTTTTTACTATTAATGCGATCAAGCCATACCTTTTACAGTATAAGAGCTGGCAATGTTTTTGACAGAAAATTTCAGATAGGCTAGTTTTTTTTATATCCCCTCTCTTTCACTATCATGGTAGGCATGCGTACTGTCTGGCTGGCGGGAGAGGTCGCGTTTTCAGTTTGCATAACACTTATACAGGTAAAAATATTAATTACTTCCTCGCCCCTCAAAGTGAGGAAGTTATGTATTCGTGAAAAAAATTTTTGAAAATTGTTATTGCATTTCTGGACGAATCTCGACAAATTATGACGATACACAAAATTTCAGACAGAAAAAAATTTCATGTTTTAACAATTTTTTGTTATTGACCGACATTTTTGTAACTAAATCAGACCTTTCAAACGTCAAACTGTTAAATTTATCCTAACCCCATTTTATGAGGCCAAATGTGTAAAATATTTCAGTTTACATCAGCTTTATTTAAGTACTTGGAAAATATATTTTATTCGCTTGATATAGTAGACATGATTTGTAATCTTTCATCAATAATATATTTTTTTGTAAAGTCAAATACAAAAACCGAATTTTTCATTGTCTTTGGCCTTTAGAACAAGTGTACCAAATTTGAAAGCTTTATCTCAAAAACTGTGGCTGCTATCGCGATACTACAGACATGCGGACAGATTTTTTTTCATAAAGTTATGTTTTTTCATTATAATTCGTCGAGATTCGTCCAGAAACGCAATAAAAATTTTAAATTTTTTTTTCCCCGAAATTTTACCTTCTTTCATTCATTATGTCTCTTGTGGTGGTACCACATTCACCAAATTTAATGTGTCACCTAAAATATTGTTGACAATCTTAACTGCCAAATTTGGAAAGTCTCCCATTAGTATTTTTTGAGTTATCGCGGATACACACAAACACACACGCACCGACAGACATCATTCAGAAAATAGTCAGAATGGATTCAGCAGGATTCAAAACGTATAAATCAATCAAAATCACGATTACTATACTTATATTATGTATAAGAAAGTAAAAACGACGGCCATATTGCCTCGGATTGTCTACCATTTTTAGTGTAAACGTCAAAAATGCCACTTTTCGTTTGCTCCTGACGCCCTTAATCTTCGAGATCCGGGAGAGTGCTGGCGTGCGAAGCTCCTTCCCAACCTTAATACTTCGATAACAGAAACCAATCCCGAAAATTCCATTTTGCGAGATTCCTGCGTTCGAAATTTCCCGTTAAAATTTTTGAAATTCATATTGCATGCCTACCAAGATAGTGACAGAAAGGGGACATCAAAAAACTGACCTACATGAAATTCTCGTTTTGGCGATGTTGCTAGCTCTCGTACTATTAGTTTTGTACTGACTGGCCTATAAGGATCAAAGGAAAATTAGTAAATTTGGTGTAAGGATTTTCAGAATGGGAAATATGAGTTGTTTTGGTTACGAAACAATAAACGGGAGCTTAATTTTAAGCAAAATAATAAAGTTAAGAGTAAATGGAACTAGAATAAGAAAAATGTGAAAATCTTGCTGGTTGTTAATGGTGATGAGACTCTTATGTAAGAGGTGTGAATAATCTCAGAAATAACTGGAAAGGTACATGGAGAATAATGACAATAAAAGCTTTGCTTGTGACAAAAGGAGGATATTTGTAGTTTTTTTGACTTAATCCGGTAAAAATTATGATGTCAAATTAAGATTTTACCCTTTTATTTCAAGATGAATATCACGAAGGCGGCAACCTCAAAATTGCAAATACACAAGTGTTTTTCAAAGATAAATGTCTTGTAATTTGGTGTTAATATTTTTAAAATTATTATTAATGCTTTGTATAAAATTAATGGTATTTATAAAACTAACATTTTGGTTGACTAGGCATCCACCATTGTTTTAATTAGAACCTTTTGTTATTGCATGGATATAATAATTATTAATTCACAGCGTTTGCATTGAATTGAACTGGATTTATACCAAGTAAATTATTAATTTGAATAAAGTTGCGAGGCATAGCAATTATAGAATTTGATGTTATAAAACAATTTTAATATTTCACTTCCTTTCCTTCAGTGTCAATTTGGATAGCATCTCAGGCATAAAATTGATATGTTTGTTTAAAACAATATTTACGAAAATCACTGTAATTGAATAAACTAATTCCTACAAAAACATACAAAAAATAAAACGCTTTTTAATTAAGCAAATAATTGTACCTGATGTATGCTTCTTGATTTTATTACATTTTTTAATACCCAGTTCAATATTATGTACACATTTTTAGTTAATTTGAGATATTTGGCTGGTTTGTTAGAGATAACATATTTGTTTAACTTTTGTTTGTATTACTAATATTGGTGTAATTGGGGCCTACATATCGTCTATAGATGGCCAGCCAGGAAGCAGGTAAAATAAACAGAAAAAATCCACACTCCTTTATCCCTTCCCATGCTTCATTCAGTCTAATCTTACCGTACACTCTGTATATCATTGCCACCGCTGAACTCTCTTTAGTCGATAGAAATAGGAACATTAGGCACTGTAATAAAAATTATTCATACTTAATTTTGTAATAGATGTTTCGAAATTATGTGACATACTTCAGTAGTAATATCTATGTGTATCAGAATGTGAAGCATTTTTTAATGTCGTTTGCAATTTATTTTTTATTACTTTAATCCAGTCTACAAAAGATCCGTTTCGTATTCAGTTCTTGTAATTTTTAACAAAGTTAATCTTTCCATTATAATCTCGGGAACGTTATATCGAGCTGTCAGTCCCTCAATTTTTTTGAGGTAAGGATCTAAAAGGGTTTTAAAAAAAATACGCTTATACTTAGTTTTAAATGTTTCTTTTCATTTTCCAATTTTTGGTCAATAAACAGAACCTACCTTATACTTATATTATCTTTGTTCTTATCTAAAGTAACCTCGTAACAACACATTTCTAATTTTTATTTTTATGCAGAAATTGAAATTGATTTATTTTAATAAACTGAAGTATCTTACTTAATAAACTGATAGGTGTCACGTATTTTATTACCAAATCGCTAAAACACGCTTCTCTCTTTCCAGGACGTAACTTTGAGTAAGATGGGCGGGTCCTTAGGTTTCAGTATTATAGGTGGAACTGATCATTCCAGTATTCCATTTGGTGCTAAGGAACCTGGTATTTTTATTTCACATGTAAGTTTAATACAAATCAATTTAAGATACATAGTGATTTCCATATTTAATAGATGGTTCCCGGAGGTACCGCTGCCAAGTGTGGTAAACTTCGAGTAGGCGATCGGATACTAAAGGTGAACGGAACGGATGTTACACAAGCCACCCATCAAGAAGCTGTTATGGAATTGCTTAGACCCGGAGACTTTATCACACTCACAATTAGGCACGATCCTTTACCAGAAGGATATCAAGTAAGTTGAGAATTTTGCTTCTGTTTGTGCCTGATATTTTTATATAATATCTAGGTATATTATCTAAGTGTAAATATATTGAATTTATATTTGTTACAAGCAACTTATGGTGTCGTACATAGAACCAATGGTAAGTTTATAAAAAAGGAATATCGAATAAAAGTAAATACTTGGATTAATATTTTCTCTATGTATATTTGTTCAGTGATGAAAATTGTCTTGAGAAATTATGAATTATTAAACATCATTAATATGATACTTATTCGGTAGAAGGTCTCGTACCCTACCCTGAGGTACTCCAAAATCTCGATTATTGTTGGACAAGTCAATCTTAGATCTTATAAAATATTTAATGTACAGTTTATTGTTAATAAATTATGCACAAATAAAATTTTTTAGGAACTCGTTATAGAAAAAGGCGATACAGAAAAATTGGGTATGCACATAAAAGGCGGCCTACAAGGTCAGAGAGGCAATCCACTGGACAGATCGGATGAGGGTGTCTTTGTTTCAAAAATCAACTCGGTAGGAGCTGCCAGAAGGGATGGTAGACTTAGGACTGGAATGCGTTTGTTAGAAGTCAATGGAAAATCGTTGTTAGGTAAAAAACGTGATTTATTTATTTTTCTTGCATTTATCATTTATTTTATAATATACATATTGGCCACTCTTATGGAACTTTCGCAGCGCATTTTTGTAGTTCATTAGTTCATAATAGATGGCATAGGTATCGTTATTAAAAAGAGTAACTTGAAAAATATACAATAATAAATTAAGGTCATATTAGGATTTTCAGCTCCTAAGTGAACTCTAGCTAGATTGATGGAAAAGGTTCATTTAACATGTATATTTTCTATTAATTTTAATAATAATCGTGTTGGCCATCTGGTGGTTGAAGACAACTCAGTATCGCCACCTGGTGGTTGAAGACAATTTAAGCGCTGCCAATTTTTATATAGGATTTGCTAATATGTATATTATAAAATAAATGCATTTATTTAATGTCTGTTGCTTACTTAAAACAATATCGAGTCGAGTTTTTTACAAATATATTTTTAGGAGCTACGCATCAGGAGGCGGTAAATGCTTTAAGAGCATGTGGGAATGTGATACATTTAGTTGTATGTAAGGGATACGACAGGGTGGAAGTGGACAAGGCAGTAGCCGAGGGAAGATTGACAAGAGCAGGGTCGGTCAGCAGTAGGTCACAAAGCGTTAGTTCGCTAGATGTGCCAGATGAAGATAGCCAACAGGTAAGTACCAGGTAAGTTGCACCTGACGAATCTAACGTATATTGTGTGTTTTACAGGAACAAAAAATGAGATCAGAACTAGTGCAGTTCGAAAAAGAGGATGCCGAGAAAAGGCTCCAGCCTATATACCAATCCGAGGAGGAATATTCAATAGTTGAAGCGAAGCCCTCGTCACCAGCAGATAAGGTACTAGACGTAGTAAGGGCAGTAGAAACGTTAGCACATGGGCCGCTGGAGAATTCTGTGCCGCCAAAGTCACCCAATTCTGAACTGAAAACAACCACGATAGTTATGAGCAAACACACCTTAGCAGCTCAACCAAGCACGGTAAGTTTGTAACATTTTTAATGGACATGAAAGCTTTATGTGCTTTTGTGTGTTTATATAAGTGTTAATGTAGATTTCAGTAACATAAATGTCTCAGAAAGGAAAATAAATGGTGGTTATTTACGTTGTTTCCGTGGGTTCCACCTAGAGCTTATTATTAAATCTGTTGGCTTTGAGTTGCGTAAATCGTTATCTGGCCTCGGTATCTCTTTCGCATTATACGTGAAAAATTTGGTATTTGTTTAATTTGAATTGAGTTAACTGATAGTCCTATGTATGATTGTATCGGGAGGATATAGCATTGTCGTGCAAAATTTTTGGTGAGTGGCGGTATGTCAATTGGACCATTACAAAGTCAGCGATATTTGTTCATGAAGTTTTTTTTACCCATTGACAATGGGTCATTGTGTATTTAAAGAAATCTTACTGAAGTATACATTAACGGCATTGAGGTCGTTACTAATGCATGTGTGTCAAAGTAAAATTTATGTGTGTAAATAAGCTAAATGTCTTGTCTGACCTGGGGTGAGTATATTCAACAAATTGCGCCCTCGCCTAGTCTATAGCATCAAATATAATTTGTATTAACTTTTGGTTTGATTATGAAGCAAACGCCTTGTATATATCCGACAATAATTTACATAACTCTCTGTATAATAAAGATGTAGAATTATTAACGTAATATATAGCGATTTTTCTGGTTGGAGCATGATAGATGTTTTTGTTCGTTGGTCTTAATAGAGGTAGCATGAAAACGCATGATAACTTTGCAGAATCGTAGCCAAAACTAATGAATTTCTTATTACAGATCAGTCAACAGGCTAGGCCATAACAGTTACTTAAAAAGAGTGAGATTTTGTTGTAATAAAATGTATTAAAATGTATTTGAACTATATGTAGAATGGTATGATTGTTTTTATATGAAAAAAATTAATATAAAACGTGGTGCTCATATTTTTAAATAAGCAATTTTAATTGAAAAAATAAATGCCAATCTTTTTGGTGTGAACATTTGGTGGGCTTATATATTCTTATTATACCATTAGAAGTGTCTAACAAAAATTAACTGACTGTATATGTTAAAATCAACACGTCCAAAATTTAACACACAAATGCCAAACCTTTTAACAGTTTTGGATAGAATTTATTCCAACTAATGGACCCGCTATTAACGTCTATTGATGTTACAAAATACTACAAACTAGAGATGTGTCGTATTTGTATGATTCGTATAAATGATACAACTTTTTCCGCTGAATCGTATGGTACGAATCTTTGGTACCAGTACAGTTTCGTCGTATTCGATAAACTAATATAGTAAGATACCCAGATAGAAATGACTCGAGATTGAGGCAGTGCTGAAAGACAGACACGATTCGAAGTTCACTGATTCCTATTTCGTATCGTGTTATTGTATTGTACTAATCATACTATCGCATCGAAATAATACAGTACGGCCGTGGTCGTGACATATCGTATCATTCTTCGATATGATATGTACTGTGAGCTGATTCTCCGCATAGCACGGCGGACGATGCAATGGTAACGAAACATACGAATCTTTTGTATTACAGGCAGTATGATACGATTCCCTGAAAAGAGTCGTATTTCCCATCTCTACTACAAACAGCTATTGACCAAGTTATTGGCATAACATGTGCTGAATTATAAATACAAAGAATGCTCTATCACAATTTTAGTGATGATTCTGCTACCGAACGAGAACACTTTGCTATCATTTAGGCTATTAATGTTTTCCGGTCGTATATTAGTTACTAACAACACATTAAGTTTCAATAATAAAGTAACCATCGGTGTATCTATATTTCAAAATAATTATACCTATTGTACTATACTATTTTGTAGAATATCATTTGAAATCAAGGAAATGATTGAATATGTTTCCTTTCAAACTAAAACAATTCGTGTAGCAACATATTTGAAACATTGGCTAATCAGTTAATTTTTGCTGTTGACACCATATTTACTATTTGTATTTATTGAGTGTGATTTACCATATCATAAAGTACCAATTTGTGTAATTTCGTAGCGACTACCAATAGAACTACAACCTAATTTGCATTTTAAGTGGGCATGTGTATAAAAGAAATACAAGTTATTTATTTTGCTAAACACTTACGTATCTACCTTGCATTTACAATAAATAAACCGAAAACACCAGATTATATAAGTAAACCTCATTAATTATATATTTAGATAGTGTATATATAAAACGCAAATTTGGATTTTAAATTTTATTGTACAAACTTTTGTTACAAAAGTAAATTAGGTCTCGATAAATCAGTTATGACGTGCTGGTACAGGGTGAGATAAAAAGCGACACTTTTCATTCCAAATTTTTGTCCCTATATATAAATTGAGGAAATTTGCAGACCAGAAATGTCTAGAATTTTCCAGAAATTCAAAGGCCAGAGTGAACAAAAATGTTGCGAGTGAAAAAATGTCGACTTTTTCTATTAAGTATATTTATTACTATCAATGGTGCTTTTTTGATCTTAGTTACGATCAACCAGAACTAATTGCTGTATGTTCTTTAATAATGACAAGTGCTCTAATATATTATTAGATAAGTTGTACAAGGTATTAAAGAACACTTTTTGAAAAATTAGATGTCCCTATTACAGTAATATGAGAAGTTTAAAGTGCATGGTAGTAGAAGGTTTCCATAATTGGCACAGTATTTTTAGTTATTTCAAGTATAAATAAATTAGGTACAGTCTGTACAATTTACGATTTTCCCTTGTAAATCGTAATACATATAGACTACATTACTGTTTATCTATATTTCTATTTGGACACATATTTGTATGTTAATATTAAATATTGAATGGATTCTCGTTTTTCTGAACCTCGGCTAGTCTTCCATAAAGCACATTAAAATTGTTCGTTTTAATCAGAGGTAATGGCTGACACAGAACTTTGTTTACATTTCGATCTTTAAGCTGGTTGGATATGAATTCTGTGTTTGGCATATCTTCATATGTACAACTGCAGGCAGTTTACTGTTTAATGGTATGATCAAAATGTCTGATGGCACAATATAATGCGCACAAGACATTGCAAGTACTTCCATGTTGCCTTACATGACTCTATTTTCTGTCATTTTTCAGATAGGAAATTTTTGATAAATATTTCTGATACACTATAAATGTTATCAAATATGTGCCCAAATCCGATTTGATTGTATGCAATGGCTAACTTATTCCTTCACTTCCAAATAAAATTAACTTTTTATATATTAATGTGCCTTTTGTTGTTTCGTATATGTGTACTTGAAAGTTCTAAACTATTTACTCATGATATTCTATTCCATATCTTTATTATTAAAAACTATATAAATATGCTGCGTACCCTTATTAATCATTAAGGCATTTTTTTTATTGTAACGTTACTTTTATTAATATTTAATTCAGTGTACAAATTATTTATACTAAAATATATACATGAAGGGAATCTCCTGCACTGGATCCGGAGAGATATGTAAGCTAATTGTTCAAAATAGCGTTAAATTATTCTAAAGTAATTAGTGTTTTTTATAATAAATTAACATTTATCTTAATCGGATAGATTTTAAAAAAAACTTATTTGTCAGTGTCTGCGAAAATATGTGCCAAAATTGTAGTCCTAATATTGAGAACATTATGCAGAGATTTTTGAGATCTATTTATATGTTTTTCTATAATAGACTATGGAGGCATCGATAATGATATCAAAATTTTGATTTCACCATCCTGTTACCAAAGTTAAATAAACTCAAATAAAATGGAAACAAAATTTCAGTATCATTATTATTGCCTCCTTAGTTTGTTGTTAAAAATTACATACATAAACTTAGAAACTTGGGCGGATGACAAAACAATTGAAAGCAACATTAATGCCCATATTTTGTTAGCAGTTTTCTTTCTCTACAGTTTGCAGTTATGTTTTTTAAAATTACCTTGTTATTTTGAATAGTTTTGCATATAGTCTGGTTCACAAGTTAAAAACAGTGTTAATTAGTGATAAAGGTCATAGAAATATGGTATCTGTATCTGTATCTTTTAAATTATTAGAGATACGACAATGGATATTCAAGTCGTTTTTATAAAGGATTAATTAATCTTTAAAATGAGTTAACCAACTAGTTTGTAACTATTCTTAATCAGCTATTATACGCATTTGTTTATAAAAAATTAAGGTTTCTTTGCCATTTTCGAATCTTTTGTGACTTTTAGTTTATTAAATATTGCAGATACAATAATAGACCTTCAGGACAATTTTGTTCAGTGATTAAATATCTATTGAATAAGCTTTTGATCATATCCATATATCTCTTATAGTTTAAACTATAAACGTATTTTTATTAATAGTCTTCAAATTCGTATTCCGTTATACAGTAACTATATTTTTCTTTATTCTATTAATGATTAATTTAAACTACATGCTTTGTTTATTTAAAAATTATTCAAAATAATGTAAGGATGAAATGTTATCATTAAGTAAACAGACTTGATATCCATTGTCGTATCTCTAATAGTTTAAAAGATATAGAGGTTAATAACAACAAAAGAAGGAGGTACTTTAATTTCTGTAGAGTAGCAAAATTGAAAATTCTATAAAAAATCGAAAAAAAAATTGTTGTATTGGTTAAATATATGGTTGTTTTTAGTTTTTTTTTTCTATAAAAAAAATATTAATACATTCGACCATTATTTATTACAAATTGTTTATTAAATGAACAAATAAATTTGAAGCGAAAAAAAATTGCAAGTGATAAATTTAGAAAAAAATATCTTTTGTTAATCTATTATTTAAATAATGAAAAAATTTAAAAAATGATTATTAACAATAAAATTTTTTTTTTTTAATCATAATTTATCATAAAATCGTAAAATTTTTCTAAAATATGCAACTAATTCATATGTTTATAACATTTTTTTAAACAAATACCACTAAAACTTTAAAAATTATAAAATCTAACAGTGTTTTGATGTACAAAAAGCATGATAACAAATAGATAAAAAAAATTTTTTCACCTTTTTGTATCGTTTATTAGTTTTTTGTTAACATAAAAGATTAATAACTAATGAACTATAACAATTAACAATATCGTGATGTGATTATTTCATAAAGTATACTTGTCACAATGTATCCAGCATCGATTATAATTTTCACGTCTTTGGTTTAACAATTATCTGATTATAAACATAAACGTGAACTCCAAAAAAAAATTGTTAATTCACAATAAGCGCATTTTATGAAAAATGGATAAAAAAAATTTTTTTTAAGTGGATATTGTTCCTTGGGATGTCTAGATGATTTTTTGAAATTTTGTAATTAATATTTTATACCTAAAAAAAATTTTTTTTTGTTGCTACGGTCGGATTCTGAGGTCTGTGGCAGCGTCGCGCTCGCCGCGCGGAGCACTATTTTCACCATTAAATTAAAATTATTAATAATGGAGGTACAGTTCCGGGAGGACTTTTTTTATCGGAAATTTCGTCCTCTTTTAGAATCTTTTAAAATTTCTTAATTATTAATAGTTTTTGAATTATTTGCGAAAAACTAAATGCCTTTTTTTATCTTAATTTGTTAATAACGTTTGCAATTTTTTATGTGCTGGTAAATAATTTTTATACATTTTTCTAGACGTCATTCCGAATCCAATGAGCTATCGCCCAAATTTTTAGGACCTTTATCACTAATTAACACCGTCTTTAACTTGTGAACTAAACTAATAGTTTTTGTCCAAAGTACCCAATAGTAAGGGCGGCTATTATCGAAGACACTGTGTATTGTTATTTTAAAAGTCCAGCCAGTAGCTATACCAGATTTTATATTTGATGTTATAACTTGGTGAATATTGTCTATTTATTTATATGTAAAATCTGAATATTATATTAACAATTATTAAATGTGATTTTCAATGGCAAATATATTTTTGGTATAAAATTGTTGGGGTTTTCTTTCCCGGCTTTGTCCATTACGTCTCGCTATGCCTTGGTGATGGTTTTAGTATAATTTTCTGTACTTTTAAAATTAAAACTTTCTAACAGGATTCTGTAGTGCATGCTGCTACATTACCAAAAACTGCCAAACCTAATGTTCAGGTGGAAACTGGTACACTACAACTTAAAAACGATAGCAACATTCCTGTTGAAACAACGCATTTCCAATATCCTTCTGAAAGCGATAATCCCACTTCCTTTAGAGATAATCCCACTCCTGATGTACAAAATAGTGAAACACAAACTGCTACTCTTGAAATGGATCCTGTAACAAGTAACTTACTTGAATCTTTAAATTTAGCGCAATTTTCTCTCCCAGACAATGTAATTCCACCACCTTCAAATTATTCTGAATATTTCCCCAATGCGGCACAACCTGTGACAGCAGTAGCCTTACCAAATTCAAATAATTTTTCAAACATTCCTAACCTACAGAATCTGATTCAAGTTGATAGTTCCGATTATGGTTCACACACGAGAATTTCTAATTTCACGAATACACAGAGCATGACAGATAGAGAGCAGTACAATCATTTTAACCCTTCGACTAACATGGCGGTGTCAATACAGTCGCCAATAATGAGTAGTAATATTTCTCTAAATAGGTATTCCATGATGCCCTCTTCTCAATCACAACAATTTGAAATCAATGTTTACAACACATTGCCACAAAGTAAGTCATATCACAATATTTATTCACCGATGCCCAATGATTTCTTTCCACCATTGTCAAGTTTGCCGCCCCCTATAGATCTACCATCGTCTTATATAGGTGTACCCCCTCCACCTTCCAATAATACACCAATTACTACTGGCTCGGTGTTGCTGGATGATGATTCAGAAATTCTTAAAGTACCTCCACCACCACCGATTGATTTTGAATCATTAGATATTTGTTCTGTAGAAAATATACCACCTAATTTGATCCCTAGTTCGCCTCCACCCCTACCAAAAACTCCACCGCCACCTCTGAGTCGAAAAGTAAATCAGGTAGTGTCACCGCCATTGCCTCCTCCAGTTATTACCGGACGAATATCTCCCTTGGCGATTGAGAGAGAACAGGAACAGATCACGCCTCCACCAATACCTCCTCCACCACATATAGAGTCACAGTTGCCACCTGTACCTTCCCCGTCACTTACTAAGGTACAGTCCCCTATTGTTTTGAATAAAATTGAAACGAATCCACCAGTTTCTGAAATAAAATCATCTCCCATGATTAGTAAGGAAGTGACTCCACCATCTTTACAGAATTTTACGAGACCAAAAAAAATTCCTCCTCCTGTCCCAGTTAAAAGGTCGCAACTTAGCAGAAATTTTCATAGTGAAGAAAAGTTACTAGATTATGATGAGCCGAAGAGTAGAGTAAGTTTTTCAAAACCTATTGTCTCTCCAAGACCTCTATCCCTAATTGTTCCTTCTAATAAGCTTATGGGATTTAATAGTGGAAACTTAGGAAAGTTTGGTACAGCAGAAAAGGTAATTTTGTTTTACTATTAATGATTTTTGTATTACTTTTATTCATATATTGTGCATAATAAAAATTTTTTCCTCACGAATTCTTTGACACACAAAGGTGTGGTATTCCTGATACTTATATAATTGAAATGATTTTGGCAGCCCCCACAGTCCCCGAAAGGTAATACCCAGAAACAGTCAGTCAGTGATAGAAAAAAAATTCTTTGAAACAGCCATGGAGGAGAGCCAAAAACCGACAAAGCCAGGTAAGAATATGAGAACTTTCTGTTTGTGCATATATTGATTTCTGGGTATATTAGATATATATATTTTTTTCATTTTAAGGGAAAGTATTTAGTTATTTAAGTGCAGATGAACTGGAAAAATTAAGGGCGGAAGAGGAAAGGAAAATAGCCAATTTGTCAACAGCTGAAATCAATTCTCTGAACGAATTGGATCATTCTGATGCAGAATCTATCGAATCACAACGTTCGAGGTAAATTTTCTTTCTCGAGACCAAATCGAATTCCCTGCCTATGTCAGCACAGGCAAATATATTGGTCGCTACAAAACTCTTGCAACATGCTGTTGTCTTGAAACGTGTTCCTTTTTCCTCATGGGATATCATAACCGAATGGCATCACTGAAAAAATCTCACTCCTTCAGCCGTTTTTTGACCTAAGGGAAGAAACCAACTCACTAGACCCAAATAAGTGCTGTAAAGAGAACGATTCCAAGATCAATTGCCTTTAAATCCTCTAAAATTCAACTATCTCATTGTGCTAAGCATTTTCATGTAGAAGACATTGTTGAGCAGATATCGTAGCCGTGGTTTTTCACTTTTCACAATTCTTTGCAGGTGACTGCTTTGAGGGGCGGATCTATGCATGACTCAGTACTAGCTATAAATTATCATCTTGTATTATAAACATTTCATCGGAGGAAAATATTTTCTCAATACACTGATACGTGTTTTAAGTCACAGTGGAAAATCGTGCGATCTATTTGCGTCCAACCTGCCATCTTCCAAATTTTGCGACTGTATTGCGGGTTAAAATCCTACTCTTACCTACCCACATCAGCTGAAAATTGCAAGAGTTTTGTAACGACATCCTTATATATTTCTTATTTGTTGTACTTCATAGGCCTTCGAGTACTATCGGTATCGTGCGAACAGCGAAAGCTGAAAAACGCCTAAAAGATAGAATGAGAGAGGAAGGTCTCTTAACGGACGAAGAAGAAACTCCTTTATCTCCTGCCGAGGAACGAGCTCTCAGGGCCGAGAAAAGAGCAGCATGGCGTGCTGCTCGGTTAAAGTCCTTAGAGCAAGATGCCATTCAAGCCCAGATGGTCATTAAATCCATGACCGACATGGTCGGGTCCGGAGAGTTGCCCCCTTCTCCCATCGCAGAAGTTCCTGGTAAAGAGGAGGTAAGTCATTGTCATTTTTGTGTGTTTATTGGTAATGTTTGAGTGTTGTTTTTTTAAATTTCGTACCCACGTTTCTGGATTCAGGCGCAAAATAAACTATTGAAAATTTACAAAAAAGGCGAACCTTCAAAAAGATTGTGTTTTTCTTTTTGCGACTGAATTTAGGTTTTTTTTTGTTTAGTAATTGAATGTGCATGCTCATTTTATTTATTTGATTAAACCAGTTTTATTTTACTAACTTTGTTATGTCATTTTTAACTAATGCAAGAGAACCCCCCCCCCTTTTTTTTTTTTTAAATAATAATTTATTTTTCCTTTTATTTATTTATCGTATCGTAACTAACGGCATAATTTCAAACTAACAAGTGTTGCCAATGATTAAAAATAAATAGTTAAACATATTTTAATTCTCAGTTCGGCTTTTGCAAATCCTAGAATTTCCCTCTACGATTTTAATAGCATCAACTAGTGGTGGCTTCTGGTGTGAGCCCTGGAACTATGGGGAGAAATGAAAATAATCAAACTAATCCACAAAACAAAAATTTTTATTTTTTGCTTTTTATATGGACTGTTTTATTTATTACCATCAGTGAATATTTATGGATACGTTGGTGTTTTTATATCTTTGTGTGTATTCTATAGTTCCAGGGCTTACATCAGGAGCTGTCACTAGTATTTTTTTTGCATCTGCCCCTCCCGAGTAAAATTACTCGTCCAATTTGAAATTGCAATGAGGAATGCCGGTACGGTTTTCGTTACCATTAGCATTGTCACTTTTATTATCAATTCCATGTTTGATGATTACAATATAGTGTTAATCTCCTTAGAATCTCCTTATGCATTCCTTATCATATTTAATCCTTATTCACAAGTGTTGATCCTGTCTGTTGTGTAACAGAGATAGGAAGTGTCATGCATGCATGATTAGTTGTGGAGGAAATAGGGGATTCAGGATGTAGAAAAAAAAACGTATATTAGGAATAGGGAGTTGTAGGAATTGTCAACGAATGCTGCAAAAATAATTGAGAACCTATTAAAATGTTTGTTCATGTTACTGGCATTGGCAACACTGTAAAACTAACCAAACTCACTGGACCACGATACCTTGTCCAGGGCGTTGGTGCTACTAACAGCATTGCATGTCATGTCCAGTTGAGGCCCTCTAGTGCTGATTTCCCCAAGTTGGCAGTCAGAACAAAGCCAGGCAACACGACGGTGCGGGAGAGCGAGAAGGTGCTAGGCGAGACGATAACTCGACGAACCGAAGAGTATACAGACGAACAGACAGGTGAAAAACGTGTGCGCACCGTCGAATACGTAGAGAAGCTAATCGAAAGAGAGGTATAGATAGACACTCAACCCATTCAAATCAGCATGACATTCTCTTGCACTCTGGTTAGTTTAACACCATTCTTCTTTGTAGTAAGCGTTTTTTTTTTTTTGCCAAACAATATTGTTGCTTTCACGGAAGATTTGCGCCGATACTAAAAATGGAAGCTTTTGATTGCTTAAGAAGCTTTTATGTGTACTGGGCAATTCAATTTTGTCGTTTATTCATCATCGGAATTATATTTTAACAATTAGAAATGCAGTTGCTTCACCATCCCTCGAAAGGGAAAACTGTGGGATTTCGTGTGCGTGAGCACGTTAAAGGTCCCTACCCCACGGTAAATTTTCCAGGTGCCAGTGCAAACAAGCACTGATGAGCTTATCTCCTGCTGTCGGTGATTGGCTTTTGTAGTGGACATAGGCCGACATTAAATAGGTGATTAAAGATAAATTATGCTGCACAATATAATTTTACAGTTGGCAGTTTTTCCGGTAAATTATTGTCAACTTTTTAATATATTTCATAGCTTCAAAAGAATTTTTTTGATGTATCCGATTTTTTAGACAAATCTGCCGTGATGATCTTTGAAGTACAAAAGCATAGATAGGCCACAAAAGGGTTTTAAATTATTCCTGATTAAACTAAATAATTTCCAGTTTAAACCGTAAACTATATTATTCCCAATTTAAACTGTAAATATTTCAATTATTCTCAGTTCAAGCTGTAAATAATTGAAATATTTACAGTTCAAACTGGGAATTATAAAGTTTACAGTTTAAACTGGGAGTAATTCAGTATGTGGAAATAATTTAAAATCTTTCGTGGTCCTTCTACACTTTCATATTGAAGAGATGGAAAAAATAAATGTGAGATGTTACATTTTTGGCAACTTACAACTAAAATATATTTCTGCAATTGGGAATTGCCCAGTACCCAATTCGATATCGAGAAAAAAATCCTTGATGTTTGGAGGGCGATATTAAAATTAGTAAATAAAGTGCCCATTAACTTTTTTGTCTCAAGTTTCTGCTGTATGTATTAAAAAAATAAATATAGTTCATTTTACATAAAATATAATATATACACATACTTGTTTACTCTTTGTCCAGTAATATTTACATTATATACAGTTTACAAATCTATAATTTCACATAATAAACAGTTTCTATACTAAATTGCTGTGTTGTTTCATGGGTGTTCGGTATTGTAGGGGCCGCCCTCTTGGGCAGTGATGAGGTACATTGTTTAAAGAAAAGGTTCAAAAGATATATGGAAAGTAACGTTAGTATGTTGTATTTCTTACATGTATGCCCACATGATTCACACGGCGTCAGACCGAATAATGACCTTAAAATTTGCTTTTGTTGAATAAGTACACGATGAAAACCAGTTGCCTGTCCCCATGACACTAAATTGTATGATAAAGTTGAATATACCATTGTGTAGTATATATTTAGTAATGAGTGCTCATTCAATGAGTTTTTTAATGAGACAATAACAAAATATGACTTGTTCAGTCTGGCACACACATACTCGATGTGATCGATCCATGTGATAAATTTGTCAAGATAAAAATTTTATGCCGTTTGCCATTTCAGGGTCTTTATTTTTTATATTAAAACTAAAGTTGGTTGGATTTGTTCTGAATCTGCTAGAAAATTCAACAATGTTTTATCAAAGTTAATAGTCCAAGAGCTGGCGTCCAAAATGTGCAAGAGTTTTCTCAAAGCTAATTTTTTTGAGATTAGGTTACTTTTTAGTGATGGACAATAACTGTAGAGTCAGCACTTCCGGTATCGGGACACCTGGCGCTGGGACGCTCGCAAAGGTGTAATATTAATTAACGTCTCTAAACTGTTTTCTCAAAGCTCAAAATTGATAGAAAACGAGCAAATATAATATAAAACAAGAATCCAACAGTCAGGCAGCAAAATATAGGGACACGTGGCGTCAGCGCTACTTCTTACCTGTTAAAAAAATGACGTGTGTCAAAGTGATTTCTCAAAGCTGAAATTCTCCAAAACATTAATTAAAACTATAAAGTTAATAAAGGAGACAGTCAGACTCATTTATGATAGGACCACGTCAGTCAGCAGTCGATAGATGTGAGAACGGTAACTGCACGCATTAGTACGCCTTTTCTCAAATACATATCATTTATTTTATATAAAAAAATAATTTTAATTGTTTCTTAATACTTGTAATTGTTATATACATCAGTTATTATATAGATATCAGTTATTTTATACAAGAAAAAAATAATTTTAATTATTTTATAACAGAAAAAAAAAGAATCATTGATTCATTAAAAAAAAAAACATCTAATCGTCAGAATCATTGCCGTCGTCGTGTTCTTCGCCACTATCTTTATCAGAATAAAACGCGATTGCACCATATTCTTCGGCGTCATCAGTGGTGGTTGAATCCGAATCTGTGTACAAATAAAAAATTCAGCGTTAAGCAATACATTACATTAATACGTAAGGTTTTGAATCACATTTGCGAGTCGACTGGCAAAAATTACCTGCAGGTGTATCATCCGGTTGAATCAAAAGGCCAGAAATGAAATTAGGTAGCTGATCGCGCTCTATATAAAAACGATAAAACGTAATCATAGCCACGCCAACACTTTGTACTCCGCGGGCCAGTATTACTTTGATTTTTTTGTTATCATACAGCACGCTTACCGATAGGCGGGCAGGTGCGGACTTATTTGGAGTGCATGTTTTTGATTAAAATTTAAATTTAATTATTCAGAAACTACAACCGACTTGCTGCAAGTCAGCGCCCCCAAGATTCAGCGCCCCAGGCGACCGCCTGGCTCACCTGCCCATCGGGCCAGACCTGGTAACCCACATTCCATTGAGTTATAAAATAAACGATATGTATTGAGAAAAGGCGTACTAATGCGCGCAGTTACCGTTCTCACATCTATCGACTGCTGACTGACGTGGTTCTATCATAAATGAGTCTGACTGTCTCCTTTATTAACTTTATAGTTTTAATTAATGTTTTGGAGAATTTCTGCTTTGAGAAATCACTTTGATACACGTCATTTTTTTGACAGGTATGAAGTAGCGCTGACGCCACGTGTCCCTATATTTTGCTGTCTGACTGTTGGATTCTTGTTTTATATTATATTTGCTCGTTCTCTATAAATTTTGAGCTTTGAGAAAACAGTTTAGAGACGTTAATTAATATTACACCTTTGCGAGCGTTCCAGCGCCAGGTGTCCCGGTACCGGAAGTGCTGACTCTACAGTTACTTTCCATCACTAAAAAGTAACCTAATCTCAAAAAATTAGCTTTGAGAAAACTCTTGCACATTTTGGACGCCAGCTCCCCGACTATAATGATTAAGTGATTTTTTTGGCACCAGACAATCAATGAAGGCTACCGCGTTATCTCTATCAACCCCTGTTTTAGGCGAGTTTTATCTCTCGGAAGCATATGTCCACCTTTTCTTTCCGAACAAAATGGAACTGCACAACACTGAGGCATAATTAACAAGTTTTTTTATTTACTGGTGTATGAAATAATTATAATAAAACCCTATAAACTTTTCCCGCGCCTAACAATAACTTTTGACATGACCTTACTCGGCCAGTGGCCCCAACTGGTGAGCCTAAAAACGTTAGCCCTCATTGATGCACTTGTTCGTTCACTTGTACCTTAATTTTATCAAAGCTTTTCCCAGACACAAGAATTGTGGTATCATCTACGTATATAAACAACCTGCTATAAGTTATGAACTGTGGCAGGTCGTTCATGTACAGCAGTAACAGCAAAGGTCCCAAAACGCTCCCCTGAGAGGTGCCATGTCAACAGAGTTCGACCATTCCTCACTTTTATTACAAAATTTCTGTTCGTGACAAAGGAAATTATCTAGTTCGTCGCAGTGCCCGTGATATCCATCCAGTCTAACTTGTTTGCTATAATTTTAGGATTAAGGTTAGGTTAGGTTAGGTTTGTTGTGAGTGGGTCTCAGTAGACCCTCCACTGTGGCTATCAGCAAGCCTATTGTGGCTCACGTCTAATTATATTTCACCCAATAAGTTCAGTCTCTTAATGAAACTGATAACTTTATTGCGTGAGAATGTGTCCAGATCCTCTGGCAGCAGTTTCCCTTTGCCAAATATTGAGAATCGGATCCTCTCCACAGCGGGACAGGTGCATAAGATGTGGTCTGCCTTCTCATTATCCTCCTGGCATAGACGGCATTCGGCGTTTTCCGCTAGGCCGAGTTTATGCAGATGATAGTTTAGTCGGCAGTGCCCGGTATATAGGCCTGTTAGAGTTTTAAGGTTTACCCTGTTTAACTCTAAAAGTTTAGGATTAAGGGTGTCAAAGGCCTTGATCAGGTCAAAGAAGACCCCCCACTACAGTCTCACCTAAATCCAGCCTCTCATTTATATATTGCTTAACTTCCGTTGTAGCTGATGGCGTAGAATGCCTAATCCGGAAACCATGTTGGCAATTAGATAACAGATTATTTTTGTTAATGAAATCCATGAGACGCATGTAAACTGCGTTTTCCATAATTTTAGAAAATGGACAATACGACCATGCCTCTGTAATTCTCGACTAGTTCGTCTCCTTTTTTGAAAATTGGTGTCATTTTGGAGAGTTTTAGTTGACTGAGGAATTTCCCTGTGTGAATATGGAGAGATTTAGAATTTCTGTAATGTGGGGTGATAATTTATCACAAGCTTTTATTAGTTTAATAGGTACATGGAATTTACATTAAAGGCAGGTAAAGAGTAAAGATCTACATCATTAGTTGTAAGATGTGTAGAGAGTAAGTCTCTTACAGAGTTCCAAAAAAAATTGGCAATGAATAATCAGAGCCCTTCCTGAACCAGTAATACACCACCATGAAACAGTACGGCATTACCCATGAAACCATCGTATTTATTTACGATATTACTGGCTTTTACACTAAAAAAACTATAATATTGTTTGGTGGTTATGGATTTTGATTATTGTTATGTGCCTTGCCTATCTGTTTTAACAATTATTTCATTTACAAGAATTACACGATCCACATTTTTATACACTGTTACAACAATGTTACATTTGGCTTTTGTTTTACAGAGCGGCTTTAGGTGTCTTTTTTTTTTTTTTTAGCAAACGATTTTATTTATATTGAATGAAATTGCACTACTTACCGAGTTGTTAGATGTCCAGTGGGTGATCCAGAAAAAAATTTTAAATGTTCATTGCAGTGCATTTCCATTTGTCATATTAGTACTTTATATAGTTTGTTTTTCTACAGATTAGCTGTTCATTGCATCGTCATATTGATCGACGCTTCAGTAGCGAATAGTAACTGTTGTTGATTGGTTACCCATTTAAAAATATTCAATCATGAACATTGATTACAAAATTATTTGTTAAATACAAAACCTGATTTACAACAAAAACTTACCAGGGTTACTTAGAAAAATCTTAATGTCTACACAAAACCAATTCAGTAGGAAATACTTTGAAGTAAAAGTACAGTCTGATCCAAATTCGATTCCCATGCCTAATTTCTCGGAAATTGTAGAGGTTATGCACAAATGTTATCAGCGATCAAAAGTAACTTATATAGACTACACGTTAATGTCAAATGTCTATTTTTTCGCATCAACACTAGACGTTGCGACGCTATTTTTTAAGTTTTTTACCATCAAAACGTTTTTATTTTGAAAAATTTTATGTACATCACTTGATGTATTTCTAATAGTTTAAGAGGATAATTTACGTAGATCGTATAGGATTAGTAATGTATTTGGTTTATTTTTTAAGATTAAGACTTGAAATTTTGCACACGTTTATTAAAATATTTATTGTATGTCACGTTTTTAGTTTTTTGTTCTACTTGCAAACGTGTTCAAAGAAAAAAAAGAGAGTAGAAAAATTTGAGTTTACAAAGAATAAAAATGTGCCGTCATAGTTGATACATTAATAACTATATGAATGAAATATAATTTCTTAATTTTCAAAAATAGATTATAAATTTTTTTAGATTGGTGTTCTCCAAATCAATACCTATAATGTCCATAATAGTGCTAGTTTCGAAAACTAAAACGAACAGTATTAAATTAAAACTAAATTCATCTCTGTGCACTACCATCATGCTTAGAATTTCAATTCACGATAGTATAACACTATCCAGAGTCCTCCTGAGTCACTGACCACTGTCAATTTATTACTAAGCCTGGCCAAGCGATGGTAGATTCAGGGTCGGGCGCAATACCAATGCCATCGCGCGATGACACGACACACTTCAGTTGTTATCTGTCGGTCGATGCATAGAGTACTAATAAATAATAAATAATGTTGAGCGTAAAGAGTAGAAAACGACCGTACGCTGATAAAGTGAATAAATTTATCGATGAATTTCCGGATTTATTCTATGATGGATGTAAAATAATTTGTAAAGTTTGTGATCAACACTTAATGTGCTGGAATAAATACGGCTGCAAAATTCATGTCAATAGTAACTGGCATAAAAATAAAAAAAAATGGCTCTTCTTTGGAACCTCAGTTTATGTTTGATTTATTGTTAATGCTGATTGCCTGTGATGTTCCCCTGCGCATATTGGATAAACCAGCATTTCGGGAGTTCTGGAATAAATACAGTCCCCAGGTGAATTTACCAAGTCGTTCGTTACGTAGATATGTACCAAGTGTTCGTGAAGACATTGTAAATAGGATTAAATGTGCATTAAAAAAATACACGGCTGTGGTTATGTGTTGACGAGACGACAGATTGTAAAAAAAAATCTATTTTAAATGTTATAGTACGTGTACTCGACCCTGTTAAACCAACATTTCCACTTTTACTAGCTAGCAAAAGACTAACTGCGTGTAGTGGCGAAACAATTACGCGGGTGGTGTTGGAGACTTTCGAAAAATTTGAACTGTCAACAAGTCAAGTGTTGTTGTGACCGACAGTGCTGCGACAATGCGTTTGGTGGGCCGTTTTCTTCAAAGAGACGATTATTGAAAAGTTCGAGAGTGTATTACGGAAAGATCCTGATTTTACCAAATTAAGACAAATTTGTGATGGTGCATCTACAGCTGCGTTAAGTGAGTTCACAGAGTGTTTTACTTATGCCTGTATTACTTCCGTAGATGTCGAATGGTCTTTTTCAAAATACAAACATTACTTCATAAATCTGCTTAAGAAGGTGAGTTTTGTACATATTTTTATGAAGTGTACCAGTATTAATAAAATTTATTTCCATTTATTTTATTTATTTATTTATTTATTATTAGTTATCACTTAGATATACAATATACATGTATAAACGTCATTTAACAGTTTAATAATAATGGGCAGCACTAAGCTTACAAAATATAAGGAAATACATAAAAAAGAATTTAAAGCGAACGAAATAGTACAAAAACATACATCACAATATATAAAATATTTTTGTTTTTATTATTGTACTTATTCAAGTATTATGATATAATGCATACCCAGTACGTCTCTGTAGGATTAATGACTTTGGCCAGGCTTATTTATTACACAGCACTTGTGTTTCGCAGAGTTCACATTATATTCTTAAGAGTTTACAGCTTTAGGAACATCGAAAAACAAATTAAGTAGGTGTTTTCACTAATTGTTCTAAATATTACTTAAAGTTACATACAGGGTGTTTATAAAATAGAGTTAAGTAGGTGTTTTCACTAATTGTTCTAAATATTACTTAGTTACATACAGGGTGTTTATAAAATAGAGTCCAAATTTCTACAATGTGTAGTACTCGTCAAAATAAAGCAAAAAGTTCTTATAAATATGGCATCTCTAAGAAGTTAGAGGAATGGTAAAAGTAGACAGATTTTTTGGCATTCACTTAGTGTTTTATGCTGAATAAGATGCGCTAATTAATTTTTGGTTATTAAAATCATGAGGGTCCCTTTTAGAAGGGGGGATAAAGTGTATAATTATTATTACTTTTGTTGTTCGTAAAGGCCTATAACCGTTTATAATGAAGTAATTGATGACAGTTTTCACTATTGCACTAGTAATTTTGTTATCTGGATCACCCGTTATTAAATTAGTTTTGAAAACAAGAAAGAGTAGCTTTGTCGAAACATTATCCAAATTATTTCCTAGGTGGAACAGATCCAGGAAAAGATAATATCTCTGGAATTAACCAAACCCGACGACCTTAACCTAGACGTTTCTTTAAACGGCGATAACACAACCTCAAAAGATGATGAAGTTGAAGATGACGAGAGCGTATCGGAGCCTCCAACTCCGACTACCGATCAGGAACGGACATTAGACTCAACTGACGGTACGACAATTAACAAAAAGAAACGGCGGAAACGTTCAAAAAAGGGAAAACATTAACCATTGCCATTTTTATTAATTATGTATTGTTTTAAATAAGTGACATCACATGATTGTTCTCCTGGGTGGATGGGTTTTATATTTTTAAACATAGTCTATTAAATATGTTCTAAATTATTGTTGTAATGTACAAAGTATTTAATTGTAATCTATATATTTTAATGTATTTTTATTACATTTAATTAATTGTATAATGTAAAATTTTTTCCAAGGCTTTCATTATATAATCTGCCACGTCAATTTTATTAATTTTATTACGTTTTTATTGTTATGTTGTATGGTGGCTGCGCAGATTTTTTTATGCAATAAGGACAATATACACTGAAGTGCTTTGGAAAAGAGATTTAAATTTTAATAAATAAATACAAGTTTTCTTCTGCCTTTTCTTCCTTAACTTACTTCACTTCTTCGGAGCTATTATTCCTTCCAGTTGAGTCTAAAAAAAAAATAGTTTGTATAATCATGGCAAAACAACATAGAATCAAACATTTTCCAGAAAGCAAGTTTTTTTTTCTATACAGGTAAGTGGCTCCTTAACTTTTTTAAAATAGGTGAATTGTCAGATACTAACGTAAAAAAAAGGTGTGACTATGGTTTAATAAAAACAAAAATAAAACTTTATATTGACATTAACAACTGTTTTTGGTACATTTTTGCGTAGAAAATACATCTTCACTGGTCTAGCCTGGTAAGGTGACGTAAGAGATCGGTAAAGTCTTTACTGATCCCTTGTGTCACTTTTGGTTGCCAACAATGGTGTAGGTATAGTGTTTACGAAGTCAATTGAAACTGTATAAAAACTAAAAGCCTGCAAAAACCGTCGGCATCTCTTTATTGTACATGGGCGGAGGTAAATAGAAATGCTTGTCATAAGAAAATGTTATACTTTTTTGAAAATTATATTAATTTTTATTATTTTTTGGTTATTAGATAGGCTATTTTTGTTCATTTCGCCAATAACATATTTTTGAAATATTATATCAGTTTTAGATATAAAGTCTAAATATTTAAATTTATTGGGTTTAGTTTTAAAGTTAACCCATACTATATTGAAATATGTTGTTGCTCAGCAAGGACCAACGAGAAGGTATGAACATATCCTTGTCAGGATGAGGGAATGGGACAGGTTAGATTGGCGAGGGGCAAGGATGTTATATAGAAAAAAATAAAATTAAAGTTTCTTCTAAAATAAAAATAAAAATGTAAGTTTCTTAACCAAAGCAAAGAATTAGTACAACAAAAATAAATATTTGTTTAGATGAAATATAAATAAAAACAAAATTAAAATATGTCTAGAATAAAGTAACTTAAATTAAAATTTCTTGTCAACTAAATAAAATATAGAAATGTAACAATAAAAAAGTAAACTTCATACCTAATATAATAGCTAAATATTTTGTTCTGAAAATATATATTAAAAAAAGATAAATGGTAAAAGTTGACGCGTCCGAATCTTCACTTTCTGAAGAGGAATCATTACCCGGTTGAATTATAATCGGCGCAATGGGGGGTAGTGTTGGATATTGATTTTATTTATTAATTACATGCTGAACGCACTTTTTCCATAAATCAGTATTGTCGAGGTCATTTATTACTTCTCTTATATGATCAACTGCTACCGCGCTTAACGTTGGAGAGTCATTACATTTTCGCAAACGATCTTTTAAAGTTGCCCAAACCATCTCGATAGGATTAAATATGCAATAGTATGGAGCTTAGATTAGGCTTTCCTAATCTAAGCGCAAAAGTGTATGACCGTGTATATTAGATAAGTTATCAATAACATATTCTTTTTTTGAAATTCTGTTATTTTATTCTTTTCAGTAATTCGCGCTTTATTGGAACTTTTACAGGAATTTCCATATTTTTTTCTCTCATGAATTTTAAAATGTCTTCCTTTCTTGTACTGATGTTTGGTATTTTATTTAATATTCGTGTGTGTTAAGAAGCATCTAATACAATTACCGATTTAGGCGGAATATTTTTTGGTAAAAGCTGTTCTGAAAACAATTTTTTGAATAGATCGGCTGTTATATCTTCATGATAGTCTGCAGAAGACTGCGATATTTTAAATTAGTAAATAATACAATATCTTAAATACCTTTTATATAGTAATAAATATTTACCAATATGAACAATAAGTATAAACTGAACCACACTTGATATTATAATAGGTATTTCTGCACTGCACTGGAAAAATGTTATAAAGAACTAGGTGACATCGAGTCCACGTTGACTAATGACTGATATAACTCAAACACCCACCGACCAACCGGACTGACGAATATCCGAATCCCAGCCAATCGTCGCCAATCGTCCTCAAACCAAGGCCAATGTCGGCACATCTCACAAATCCACGTTGACTGCTAAGAAACGATTTAACGAATTTTTTTATACTAGTGGGCCTGTCCATTTTATTATCTTTAAACACGTGCATTCAGGCTGATTACATTGCCAGTCTCGGACTCGCCTGCACAATTTCAACTATCATTCGATTCTCGATACCATTGCTAAATACATAGGACAAAATATCAAGTTAAGTGTGCACAGTCCTGCGCTTTTAACACCGACCAATTTCAATTGACTTCGTAAACACTATACCTAATTAAGCGCTATAGACAACAGCGTCTGACATATATCGGTTGAATTTTATGGATTTTAAGTATTTTAAGTTGAAACATGTTTTGAGAGTAGCAAAAACGATTGCAGAAAAAATATTGTACATGTCACACCCAGAAAGTGTCTTTACAGGGCTCGCCGGTTTTGGACTTACTGGCGCTCGCCCAGTAGAGAATCACTTTCGGGTCTTGTTACGTGAATAACTATTAAAAGGTATGATGATAAATTATTTTCCCCTAAAAAAGAACCGAGTATGTTACTCTATCAACAATGTAAAAAATTGCAGTTACACTTTTGATATTTCAATTTTAACATAACTAGTAAGTATAACTGTCAATGAGTGTCATTCACGCCAACAAGGTTCAGATTCCACGTTTTTAAATTAGGCTAAATTTATAACCATCTGGAATATACAGGGTGTTTACAAACTTGGGAATTATTTTTTGAGGATAAGTACATCTTGATATAATAAATCGTATGGTGCATAAGAAAACCTTAAATATTAGAAAAAAATAACTGACCTTTCTCAACAAAAAAGTGCTAACATGTTGAGAACTGCTGGAATCGAAGGTGAACGTCCTGTGCCAATACACAGCAAATTTCACAATAACTGTTCCATGTTGCCA